>JAJMJM010000004.1:0-410800 GCA_030563565.1 Saturnispora sekii
TTATAAATCACTTACTACGTTTTATAGATCGTTGAGTGTTTTATTATTGCTTACATTGCTCATTTGTTCATAAACTATCCTAGTAGGTATTAAACTTCGTTACCTTGACTGGATTTATTACTCAACTATGCCGCTGAGCGATTGGTGGTTCACAAAGCTGCATCTGAACCACTAATGCGGACCATGAAAAATTGATAGATTTTGACCGTTTTGACCCACATTGCCCTAGCCTTTCACCACATTCTTAGCAACACAGCGTTCGCCTTAAATAACCCTCTCCCTCCACTCCTCAAACTGAAAAGTTCACAAAAATTTTAATCTATAAAACAAAATACCAACGAATATTCACACACATTGACTAACTAATCATTAATGATTTTGGAAGCACACCTTTACATAACCCGTCAAACAAAGTCTCCTTTTGACCTCTTATTGATTTCTTTTGACTACTGGTTTCATCCACTGCAGCCAATTTGAAGGCACCAGTACCAATACCCATAGTTTGACCCAAAATGATTCTCTCTGAGACACCTTCAACCTTATCTGTCTTCATATAGAAAGCTGCATCAAACAAATGATCCGTGGTCTTTTCAAAAGATGCCAATTGTAGAACCGAGTCTCTCATCTTGGCCAAACCAAAACGTGTAATACCCAAAACTTCACCCTTGAATGTCATAACATCACCCAACAATTGAATATGTCTATGATCAACCGCCATACCGTGCGATCCCATAGTGTAATCAATTTCATTAATGATACTAGCTCTTGCCGCCTCAATACCGAGGACGGAGAAAATCTCTAGCACATGGTTCGTTCTCGTCTTGGATGAAATGATCCCATCAGTCGATAAAACATCCTTCAACCCATAACCTTCAACCAATAATTCCTTCTTACCATCATCTCTGACATTAATGACAGCACGGGAAATGTTGGGCAAACCTTTAACACAAACCTTGGTCAATAATCTCTTCATCTGTTGCATCTTGAAGAATAAATTAGACTTTTCTAAACGCTCCCTCTCCTGTGGATCTTTACTAATCAAAGCAGCCAATTCCTTGGAACCAGTGGAACGTGCATTTGGCTTCAAATCACCAATTAAATCATTAACCGTCACTTGGATCTTATTCTTACCAATAATTGCAACATCACCTCTAGTAATCTTCAATTTAGATGAGCAAATCGCTGTAATGATCTGATCTAACGTCAATTCCAATTGCAACTTGGCAATAGTATCCATATCAACTTCAACTTGCAAAAATGCCTGGTTCTCCTTATAAACATCTTCAATGTAGAGGGAGATATCCTCCAACAGAGTCTTTTCCACCCTACCCTTAACAACTCTTGCCGCTCTTTCATCGTCATCATTGACCAAAACGGCATTGATAATAGGAGTAGAGATGATCTTGGAGGCATTAATAATTTCCTTAATACGGGGGACACCCAATGTCACATTCATTGACGCAACACCAGCAAAATGGAAAGTCTTCAATGTCATTTGGGTACCAGGTTCACCAATGGAATGAGCACCAATGGCCCCAACTGCCGTACCGGGTTCCACCCGGGCTTTTCTGTATTTGGTGCAGCATAATTCCAAGAACTTTTTAATCATTGATTCCGAAATCTTCAACAACTGATTAACGGAATTCTCCTTGATAATGTCAGTGACATCACACATTTCAGCTTCCTCAGAATCATCTAGACCGGGCAATCCCCTATCCAAACGGTACTTGACCAAATCTTTCAATTTGCTCTCAACAAAATTCTTGATTGATTCATAAAATGCCCTTTCAGCGTCAAAAACATCAACGTATGCAATATTGTCATCATCCTCAGGTGGAACAATATTTCCTAAATTATCAACACGAACCAGTTTATCCTTTAATGGTTGTAATATGGAATGAATAACTTCCCTAACCTGGTATGGTGCCAATGCTGATTCTTCATGATTCAATGTCGTAAAAAATGAATGATTCCATGTCCTAGCAAAATTGACCGGAACACCATCACCTTCCATATCCAACGGATCCAATCCATCCCCCCCGTAAGTAAATTGAACAACACCATTACTGGAATTACGAACAGTATCATCGTATGATGCACTGAAATCTTCCAAAGACTTCATCAACCTACGAGACATGTAACCAGTTTCGGCAGTCTTGACGGCAGTATCGACCAAACCTTCTCTACCTGAAATAGCGTGGAACAAGAATTCGGGTGGTGACAACCCCGAAAAGAAGGAATTTCTAACGAAACCCTTCGATTGAGGTGTCTTGGAATTCTTCAAAAAGTGTGGTAAGGATCTATCTTGAAAACCATCAGGAACTCTGTTACCGGAGATAATTTGTTGACCAACAACTGCCACCATTTGGGAAACGTTCAACGTTGAACCTTTAGAACCACAGGTTGCCATGATCAAAGGAGCGTTTGAGCTCTCCAATTCATTGATACAGACTTCACCGACTTCTTCTCTAACTTTGGACAACAACCCACCAATTTTTGCTTCAAGGGTTTGTTCCTCGTTACAACCAGGTTGGGTCTCCAATTTACCCTGCTTATATAATTCAATCAATTCATCACATTTGGCATAAGCAATTTCAACCAATTCTTCCTTCTTCTTTTTCAAGTCTTCCTTTGGTGTAACATCATTGATCCCAATTGAAAAACCCCTGTTTCCCATATAACGAGCACACATTTTAGCCATTCTATTCATTGCATTAGCAGCCTCCACTGGGCCATAATCTCTCAAAATTGTGTAGAAAACGGAATGTTTCTTACCGTCACCCAATAATGATTTATCCATTACACCACATAAAATTTGGGAGTTTCTAATAAGAACAAAACCATCATTTGGTGACATTTCATTCGGTTGGCCCTTTGGTGGCGGATGGAAGGTCTTACACTTGGCATCTAAATTGATGACGACATTTGAATCTTTATTTGGTTTGATCAATAACGAGAAGATTTGCTTACCCGTCCACAAGCACACTGGTTTCAGAATCGCAGGAGGTGGTAAATCAAATGCAATTTTACCATCACACATGGATGATAAAATCTGTGTAAATGTGCCTCTATCAAAAAAGGAATCCTTTTTGGAAATCAAATATGACCCAGTGATGAAATCTTGTGTTGCTGCAATGATTGGTTCACCGGATTTTGGTGTTAAAAGGTTATTTTTCACACCCATCAAATTCATTGCTTCAGCTCTGGCCTCTTCGGTTTGTGGAACATGTAAATTCATTTCATCACCATCAAAATCGGCGTTATATGGCGTACAAACACATTCATTCAACCTGAAAGTTCTCCAAGGTCTAATTTTGGCAAAATGAGAAAGAATAGAAAGTCTATGCAACGATGGCTGTCTATTGAACAAGACAATATCACCATCTTCAATGTGTCTTTCAACTATATCACCAACGTTCAAGTTTTTCGATAGTTTGACTCTATCACCGTATCTCAGATTTCTTTTCAATTCTTCATCCTTCTTTTGAACGTAATTTGCACCAGGATGTTTTTCTGGTCCATTAACGACTAATTGTTGTAATTTCTTTCTGTTATATCTTGTCACTTTCTCTGGGTATGTCAAAACCTTTGCAACTAATTCTGGAACAGCGACCTCATCGATTCTCAAGTTTGGATCTGGAGAAATGACGGTTCTACCGGAAAAATCCACTCTTTTACCTGATAAGTTACCTCTGAATCTTCCTTGCTTACCTTTCAATCTTTGACAAAAACCCCTGATTGGTTTTGCAGCTTTGGTTCCACCGTTCTGGATCATTGAAGGGGTGGCAATATCAGAATTGATGTAAACTCCCACTGCTAGTTGAAGATAATCCCATTGTTCCATTAAAGAGTTGATTGAAATACCCTTTTGGATACCGGCCCTGATCATTGAAGAGGTCCAGACAATTTCGGTTAATTTGACGGTTAAATCGTCCTCATTTGATGCATCTGCCATCAAAACAGATGGTCTAATACAAACAGGTGGTGCTGGTAAATATCTCCAAATGTACATTTCTGGTCTACCCCCCTTTGAAGGATCCATCCCCAATAATTCACAATCCGCGGGTTGGACTTGTTTGAACAAGTTAAGGACTCTCAATGGATTTAAATCATCGTGGCATCGCTTAAAGAACTTTTCTAGATCTGGGTTGTCTTCGAATAATCTATCGAAATCTTCCTCCCATTGATCCTTTTCCAAGGTTGACTTTTTACCCACCCATCTGAAAGTATCATGAATGATTTTCAAAGCTGCAGGACCACCACCTGCTGCAGCCTTCTTGACAACACCATTAAGTGCCCCACATTTCAAACATCTTCTCTGCTTCTTTGCTTGATCAAGAACCTTTCTTAAGATTCTCATTCTTTTCAAATTATCAATACCGGGTCTCTTTAAATCATTGAGGTATTTATTCTTTAAGTTATCATCCAATAAAACACAAGAACATGATTTACAAATGGTTTGTAAAACCTGCATTGTTTGTTTAAAATAACCAATATGAAAAACAGGCAAAGCCAATTTGATATGACCAAAATGACCATGGCATGAAGCCAAATTACCATGGCAGGTACTACACTCGTAGGTGTTACCAGAAACACCCATTCTGGTATCCAATGCACCATTGGCAACCGGTTTACGGCCGTTTTCCAAATCATAAAGGTTTCTAGTGTTGACTTCCACCTCAGATTGTGCAACGATTTCCGCATCAGAAAGAGCACCAAACGCCAAGGAAGTGATACACTTTGGTGCCACATCCACAACGTTCTGTTTCATTTCACTTCACACTAATTGATCCACGTAAATCAATGAATTTTGGGTAAAAAATTTTTGAAGCAAAAAAAATTGAAAAAAATGTTACGTAAGGTATGCTCTGCTAGCTCAGCAGTGATAATCTTTAATGTACATCTGTAAACATGTTACATATATGGGAACTCCTTTGCCATTTGTTGGACTGCCTTGGTAAGACCTTCTTTGTCTAATAATATAAGAGATAATTTAGTATCGACAGCATAATCGTTGAAGACTCTTCTACCATCAGCATCAACCTTCTTGTGTGTGAATTCAAAATAACCCTTTTGTAAGGCGAATTTCTCCAAGATTTCGTCCTCATAATGAACATATTCAAAAGTGTTTGCATCCTTGTTTGTGTTCTTGACCTTCTTTCTGCTACCAGATTGACCTTCGTCCTCTTCCAATTCCTTATCCACAACAGAAGCAACAATTTGATTAACTCTTGAAGGAATGAGATAATAATCAAATTGGAATTGCTTCTCTTTTTGACCTGCAGATTCCATTTCTTCCAAAAACATTTGGTATGTTGGTGGCATTGTTTCCACTGGCATATTGACCAATCTCTCTGAAAAGATCATTCCGATTCTCTTCTTTGAAGAAGGAGAACAAAGCGTCGTCAACTGGATTTGGAATTTTCCATTCGACTTTGTCTTGGAAATAAAGTAATCCACAAGGGTCCTCACATGTTTTTCGTTCAAATTGTCAGATATGTTGATTATACTGAGGATTGAAAAAGGATCCGATTCTAATCCCTCCGTCTTAATTGTGGTACCCACGTTACCCAACTTCAATACTGTGTCTGCCAATTCAGAAAGACTGAATAGAACTGAATCATCTTGTAGCAGCTGTCTTAAGAAGTTCTTTGTGGCATGAAAATCAATATCTGGATTCAAGTTGAAAAAGTCAAAATCAACATTGACCAATTCCTCTTCTTCTTCTTCCATTTTAAGTTCTTCTTCATCACTAGAAGACACGTCAATATCAGAATCACTGTCCTCCATCACATCTTCATCTCTCACTCTTTTTGACATATTTATCTATGAAGAAGGGTAAATTTTTTTTAATGAAAAGCTGAAATTTTTTTTGTAATTCCTATAGTGGATGATTAGGTAATCACATCTTCAGATTAGCCCCATAACAAAGAGAGGTGATCATTCAAAGATGGGCAAGGGGGTGTTGTAACAATTATTTTGGTGTCGTGTATAGGTACTTGGTTGGTTTTTCTTTTTTAATGAAATTAATTGCAACTGAAAGCAGTAGTTTAGAAATAAGTTGTTAAATAGCTGTAGAACCTCCTGATACGCATTGGCGTCTCTGGCACCCAGTAGCTTAGCAAGAGGCAGTATGCATCAGTAGGGGACAGTGAACGCGGTCGTGGTGAGCTGTCCTGTTTAATGCCACGGGATTACGACAATGACCCTCTGTGCCAGAGCGAGTCCTCCTTTGGAGGTGAATAGGAGTATATTTCAATTAAGGCAGTAGACAGGATGGATTTTCCCAACAGCGCCTTCTTTTACCACGGGGCCAAGTTCAATTTCGACACCATAAGTATTAAGATGGTTAACGACTTCATGTGGAGTAACATCAAGTAAAAAGCACAGATCAGCGGTTACTTGAATGGCGGTTTTTGCTGTAAACCATTCTTCTTGTGATGTTGTTTTTGGCCGTATATTTATCTTTTGACTCCCAAACAAAAGTACATTTCATGGCTCGTCACCCTGTTTGGGGTGTATTTTATCTCTTTTCATGCCAAGTTATGTGAAATACCAGTATCCAGAGGATCAACGTCGATGAAATTTAAAGCGGTAAGTGCAGGATGATATTATTGACTCATATCAGTGTTATTTATTTAAAGTTTTGAATTGAAATTTGATATAACGGTGGAAAATGTTTACAACTACCGCCAACTGAAGAAAGAAAAAGGAGAGTGATGAAGAAGAATTTCTTTCCATGTGTAATGAATGCTGATAAAAGTAAAATCCTTGAGACAGTATGTGACCACTAAAAAAGTGAGCAATCTTATGATCAGCTAAGCTACATCACGCTCAACTGTTCTAATCCCTGCAACCGTGCATTAAACTTTAGACAGTCGCAATGCCTTATCTATTTCCCTATTAGGTGGTCAGCTCAGCAAAAAAAAGTGTTTGGATACGATTCATAAATGTGGGTTACCTTAATGCACGCTAGCTCCCCTTCTTTTGGCAGTTTTATGTAAAAAATTTAAAAGTAGTGAGTTGGTTTACAGTACAGGTTGTGTCACATACAGGAAAAACTCTAATTGTTTCAATTGGTTAACGATTAACAATGAAAAAAAAGTTAAAAGAAACCAACCAATTTTATTCTCATTCCCGTCGTATTTAATCCATCTAAATGCTGAAATCTATCTCCCCTTCCTCAACCCACTATAATGAAAAAATCATTTTTTCCTTCCACGTAGCCTGAGCATTATGATTACGTTATACATTACATAATAGCCCTACTTCTCTTAGGTGACAAAACCATTGTAGAGTCCAAAGATTAGGGGTCAGATGACGGGGTTAAATTTGGGATACTCTTCTGATGAAGACTCACAAGGTTTGGAGAATAAAGCGGAGGAAATTATAGAGAACCCAACCATTGTTATTGATCCAATGGATTCAAAACTTTTCAATTTCAAAAAGAGATCACATGCTGGTGAACCGGACCAGTTCAAAGCAACTAAGGCGAAGAAAAAGGTAAACAAACAAGCTTCTACTACTTCTAATCATGAAGATGATGATTTTATCAATAAGAAGGGTTCTTGGGGTGATACCTTATTATCATCAGATGATGATGAAATTATTGAAACCAATGCTGATATTGTTAGAGAAATGCCAGTGGAAGCAACAGAAGAAGATGATTCCACCTTCCACTCCAATGTTTACATTCCAAAATCGAAATTGAGACTTGATCAATCACCTTTACCTTACCAGAGAAAATTCCCCATGCTTATACCGGGTTTCAAATCTTACTTTACACCCAAATCACTTAAAACCATACACCCCGTGGATGAAAATAAAGATTCAATCACATCCCTACAGTTTCATCCAAAATTCGGGCACGTCTATTTATCAGCTACAAATTCCTTAGAAGGAGTGTTTCAACTTTGGGATTCTCTTCATCCAGGTAAATTGTTACGAGATTTTCATACCGACAGTGGAGCCCTTTTATCGGTGAGATTTAATTCGGAAGGAACCCATATCATCAGTTGTGGAAAGAGTGGTACGGTGCTAATTTGGGATGCTCAGTTGGGTAAAGTGATTTTTAAAATAAAATTGATCAAACCAACTATTGCCAAGTTCGTTCCAGATAAGGAGGAATTTTTGGTTGGATTAGAGAACGGCTCGATTGAACAATATGATTATACTAAACAAACAGACGATGCATTAATACAAACTTATGATCACCATCATCAAGGACCAATAACAGATTTAGAATTCATAAAACCCTGGTATTTACCCAATAGTGAGACCAATGATGGATTATCATCTCTTAGATTCATTTCGTCTGGATTGGATAAGATCATTAACGTTTGGATTCTAAGAATAAACATTCCTGAAAAGCATATCACACTGGCAAAATCCATTCACAGAGTAAAGGTCAACCCTCAAGGCACTCATTTTATTTGTGAAGAAGTTGGTGGAGGATTAATAACATATACAACAGGTATCGTATCAGCCTCTGGGGAAACATCCAGCATACAATTATCTAAAAAAATCCACGCCAGCTTGAAAACTTTCACTAATTTAGAAGGTAACGAAGTCTTGACCACACCAATCAATATGGGCCCCACATTTACGCCCGATGGTAAGAGTGTTATCATGGGTACCACCAGGGGGGACGTTTATTTTTGGGATTGGAAGTCAACAAGAGTTGCCAGAGTCATAAATGGTATGATTGGGGGCATCTCATCAGTGGACGTTCATCCGTTGGAATCCAGCATGGTGATAGTTGGTGGTGAGAATGGTCAAATTGGTATTTTGAATTAAAAGTTTTATATATACTATATTAAGCGTAAAATGAGACACTCTTTGTTTTTCTTGCTTGAACTTCCCCAATACCTTCAACAAAATCCTCATGAGTAACAACTGATTGACCATTCCTTAAAGCAATCATACCCGCCTCCACTGTGACGGCCTTCAGTTGGGCACCGTTGAATTCATCGGTGGATCTAGCCAATTCCTTCCAATTCACACTGTCATCCACCGTCATTTTTCTGGCGTGGATTTGTAAGATTTGAGCCCTGGCCTCCTCGGATGGTAATGGAAACTCAATCTTTCTGTCCAATCTACCGGATCTTAAAAGCGCAGGATCCAAAACGTCGACTCTATTTGTGGCCGCAAGGACTTTGACCCTATCATCTGATCCAAACCCATCCAATTGGTTTAACAATTCCAACATTGTTCTTTGGACTTCTCTATCACCCGATTTATCCGAATCAAATCTCTTAGTACCAATTGCGTCCAATTCATCAATGAAAATGATTGTTGGTGCCTTTTCTTTCGCTAATTCGAAAGCATCCCTAACCAACTTGGCACCATCACCAATGAACATTTGAACCAATTGTGGTGCAGCCAATTTTAAAAATGTGGCATTTGATTGTGCTGCACAAGCTCTGGCCAACAACGTTTTACCTGTACCTGGAGGACCATACATCAATGCACCCTTTGGTGGTTTTATACCCAAATTTTTGAACTTTTCGGCCTGTTGCATAGGAAGAACCACAGCTTCAACCAATTCTTCCACTTGTTTATCTAAGCCACCAATATCTGCATAAGATTCTGTTGGCTTTTCATCCACTTCCATCGCCTTGACTCTCGAATCGTATTCCGATGGTAATGTATCCAAGATCAAATATGAGTCCTTATTCACCCCGATGAGATCCCCCGGCTTCAACTTTTCCGGTTCAACCAAACCAATCATCGGCAAAAACACGGTTTGCCTTGTTGAAGTTTTAATAACTGCAGATTTACCCACTCTCGTTGAATCCAAATCAACATTGGCCCCCTGTTGATCCTCCTCTGCCTCCAAATCAAGCAATTCCACAACATTACCCACAAGATATGGCAATTGCTTGTTGTTCTTGATCTTTTCCTTGTTATCCTTGATCTTTTCCAACATCACTGATTTATCATGTTGAAGCCTTAGGAGCTCTGATTTGAAGATTTTGATCTCATTATCTAGTAACTTTGTTCTGTTTTTGATGTCCACCGTTGAAGAGTTGAGAATATCCTCATCGATTGTAATTTCTGGGGCCAAATCCTCCAACGTCGCCATATTCTATCAAGTTCAATAAGAAAAGCAGGTGTTTAAAAATTATAAAATTTGCCACCCATCATACAAAGACTACAGTAAATACGTGGATAAATCACTTCAACTCTTCCCTCAACCTCCTTGTAAACTCGTCCTTGTCATCATCCTTATCTTCCCATGATTCTTCCCACAGCTGGGATTCCAATTGACTACCGGAGCCCTGTGGCGTCCAGTTATCTTGTGGAAAGTCCTCAAACTCATCATCCTCTTCTAATCTCTTCAAAAACTGGTCCTGTGTTGTGGTTGTTGTTGTGGGTGTCTTGGTGGCCGTCACTGTGGCTCCGTTACTTGGGGTAGCTACACTTTCACTCATCTTTAAAGAACAGTATGTAGAGATTTTTTAGTGGCATCTATTTGCCCCCCTCTTACGTAAGAGATGGATGTGAGATCCCAATTCCCACAGAGGACTCACTGGAGCCCCTTGGGGGATACTCCGCCACAGGTCACAACTGCCTTGTTTAACTTGCATCCTTTTTTAACTCTCTGCAATAAGATCTTGAACTCAATGCTATGGACCTCGAACTCCAATACAAGGAATCTAGTGATTGGTATAACGATTGGGATGATTATAACACATTGGGGAAGGTATATGATAATTTTCATACCCACTTTGGTGATGTTGGTGGTTTGCGGAATCAGCTGGACTGTGACGAATTCTTATAGTGTGATATCAATACCAACATCGGCAGAAGTTGGTGAATTGACACTGACTCATATTATCAAATCACTTCACAATTTCAACACGATGATGGAATTTATCTTTCCAAAGAAAGAGGTGGGGTTTGATTTAAATTATTGGTTTGTAGTGACAATAACATTGACACCATTCTACATTTACATTTTAGAAGAAATCATTGATGTGAAAGTGATGATTTTATTTTGGTTTACATTACTCAGCAGTTGGTACTGTGGTCCAATGATTGTGATACGGTCAGTTTTGGTAAGATGGAGATTGATAAGAGTTGTGATGAATATGGATACATCACCTTCAGTGGAATGCTTATGTAATGGGGAACGAGTCAATGAGCTAATGAAAGGTAAGTTGGGTATGAGAAAGTTGGCGGGGAGAGCTGGTGCCAGCACAGTAATGGAATTTCAGATAATTGAAAACCAAAGAAGATGGGTGGGTGTGGGATGGGGGGATCCTCTTTTGGTCCTTATCGATAGAGCAAAATACGAATCATTGGATAAATCAACGTCGTGGAAGAGTCTCATTTCGGTGAATACAACATTCTCAAAAGTATTCCCGGTGAAATCAATTGAGTGGTTAGATGATGATTGGAAACCAGATGCCAATTGGGAATACGGGGATAATTTTTATAAAAAGGTGGAGGGTGGTGGACCAAAATTTACCAGGTGGAGAACTCTCAAAAGAAGAGGGGCCATGGTCGATCATTGAAGTCCATCTGCTTCCGTTTTTATCATTCATTTACTTCATTAATAGCTTTTAAATTAGGTCATGTGTAGGTTAATAATAGCCAGGATGGAAATTAAAGTTAATGGTTCGAATGGTTATAGCTGAATAATAGATTAAAAGCATATAGGAACTATATATAGAATATATGAAAATTCATTTCCTTAAATACCAGATCTTAAGAAAATGAAAAAATGGTATTCACATCAACCAGTACCAGATCTTCATCATGAAGTTCTTTGCAACAGGTGGAACATAAGCAGCCTCTTCCTTTTCAACTTGCTCCAAACCGGTGAAACAATCAATTTCTTCAAGTGGAGCAAAGAATCTGTAGTTCTTAGACCAGATGGCATGGCCGACATAAAGAACCAAAAGAATTGGCAAAGTAATGTAGGCAGCAACAAAATCTGAGCCGTTGAAGTCAAAGAAGACAGCGTAACCGTTGGTAAGAGCAACAATAGAGTAGAAGAAGACAGTGAAGTAAGCCATTGGAACACCAAATGGCTTTCTGTAAGGGACTCTATCGTTCAAGTTGTGGAAATCAATTGCCTTTCTGAATCTCAAATAAGTAATACCAATGAAAACCCAGGAACAGAACCCGGAAACTGTTGAAATGTTTGTCTATATTATTTGTTAGTAAACTGGATTTGCAAGAAAAGAATAAATGTGAAAATGTGATGAGCACTACATTCATGTGGGAATGCTCAGCTTTTTTTTCATAAACTCAACAATGAAAACATGTTTGCTGTTACATACCAACCATGTGAAAACAACTGCAGAGGAGTTGGAAACGTTCAAAAAAGCTAACAAGTTGATAGCATTTGTCAAGATAGCAGCAGCCCATGGAACACCAAATCTGTTGGTTCTGGCAAAGATTTGAGGAAGTTGATGTCTGATAGCCATTGAGTGCAAAGTTCTAGTGGCAGCATAGAATTGGGCGTTACCACAAGAATAAGCAGAAGTCAAAATTGCGGCATTGACGATATGGTTCAAAACAGGAATACCAGCGTTTTGAATACCGATAACGAAAGGAGAAGCAGCAGCACCTTGAGAACCTGCTGCAATGGCACCCATCAATCTAGTATCGTTGTATGCAACGATGACACCAATACAAAGAGAACCAACCACGTAGAAGAAGATCATTCTGTAGATGAATCTGTTGGTAGCCTTTGGCAAGTTGACTCTTGGATTTTCGGATTCCGAAGCACAAGCACAAATCAATTCAGGTGTCAAGACGAAGGCGAAAGCAGACTTGATGATAGCTGTCCAACAGGACAAGAACTTACCCGTGTTACCAGGAGCCAAATGTTCAGTGAACGCACCTGGGTCGTTCCAGTAGTGGAAACCCAAAACATGGGTGGAAGCAGGTGCACCGCCAAAGAAGATAACAATGGAAACGATGATCAAACCGAGAAGGGTGATAATCTTGATTGAACCGATCCAGAATTCCACCTCACCAAAGTACTTAACAGCAGAGAAGTTCAAAACACACATCGTTACCCAGAAGATGGCAATCCAAGCACCTGGGTTGATATCTGTCCAATATTCAATAACAAAGGCAGAGGCAGTAATTTCAGCAGGAACAATAAGAGCTTGGGCGTAGTAAAGATTCAAACCAGAGGCAAAAGCCAATGATGGGTTACCGGTGTATCTGGCACAGAGGGCGAAACAAGTTGTTTGACCAGGAACTGGAATGTAAGTCACCATTTCAGATAATTGGTTCATAACAAACCAAACAGTAACAGAAAGACAGAGGTAACCTGTAAGTAAACCGGCAGGACCACAATCAGCCAACGCGGCACCAGAACCAATAAAAAGACCTGTACCAATGGCACCGGCTAGGGAAATGATTTGGATATGCCTAGCCTTCAAACCCTTCTTGATACCGGTACCTTCATCATAGTAATCTGGATTTGACTCACTATCAAGCTCATCAATTTCCACGGTATAGTTCTTCTTTTCAACGCCGGATTCGTGTTGTTCAAACGAGTCCACAACAACTGAACTGTCAGAAGTGGAGCCCTTTATAAAATTTGATATCTTATTCATTGGGTATTATGAATCGTTTGATTGCTTCTACTATGCTTATTGGGGAGAGTGGGCAGACCTATGTATTTATACACCCACAGACAAAAAGCTTCAATTTAAAAAAGATGTTCTGATAAGATAATCAAATCTTTAATGTAAATCGCCGAGCATGTATCGAAAAAAGATAAGATATTATTTTATCTGTAAAGTATTAAATAGTACTTATAACTTGTTAATGCTTTGAGTCAGAAAAAAGCCAATTATACTACTGTTGTCCTGTAATTGTAGCGACCAAATCGGTATAACTTTGAATATCATTTTCCCAATTACTGTACAATCGGTAATGCCTTCCCTTAGTGAAATTAATAAGGAAAGTATAAGCGAAAAAAATGTCTTTTAGCGCCAATGTCCAAATCGGGAAGCTTTGGTGCTTTCCCGCTCAGCAAACGGATTGGCAGCAAAGGGTTCTTCTCCAATAAGACTAAATGGCGCTTAGCTAGATGAAATCGGATTTCCAATATAGCCACTATGCGATAGATAACTTTTTATCTTGAAATTGAGTATAGATTGTGTGAAATTCATCGGGCATTTGATCTCTTGTCATTCCAACCCCGCTGAAAATCGATTCTAAAAGGGTCGATATGAATGATAGAAAAATATACTCGTATAATGGAACCACAACCGGTCCATTATTCTGAGCACCTTTTCTTAGAATAGGATCGATGATATCGGACAATTGGGATATCTTTGGAACGGCATTAGTCGAGCTTGTACGATAGAGAAATTTTTAAAGTTTGATAGGTATGTTTGAAGCGGGGTTGATGACCTTGAATCTCTGTTAGGGCTGGCATTGTGATGTATCATATGCGGGGTCATCCCCTTGAGAATATTCGAAAAGGAGGCTTAGAAGATCCTTTAAATATGACGTTAAAGATGAATAAGCTGATTTTTTAACATCCATGATAATGTCTGAAATGTAGATTACAACCGATCTAGAGAGCGTGGTTTATTGAGAGTACTTGGGTGAATTGATTTGAATTGATTTGTTTTCTCTGATGAGTCGATAATTGAATTTACCACGTTGAGGTTTCTTTTGTATCATGAGCATGGTATTGCTTATAGAATGCGCAATTAAAACCCAAATATGATTAATAGTGAGAAGATATCAATAACCTGGAGATGTAACCCACAAACCGCTAAACTTACGATTGGGGGACGGTGATACCAATTAGCTATTGGCGGTGAACAAGTACGGCAGAAGCAATGTCAAATTGGCTATCGAGTTAAAATGAAAGTTGCGGAGCATAATAGTATGTGTTGCATAGGTATTCAAGTGCAGTCGCAAGTAGAATCTTTTATTAAACAGGTGGAACCATTCATCAATCATATCATGAGCATGCACAAACCGTACCACTTGTGTCCAGAACTTTTCAAATCATCCAGATCAGCTTCTGTGTGTATAGTACTGTGTTGTATGTGTGCTCTATATAAGTATATTTAATCGGGTGGAAGTGACAACTTTGTTCTCGGGATAGAGTTACTCTTTTCATTCATTATGACGTAATTGATAAATGGTTATAATCTTATGAGAAAAGGAAAGTAGACAAATCGCTGTCGTTATGGTGGAAGAGAAGGGTAGTACTATTATAACACCATTTTGGGAGTGAAGTAAGTGAAAAAATGGAATCAATGAGTCATTATTTTATATCTCAGATAACATTCGACTTTACTAAATTTGGTGTTTAGGATGACTATAGTTCATGTATTCGTTGCACAAGATTCCTATGTAAGTTGTATCTGTTCTGAGATGAGAGCAAAAAGTATTTAAAATTATCGAACGCTCGTTACATTGGAGAAGTGGAGTATGGAACAATCATTACAATAGGAATAATAATGTCAAAGCTGTAGATAATTATATAAAGTAAGTAATATCGGGAAAATTTCTGTATAATATTGTCAAGTGGAGTGGTGTTCCGATTATGAATGATTTTTCCATGAAAAGTTGTGCATTTTTAAATTATACACGTTCACCTTCTTGTGATTAAACCCATGTATCATTCATAGTTTACACATCTCACAAAAATTCAAATTTCCATTTACTGCTTTTCAGTGAGATCAACATCCTTTCCCAATATTCTTTTTTTCCTTTGTCCATTATTTCCATACCAGATAGTATTTCAAAGAAAATAATACGTATCATCCATAGACCTAAACCCCAAATCACATAGAAATATGTGCTTTCTCTAGTTTATTCGCATAATACAAAAGATCTTTGATTGTTTACCTTTCTTCTAATTCAAGAGAAAGAGTTCTTGTGGACTTACTTGAACTTACTTTTTGGGTTCATTAATTTTGATTATTGATGATATTCTAGTCTTTCTTTGATCTCCTTTTAGATGGTGGTAGACATAACTCAAAAAAAAAACGCTTTTTTTTAATTAACTTAATGGTGAAATTACCCGCATGATCCCCAGTTCGGATTCAATTCAATCAAATTTCATAATGTATCGACATATATTTTTTCTTGATGCTAAACTGATTGAATTTTCCTCAGCAGCAAATTACCCCGGTTTTTGAGTACACCTAGAATTAGTAAAACCAATATTTTTATACCTCATCCGTAGCTTATCGCCCTTGTTCCTCTTTATTCATTTTCTTTAATTTGCTCAGCATTTCCCAATTAGGCAAGTTCCCAAATTGGGCCCAAGATTTGGTGCGACTTTGTCGCTCGTGTTTCGTGTTGCAGTGTTATTACTCTACATGTCATCACCACTACTGGGACCCGATGAAGGTTTCACCCAAACAAGTGACTTTGATTTGAATCAAACATCCTCTCAAACAGGCGGATTTAACTCGTTAACTTCCCATTCTATTGGATTACCGCCCAATGCTGGGTCGCAGCAACCCCAAGCACAGCAAGAGGAACAGGGAATTCCCGAGACGGCTAGAGTCGCTAGACGTAACGTGGCTTTGAATGAAATTACAAAAGTTGAGGACACAACCTCGTTGACAGTGAAGGGCTTATTTTCATCATTTTTAGAAGAATTCACCCTACCAATAGACCACGAATTGTATGAGGATAACTTTCAAGGTAGATTATACATGATGAAAATAGCGGAAATGGTGAACAAAAACAATACCCTATTAGAAGTTGATTATCAACATTTATTAACTAGAGAAAATGGTATTCTTGCAGATGCAATCACTCAACAATACTATAGATTTTTACCTTACCTTCAAACTGCCCTCAGAGAGGTGATTGCTAAAAATAACGATATATTTACGACGGTAAACATCGATGATAATGCATTTCCCGGCGACAGAGTTCTTCAAATCTCATTCTTTAATTTGAGCACAATAAATAGAATTAGAGAAATGAAGGCGGAAAATGTTGGTGCTTTGATGGCCATTTCAGGTACAGTTACAAGAACCAGTGAGGTCAGACCGGAATTATACAAAGCTGCATTCACTTGTGAACTATGTCAAACGGTTGTCACCAATGTGGAACAATATTTCAAATATACGGAGCCGACATCGTGCCCAAACACTACATGTCCAAACCAAGTGCTCTGGACGTTGAACATCCCGAAATCAATCTTTTTGGACTGGCAAAAAGTGAGAATTCAAGAGAATTCCAGTGAAATTCCAACTGGTTCAATGCCACGTACAGTTGATGTTATTCTCAGGGGTAAATTGGTCGAAAGAGCGAAACCCGGCGATAAATGTGTTTTCACAGGCACGGAAATAGTGATTCCAGATGTTAGTCAGTTGGGATTGCCAGGTGTCAAACCATCCACCATTCGTAAAGCTGGAGGAGGATCCGATGGTTTACAATCGGGTATCACAATGAAATCGTTGGGTGCAAGAGAATTGACATATAAGATAGCATTTTTGGCTTGCCACGCCTCATCAACGATTGATAAGTCATTAGCAAGCGATGGATTGGATAAGGATGGTGAAGACTTTTTGGAAAATTTAACACCGTCTGAATTTGAGGAATTGAAAGATATGGTGGCGGATAGGAATATTTACTCAAAATTGGTGAACTCCATTTGTCCAACCGTGTTTGGTCATGAAGTCGTTAAGAAGGGTATTTTACTACAGTTACTAGGCGGGGTTCATAAGAAAACTGTGGAAGGGATCAATTTAAGGGGGGATATTAATGTCTGTGTGGTTGGTGATCCATCCTGTGCCAAATCCCAATTTTTGAAGTGGGTGAACAGTTTCGCACCTAGATCCGTTTATACATCCGGCAAAGCCTCAACGGCGGCTGGTTTAACGGCGTCAGTTGTCAAGGATGAGGAAAGTGGTGAATTCACCATTGAGGCAGGTGCTTTGATGTTGGCAGATAATGGTGTTTGTTGTATTGACGAATTCGATAAGATGGATATTGCAGATCAAGTTGCAATCCATGAAGCTATGGAACAACAGACAATTTCGATTGCCAAGGCCGGTATTCACGCCACATTGAATGCTAGAACATCCATTTTGGCCGCCGCAAACCCAATTGGAGGTAGATATAATCCGAAGGTGAGTCTTAAGAGTAATTTGGCAATGACCGGTCCTATCTTATCTAGATTTGATCTATTCTTTGTCATTTTGGATGAATGTAACGAAAGAATTGATACCCAATTGGCCACACATATTGTCAATTTACATTTATTTCAAGATCAAGCAATTGATCCACCATACACTAAGGATCAATTATTGAGGTACATCAAATATGCCCGTCTTTTGAAACCAAAGATGACCCCCGAAGCTAGAGAGTACCTTATTGAAAGATATAAGGAATTAAGGGCTGATGATTCCAAGAATCTGGGAAGATCTAGTTACAGGATCACTGTTAGACAATTGGAATCTATGATCAGATTATCTGAGGCCATTGCGAGGGCCAATACTAAGAAATTCATTACCCCGGTTTTTGTTCGTGAGGCCCATGACTTGTTAAGGCAATCGATCATTAGAGTTGATAAGGATGATATTCAATTTATGGATGAAGACGAAGATGATAATGATGAAGACGACCCAAGGGGTGGAGGTGATGGTGATGACCACGGCGACGACGATGAAGATGGAGACGACGATGACTTGGATAACCCTCAAACCCAGGAGGAAGATAAATTCACCAGAAACCAAACTCAAAGATTACAAGATTCCCAAAAAGATGCCTCGAAATTTGTTGTGCCATATGATGTCTTTATCAATTTGAGAAACTTATTCATTAGACACATCAATGACAGGGAGAAAGCAACTGCCTCAAATATGGCAGATGAAGATGATGAGGAAGAGATCGGATTTAATGGTTATACCCAGGATGAGCTGATTGATTGGTATATGGATCAAGTGGAGTCTGAAATCGAATCAGAACAGCAATATTGGGATCAGCATCGTTTGGCTAAGAGGGTTTTGAATAAGTTGGTTCGTGATGGTATTCTCATGAAGATCAATACTGAACCAACCGATTTTACCACTCCTGACGAATTTATTATTAAACCTAACATGACACCGGAAGAGAAGGAGACCATTCGTGAAAGTCATAAAGAATGGAAGAAACAGATGGACAAGAAAATTAACAAGAAGATGATTTACATCTTGCATCCAAACACATCGTTGGAGGATATTTTTGACGAAATGGTTTCAAGCGATGAAATTCAAGAGGACTTTTAGAGAGTAAGTATGATTAGACATATGTAGAATTAACATTAATTTACAACTGTATAACAAAAGATTATAATTTTGGAACATTTCCGTTATTCACATTATCATACCACCAATTGAACAAAGCCCCTCCCAGTTGCGGGTAATACTTATTGCAAAATAATATTTCATCCCATAAAGAGCCATATAACTGGGTTATATCATGCTCACCCACACAACTGTCGATTAAATGTTTGATTCTTTCCAGGCGAAGTCTCATCTGGTCCCTTGGAACAAAGTGAATCAGATTGATTAGGATGCCAATAAGGGTCCCCTTACGAGTCTGGAATTTCTCCTGCAATGCTTTCTTTTCACCATTGACATGAACGAATCTCAATGGCAAGGGGCCAAAGTCCATTATATTTGCCCTGGCTTGTATTATATCCAACATATCACTAAAATCTCCTGGAGTGATGGACTGTGCTACTTGTGATATGATATTTGAACATTCGATAAATGAGAGAGCTTCCGGAAACTGGTTCAGTGTTAATGTCACGTATGTCATCAAATTTTCGTTATTGACGGGATTGTTAGATGACGTGCTTAAATACTTCAACATAATCCCATGGCAGGATTCTGAGAGTTCGTTAGTAGTCTTTTCATGCAACAGATTATGAATTAGAGGTAGAAGTGTTGATTTCACGAATGAAGAGTCAAGAGCGGGCAATAACGGCTTGATCAGCTCAAGTGTGAACTGTAGTTTGCTGGGATTTTTATCGCTTATAAAAAGCATCTCCCTAATTAATGATGTATTCAATTCCACCTGGTTATACTTGAGTAGTATATCCAAGTTTGCGTCATGTACAAAATGGTATGCTTCGAATCCCCCCGTGCCTATTTGACCCAAAATGAAAGACAGATGGAAAAGCGATAAAAGTATTGATTTTGAGACAAGTAAGCCTTCCCGAGTTGGTGCAGTTAAAATGTTCAACATCTTTGTAGTTACCCCATCAAATATAACAATCAACGCAAAATAATTGAATTTGACAAGAGTCCATTTTTCCCCATTGACAAGCGGTTCTAATTCGGGATTCCCCCCGATTTTCAGTGAGTATTTCTCCACAACATTTGAACAAGCATGTAACATATCGATTGCCGAACTTTTCGGATAGCTGTCTATCAGCTTATTAAATAAAAATGATATTCTATTCAAATGCTTCAAAATAGGAGATTCATTAAGTAAAGTTGCGTGAGAAACTCCTGAAAAAATCCCCAACCCCATATTGAGACCATAACGGTCTTCCAACATCAACGATATTGTTAATAGAGGTAAATCCGGCTTAACTCTAATAAACTGATCAAAATTACCCAATTGATCATAAACTGTGGTCATACAGGTGACAATCAAGGCCATTGAATCATGGGAACTGTTGATACTAAGCGCTATACAGATCAACCTCCCTAAAACTTCACTAAAATAGTCATCTATAATACTAATGGCATGACTCTTTATTGGGAATGAATTGAATTGGGATCTCGATGGTTTCGACATCAAACATCCTGTTATCACAGGTATGGCCTTCCAGTAGACGCCAGGATCTGTTTCAAGCACCTCATTGACCCCTTGATAAATAGCCGAGTAAAACTCATTGAATGGAAGAGTTGGTAGACTGATTTGATATTTCGTGTCCATCAAGTACTTGAACACTTCCATAACTCTCACTTGCACCAAATAGTCCACTTCCTTGAACAAAGGGCATTTGAGAAAGCTGACAGTTAATAATTGTACATTCAACCTTGATTTGATCTTAGGATAATAATGGGCCAAATAGGAGATGACATGCTCGGAATCTATCCCCGCAGGAGGGTTCAGGAGGTCTCTTAGTAGTTGATCTAACTCTAATTGGGCTATTTCAGACTGCTGTAGGTAGGATACAGTGGCCATCTAACAATTATGAGAATAAAAAAGATACGGTGAATTATGATTCACTTACTTCTTTATCTCATGTCGGCGTTTTTACCCAAAGGGTTTAAGAATCAGCCCATATCTGCGACACTCGTTGGTTTAATATTGGGCTTACCATTGGCGGTCTCATTGTCAGGGTTGAAACCCCTCTTTTTGCTTGCATGGGACCCGTTTATCAGTGAATGGTCCCAGTTGTGGAGACTTTTGATAGTTCAACTGCAGTTCCAGAACCAATCGGAGGTATTGCTGGGTGTGGTATTATTTGCATTGAAATTAAAAAATGTGGAAAGAGTATATGGAAGTGATAGGTTCTTCAATGCGTTACTACATCTTTATTTCTATAATATGGTGGGGATAACGGTGGTATCACTGCTTGGATATCACTTTGCTGGATGGAATTTATTTATTCCTGCAGGTCCATTTGGGATCTTATTTGGGTTACTTTATTGCTACAATATCAATACTCCAAGCGTATATCAGGTGGAATTGTGTTTCAATAACGTCATGAATTTACAGCCATTTGGACAAGTTGTGAGTATCTTCCTTAATGACAAGTTTGACACCTATATTTTGGCCACGTTATTGTTTTTTAATGAGGGGTTGGTGGCAACTCCTTTGGTTTGCTTCATGGGTTACATTATTGGCTTCCTCTATTTTAATGATATTTTACCAATAATCACAACATTAGAGGGAATCAAGTTCAATTCATCAAATAGTTACTCTAGATTGAACAACGATGATGAGGAGGGAGGAGACATACCGCCAAGGTCACTATTAAGACAAATGACCGATATATTCAGAAGATGATATTGACTTTATAAATATTACGTGGATTGCTTTAATTCTTTTCTACGCTGAACGTCCCAATTGAACACTCTGGCAGTATTGACCTCCATTGTTGTTATACTTGCTCTCAGGTAATCCAAATCTTCAATGGTGATCTCTTTATTATTCAATGTCTTCTGCAATCTATCTTCCAACATTTCAATGGCTTCATCAATTGGATACTCCAACATCACGCCTGCACCAAGCCATAAATTCACATTCTTCACACTCTTAGGATCAATCGATGCACTCGCATATATTGTGTCGTTTAATTGATAATCCACTTCGATGTCTTCTGCGTCTTCATCCTCCTGATCCTCTGACTGGGACTTGAGGAATTTACACATTTTCAAAGTATTTTCAATATCTGGGATCTTTTGATTCAAACTGTTCAATGATTGGGTTTTACTCTCCTGCATGTATTTGTATTGTTCCAATCTCATTTGCAATTCAGAGAGGAAATTATTAACATCTGCCTCAGTACACGCCTTTCTGTTTAGATAATCATCAATATTTTCAATAAATTTAGCCTTAGGTATTCCCCTTGGGTTTGTTTCGCCCGTCTTGAGTCTATCAACCGACATTTAATCACTGAAAGAGGTTTAATTGACGAATGTTGGTAAATTTTAAGACTTGGATAACCGATTACATAATGAGGGCTGGTCACATGATATAAAGTGTGGGTGAAACCCTCCTGAGTTGGGAATGAAAAATCTACAACAAAATTTTTCACGCAGACTATTTTTCACACCCTCTTTCTTCACAAGAAACTAAAATGGGTAGAGATCACCACGTTAAGCCACACAAGAAGTCCTCTAACAGAACTGCTCCAAAGTCTGAGAACGTCTACTTGAAGTCCTTGGTCACTTTGTACTCCTACTTGACTCGTATGTAATGATTCCCAGGTTTTTTTTGTCAAATTCTTGCTTGTTTCTATAACCAGAGGCCCCAGTGGTGGGGTCTATTCAGTGTCTCTTTGGACTCACTGGGTTGTGTTTCATTTAAATGACTTGATTTTTTTGACTAGCGAAATTTTGGACTTGAATTGCAGTCGTCGTTGGAGATAGCGGCAAATGACGGAATTCAAACCAATCTAATTGCTATTGGATTATATCTACTCATGTCAATGTACCAACCACATTAATTCTGCGAGTGCTTTTGTGTGCGATTATAGAGCAGAATTTGAGAAAAAAAGATTGGGTTTTGGAGTGGCTGGTCCACTTTGATTCCAATTCTTTTTTCAAAGCAAGTACTAACCCCTTTCTCCAACAGGTAGAACCGAATCTTCTTTCAACAAGGTCATCCTTAGATCCTTGTTCTTGTCCAAGATCAACAGACCACCTGTCTCTGTCTCTAGAATTGCTAGAGCCTTGAAGCCAGAAGCTTCTGCTAACAAGATCGTTGTTGTTGTCGGTACCATCACTGATGATGTCAGACTCAACGAATTCCCAAAGGCTACCGTTGCTGCTTTGAAGTTCACCAAGGGTGCTAAGGCTACCATCTTGAAGAACGGTGGTGAAGCCATCACTCTTGATGAATTGGCTTTGAGAGCTCCAACCGGTAAGAACACCTTGATCTTGAGAGGTCCAAGATCTCACAGAGAAGCTGTTAGACACTTCGGTATGGGTCCACACAAGAACAAGGCTCCAAAGGTCATGTCCAAGGGTAGAAAGTTCGAAAGAGCCAGAGGTAAGAGAAACTCCAGAGGTTTCAAGGTCTAAGTTAATTGATCTTGTTTCGTCACTCTTTTTAGGTGTGAATTTTATAGCTTTTTATTAATTATAAATTTGTTTACACCCCCTTCCCCTCACTTTGTTTCAAGGTAATCCTAATGATCACGTTGGAATCTTAAATCAAATGCAGAATGTGTCAACGATTTAGAGTCACAATTGAATATTCTAAATCAAGGGGAAACAAGTTCATTTCCCCTATGTTATTAATCCATTATTAAGAATAAAAGGATCACTTCAGGTTATAATGTGGAAAAATGCCTACAGACCGAGTTCAATTGCAAATGAACGGTTGGATAACCATACTGAATCCTCAACTCATTGAAATCTTAATGGACAAAGGTCTCGTTCAACAGTTCATAGAGCTTCTCATTTTAGACAATCTTGCAGTCACTTCTAGTAAATCGACATTGATTTTAAAGCAAGTGTTTTAGGAGAACGTTCGAATTTTTCCATACTTCTTGTCTTCTCTTCAACCTCATGTTCATAAATTCACTACCTTTATCTGAGCAAAATTAAACAACCAAGCTGATCACGTGCATGTAGCAAGGGTTTAGGGGTTTGGGTTTAGGGTTTGTATTACGTAACCAACGCGTACTTTTCATAATCTTCACTGAAAAATTTTCCCCACCATTCACCACTCTCTATTCACTACTACTAAGTTCTACAATGGCAGGTTTCACCGTTAGGTATGTAAGGGAAACAAGTTAGCATGGTGATTAGATGGAAGATTGAAGATATAATTGATAGTTAGATAAAGAAAAAGACGAGGAGAAAAGGTTGATTTGAACACTGATCTGAACGTTCGTTATTTAGAGATATATTTTCGACTACAAGTTGAATACTTATTACCAATATGATTATCAATGTTCTCTTATTTTCACTATGTCAGAGTCTTGAAGCCATCCTGATTAAGATTATCATATCGTTCCATTTGATACAACGTCCAACAAACCAATTCATCATTTGAACAAATCACTAACATTCTTCTACAGAGACGTCCCAGCTCAAGAATTCATTAACGCTTACGCTCAATTCTTGCAAAGACAAGGTAAGTTGGAAGTTCCATCTTACGTTGAATTGGTCAAGACTTCTGCCGGTAACGAAATGCCTCCACAAGACGCTGAAGGTTGGTTCTACAAGAGAGCTGCTTCCGTTGCTAGACACATCTACTTGAGAAAGCACGTTGGTGTTGGTAAGTTGAACAAGGTTTACGGTGGTTCTAAGAACAGAGGTCCAAAGCCAGGTAAGCACACCGACGCTTCTGGTTCCGTCAACAGAAGAGTTGTTCAATCATTGGAAAAGATTGGTGTTTTGGAATTGTCCGAAAACGGTGGTAGAAAGATCACCGAAAACGGTCAAAGAGATTTGGACCGTATTGCTGCTCAAACTTTGGAAACCGAAGACGATGAGTAAATCCAACACATTAAATTAAAAACCATTGTGTAGCTTCTTAACAATAGTAAAAAAATAAGATTTAATAAATTGAATGTACTTGACGAAGAATGCAACAAGGCAAAAGATGCCATATAACATGATTATATTGAAAATCAAGGCAAGAACCAAAGTCAGGTCCTTTAAAATATTTACATGGAAAATGAAGCATCATGATTTTGTTTATAGTAATTCACTTCCAGTTTACATTTGTGGATCGAAACGATCCTTATCATCCACCATCATCGATCAAAAATAAAATTAATACATTAAAGACAATCTATAAACGTTTGTATTCCGGCAAATCCTTTGATTTCTTACTGAAGGAATCAAAATATCTTGCACGGAAGTTATTCGAACCAGACCTATCTTGTGACAGGAGGGTCTTCCCCTGGTAATCTTCACCCCTTTTAACATAAACAAGTAACCTTCTCGACCACTTATTAAAATCTTGTACCAATTCATAAATCAATTCCAATTCCTGATGTTGAGGAATTAATGTTGGTATATCCTCATCATTGGCAACAGGCATCCAGAATGCTAATCTACCCCCCAGTGGTAACCTTTGGGCACTGAATTCTAATAATTCATCCAATAACAAGTCCAGTGAATACGATTTCTTTGGTTGGATATAATCCTTTCTTAAATACGCCAGTTCACCATCTATCAGGACCTTTTCTTTACCGATGAACCTTTCTGGGTTGGAAACACCACACACTTTCAAACCTTCTCGAACACCGTATGGTGGATCACAAATGATTGTATCAAGCACTAACGATGACCTTAATGCATTATTGGTGAAATCCATGCAGAAAGTATCGATGTAATTCTTCAAAGTGCCATAATATTTGAAATTATCATGGTGACTTCTATTGGGAGCCTTACCCTTCAAAGCTCTGAAGTCAATATCTGACCCCATAGTAACACTGCCAAAGGCTGCGGCACACACTAGAAAAGATCCAGTACCAACAAAGGGATCATAGGCGATTTTCATCTTTTGCACCTGAGCAATATTGCACGTAACCAGGGCCAACTCGGGATCAAACGATGTAGTTCCATAATAAGGTCTATACTTTATCTCATACTTTTCAATTATGCCCCTATTTCTAGCGCTATTGTGAATTTCCCTACCGAAGTAGCACCAGTCCGGTTTCTCTTTTGGGTATAAATCTTCACCCAAAGAGTATCTTTCAAAAACAGCATAAGTTTCTTCCGGATTCTTCATTCTAATTTTACCCTTAAATTCCAAATATTTGAACTGTTCCATCAAAGCGATCTGTTCATCTCTGTTTCTCTTACCACCTTGAAACGGTAATATATCGAATTTAAAAGTTGAATTCATATACGGTTCACTCAAAAGTGGCATTTTTGATTTCACTGAGTCGTGCATAGTCTCCAATGTTGAGCCCTCTCCCCATAACTCATATATCGCCTTTGTTAAAACTCCCCTGTCGACTAAGTCAATAGCCTCTTGATCATTGTTTAATTCCACCTTTAAAAAAGGGTGGGATTCGTCGTGATCACTCAAATCAATATCAATATTGTGCAAACTGGCCAAGGACTCCAGTTCCGCAACTCTAAAATTGGGGTGACTCTGTGCAAGCAAGATTAAATACGTTTTTGCCATTGCCAATACCAGAGAAGAAATTGTGAAAAATTTATTAGTGTTAGTGGACGTCGTTTCCTCCTAATAACTAATAATGTCATCAAATTTTGACGACGACGAGGCGCTCTTCGATGATGTTTATAACGATGATGTTGCTCCAAAGGAGATAGCACCTTCTGTTCAACCAGAAGTGAAGGAACCGGAGGAAACCCCCATGGAAGAGCCAAAGGAGGACTATTCAAAGACCTTTGAACAATTACAAGCTATACAACAACCAGTTGCCTCGGTGGTGCCTGTTGAACAGCAAGCAGTGAGTCCAGCGCTTTCCACAGTCCCAACTATCCCAATAGTTCCTTCAATGGCCACACCGGCAACAACGCCAGGTCAGCCCTTGAACCCAATGGAACAAATGCAACAGTTATTCCAACAGCAGATGCAGCAGATGCAACAACAAATGCAAGCTCAACAGTCTCAACAAACCCAACAAGGAGAACAACCACTTCTTGGTGTTTCTGGTGCACCTGCAGTCGGGTCAGCAACAGGATTCCAAGATTCAGTTAGGGCTAATTTGGAAGGGAAAGATGTCGGTAAGATGTTCATCGGTGGTCTTAATTGGGAGACGGATGAGTCCCGCTTAAAAGAATATTTCAACAGTTATGGTGATGTTCTTGAAGTGAATGTGATGAGAGATGGCTCAACAGGTAAATCTCGTGGTTTTGCATTCTTAACATTCGCAACAGGTGAAGCAGTCGATAAGGTTCTCAGTGAAAAACACATCTTGGACGGTAAGTTGATTGATCCAAAAAGAGCAATCCCAAAGGATGAACAGGAAAAAATCGGTAAGGTGTTCGTGGGTGGTGTTGCAAGTGATGTGACAACGGAACAATTTAGAGAACACTTTTCCCAGTTTGGTAACATCATCGATTCCCAATTGATGATCAATAAGGATACAGGTAAGTCAAGGGGTTACGGGTTTGTGACCTACGATTCTGCAGATGCAGTTGAAAGGTGTACCAGGGAAAAATATGTCATGTTCCACGGCAAAAGAATGGAAATTAAGAAGGCAGAACCAAGAGCACAACATAATGTGAAAAAATTACAAGACACTAACCCAATGATGTTGGGTGGTGCAGATATGACCCAATATATGGCACAAATGCAACAAATGCAGCAAATGTGGATGCAACAAATGCAGCAGATGCAACAAATGAGCCCTGAACAGGCTGCAAACATGATGATGAACCCAATGATGATGAGTATGCAACAACAAATGCAAAATCCTCAACAAATGATGCCACAACAACAACAACAACATAATCAATACGAGGATGATGACGTTCCAAATCCACAAGAATATCATCAACAACAAAACTCTCCACCAAATCAATCTCAACAAAGGCAATATAATGATTATAACAACGGTAACCAGGGTCCTCAACAGTATAATGATTATAATACTGGTAACCAGGGTCCTCAACAGTATAATGATTATAACGATCAAGGCTCTCAAGAACAAAATGGATCAGGTGCACCTGCTTTACCCTCGGGACCTAAGAAGTTCAGAGAAAAGGAAGGTTCTGGTTTTGGCAACGAAAGAAGAAGATCCAGAGGACCAAGGGGTGGCAGGAGTAGAAGGACCGGTGGCGGTGGTGGCGGTGGTAAAGGCAATGGTGGTGGTTACCATCCATATAGAAGGTGAGAGAATTACTCAAATCCAGATCACCGTATAAACCAAAACTATTAAGAAGGCTGGGCTCTTCGTGTACTTTTTAAGGAGTGTACTTTTTTATGACTAGGAGAAAAAAGACGACAACAAAAGATACAAAAAAACATATATGAGCACATGAGCACATGAGCGATTTATTTTGCACAGCCTTAAAAAATTTTTTTCACACAAAATATGAAAATTCACCTTTTTATTTTATATTTTAATTGACTTATTTCTAAGAGATGTCCAATTCCAGTGACGAAGAGGACCATGATATTATGGGAGCATTGGTTGATGACCAAATTTATTCTTCTGACGAATCTAGTGATGGAGAATTTGGTGAAGAAGGACCAATTCAGGATGAAATCTTATATAATGATGAAGATGATCAACCAGCTAAAAAGAAGGCGAAGAAGACGGGAAAGAAAGTTGATAACGCCTTCCCATTATTGGAAGTGAATGGTGATTCAAAATCGGATCAAAAAGTGCATGAAGACGATTTATACTTCATTAACCAAGAACAGCAAATGGCTCAGGCATCCGGTAAAGTGAAGGCGAAGGGTAATTTTGCATCATTTGGGTTCAATAAAATTGTGATTTCCAATATTGGCAAGAAGGGGTATAAACAGCCAACTCCTATTCAAAGAAAGACAATCCCATTAATTTTGCAAGGTAGAGACGTTGTTGGTATGGCTCGTACTGGTTCGGGTAAAACTGCAGCATTCTTACTACCATTGATTGAACAATTGAAGACCCACAGTGCCAAGATTGGTATTAGAGCGATCATTTTATCACCATCAAGAGAATTGGCGTTACAAACGAATAAGCAATTAAAGGAATTTTCCAAGGGTACAGGATTGAGATCATTGTTATTAATTGGTGGTGATTCAATGGAAGACCAGTTTGGTGCCATGTCCAACAATCCAGACGTTATTGTTGCGACTCCAGGTAGATTCATGCATTTGAAGGTTGAAATGCAATTGGATTTGAAGACAGTTGAATATATCGTCTACGATGAGGCGGATAGATTGTTTGAAATGGGGTTTGCAGAACAATTGAACGAATTGTTAGCGTCCTTACCTGAAAAGAGACAATCCTTATTATTCTCCGCAACCTTACCAAGAAATTTAGTCGATTTTGCAAAAGCAGGGTTGTTCAACCCAGTGTTGGTGAGATTAGATGCAGAGAGTAAGATTTCAGATGAATTAGAAATGGCCTTTGTTTCATGTAAAAAGAACGAACGTGAAGCTAATTTATTGGCCATTATTCAAGATGTCATTAAGATGCCATTGGCAACAAAACAACAATTAGAGCAAATTGATGAAAAATACCATGATGACTCAGATGACGAGGAACAAGATAGAAGAAAACCACGTACATTTTTAAGACAAGCCAAGGCAACGGAATTACCAAGTCCGTTTTCGACAATCGTGTTCGTTCCTACACGTCACCACGTTGAATATATTACCAATGTTTTGAAACTTGCTGGCTATCCCGTTGCTTACATTTATGGTTCATTGGATCAGCATGCTAGAAGAAGACAATTGCTATTATTTCGTGCAGGGGTCTGTTCATTATTGGTCGTCACAGATGTTGCGGCAAGAGGTATTGATATCCCCGTTTTAGCCAATGTTATCAATTATTCAGTTCCTTCATCTTCAAAGGTGTTTGTCCATAGAGTTGGTAGAACTGCAAGAGCTGGTAATAAAGGTTGGGCATACTCCATTATAACGGAGAATGAATTGCCATACTTGTTAGATTTGGAGTTATTCTTGGGTAGAAAGGTTTTATTGACTAAAATGCAAGAAAAGAAGGCTGAATTAATGAAATCAAGATGGGTTGAATCCCACAGTTCAGAGGAGGGTTTCGTTGAACCAAAGGTGCTTTACTCCAAGAGATTAGTCTTAGGGTCAATTCCTCGTATGAATATTGAAGATGCTGAGGAACTTTATGAATCGATCTTGAAGATGAACTATGATGTCAAGGTTCTTAGAGGAGTGTGTGAAAAGGCCGAAAAGTTATACATGAGAACTAGACAGGCTGCAAGTGTTGAAAGTGTGAAGAGATCAAAGGAATTGATTCAAGTGGGATGGGAAGATCAACACCTAATTTTTGGTAAGAATTTGGAGGGTGAAAAGGAAGCATTTTTGGCGAAATTGCAAAACAGAACAAATAAGGAGACGGTCTTTGAATTCGGTAAAAGGGACGATAGTCTGATCGATTTAATGAATAAGCGTAGGAAACAGATTGCCCCGGTTCAAGAAAAGATGAGAGAGCGTAGAGCCTTATTAGAAACTGAGCGAATGTTGGGGTTGTCTCATACACTGGAGGATGAAATTTTGAGGGATGAAGAGGATTCAAAGAATGAGGTTGGATTCAATGTCAACGAAGAAGAATTAATAAACAATTTTGAAGATGGTGACCAATTACTTAAAAAGACGAAAAAGAGCTTTAAAGACACCCAATTTTACCTTCCACATTATGCACCAAGATCTCTATTGCAGGATAAACAGTTGAATTTGGATGGTGGATCTGGTGGTGGTAATTTCATCAACGACGCCTCACAGGCAGCCTTTGATGTTGATGCTGAGGATGATAAGGTCCAAGTGCACAAGGCCAAGGTCACGTGGGATAAAAAGAAGGGTAAATACATAAAGAATCAAGATGATAGAAAGTATATCATCAGTGAGTCGGGTCAAAGGATCCCCGCCTCCTTCCGGAGCGGTAAATATGACCAATGGAGACAGAAACATAACATGGGTACGATTAAGGTGGGTTCCATGGAGAAGGACAACGGTGGTAACCGTTTCCAAGGCTCTGAGTTGAACGGTTCAAGAAGAGGTGGCAGAATGATGTACAAAGGTGATAAGGCACCAAAGATGCCTTTCAAGGGACGTGATGACTATCACAAACAAATGGAAAAAGTCAAGAAGGCCAATGAAAGAGGTCTCAATGTTAAAGGTTATATTGGTAAAGGTGGCAGAGGAGGTGAACTCAAGTCCAGTAGAGATATTCAAAAGTCTCGTGACCAATTGTCTAAAAGACGGGAGAAGAATGCAAGAGCTCCGAAGAGAAAGAGACGGTGAGGTTCTCCGCGGGATAATTCCTTATATATTTTAAACCCTTAACTGAGCAGATGAGCAGATGACCGAAGAATTTGCGGAGGCTTGGACAGATGTCCCAGTCACGTGGTGGGACGGATCGGACAGGATTCGGTTTTTCGGGGTCCGAGAGCGGTGTCCGAGAACGGGGAAAGATTGCTTCTCTTATCCTAACAAAAATTTGAATCCAGAGCCCCACTTCTTTTTTTATATCGAAATGGATTTAAGTGTTATTGAAGGTGGTCATTTCAAGGATAGAAGCCACATAAAGCCATGGTTAACCACAAGACTCTTACCCTTAGGTATTCACTTGGTTATTGAAAGATCAGATGATTCCAAGATTGTTTTCAAATGTAAGACCCACCATAAAGAGGTTAAAGGTGGGACAACACATAACCCCAAGGGTCCATGCAAATTTAGGATTCGGGCAAATTATTCAATACGGGCCCAAAAATGGACTATAGTGGTTGTGAATCCAAACCATAATCACGTGTTGACGCCTCTTCCTATGGTAGGGTCCCGAAAGGAGGCAGATGAAGTGGAGTTGTCAAACTCTACAGGTTCAACTAATTCACCAAGTTCTATCAGCTCGGTTTGTTCAAATGAGGACACTCTATTGAGGAATACTTCGATCACATCGATGAGCTATCCGAAATTGGGTGGCATATTACCCCCACCCGTTTGCTCATGGGGGTTGCCACCACTGCAGCCAACGATATTGCGGGAACCTAGACGGGAATTGGCGTTGGATTCCCTCCCAGTGAAGGAGTTAAGAGAACCATACTCATTAAAGGAGTTAAGAGATCCGATGGGCGATACCGGATCCCTACACAATGATGTGATTAATTTATTAGCGCGGATTAGCACCACTGTTAATATTGACAGCCAGCTAAAGGAGAAGTTATATGAGGAGATGATTTCTACTATGAAGAGTGTGGTTCCAAATACAATTGCTAACGAAAAACTACCAAAATTGGATTCAAGTAGGTATTGCCTTTAACCATTTTACTATAAATATCAATAATTTTTTTAGCTCTTTACTGTTTAGACATATTTAATCATCAATACCAATGCGCAGTATGTGGCATGAGTGGATATATATCCCTACTGTTTGATAATATTGCCAGTATCGGGGCTTATGCTTTTACTCCTCTATACGCCTGCTCATCGTCACATTCTTCGTAACACGGTAAACACCAATCCGATATTTTTGGCCCTTGTGGTTAATTATCGGGCCACTAATACGAATATATTCCTTTCGCTACAAACCCGATAAACCCCGCTAGTCGTCAATTTACTTCTACACAGTCGCACTGATGGTAAATGCGACAAAGATCTTAACTAAGCTCCATTATGAAACTAGTATATTAAATAATAGTCTAAACTGACTATTATACTAATAACTGACTATTATACTAATAGTTATTATTATTTTTTTACAATTACCTTTCTGTCTCCTTAATTATTGTTATTGTACCTACATGGCACACAAACTAAGCACTAATATAAGCTTTTTGGTTTTTCATATTTTAAGAGGTAGTTAATCATCAATGATGAGATGAAACTCAAAGGGTTTTTGCTAACATCATCGCTGTGTGTTTATTATTTTAAAACAATATAGACGATCAACTTTGGGTGTAGTCGGCTCTTACTTTCACTATGAACACCAATGCCTATTTTTAGCTCATCCATTCACACCATGAACATAATACGATTTTATCACATCTCTATCTTTAAACTTTTCAGGCAAATTCAAACCGTAATACCAATGACCCCAATTGCTTTGACCATATTGACAAGCAAGATTAATATTTTTTAACTCTTAAACTTAATCAACCATTTTTTTCTTCATTCTTTCCAGATTAATCTATCAACCCCATTTTCTCTATCCTGTCAATCTCCTCAATGATAAGAAATAAACTTACTTTTCAATTCGTTATTTCTTCTATATTAATATACACACTATTTTAATTATCACTTCTGAAAACATTTTTACAGTTTAAGCAAACATAGAACAAGACCATTGATGTATCTCTTCTTTTCTGCTGTGATTGAAAAAAGACACATTGATTACCACCACATTTTGGACACACCTTGTCGGATTTAGGTAAGGTTGGATCTTCACCAATCTCTTCAACAACACCAGCCGTCTCACCAATATTGGTGATGAGTTCATGACGATATACACGCGGAGAGCTGGCCAATTCGGCATACGGGCAATTCCTGCACTGATACAACAACCTCCTCTCACTCTTATCCTCCTTTGGGTACAACATGTTGTTGCATTCGGCACAGAACCTAAACGACATGATGAAGATGTTGATAAAGGGCGAAATGAAAATTGGGAATTCGCGAAAACTTTTTCTCCAATTTTTTTGCCCCATCAATCCCTGGGAAAAATTTTCAACGAATGGAACACATCGACTTCCTCCTCAACGATGTTCGCCTTGAGATCCACCGTCCGCAGATCAATTGCTCTCTCCACGAGATTTAACTCCACCGTTGCTCCAGCTGCTGCTGCTGCTGTCACCGTTGAACCAAAGATTCAAGAAATTGTTAACTCAATCTCAACACTTACATTGGCCGAAACCTCATCATTGATCAAGGCATTGAAGACCCAATTGGACATCCCAGATATGGCCTTCCCAGTGGGTGGTGCTGCTGCTCCTGCCGCTGCCGCACCAGCTGCCGAAGCTGAAGACGCTGCTCCAGCTGCCGCCGAAAAGACAATCTTCAACATCAAATTGGAATCTTTCGATGCCAAGACAAAGGCCAAGGTCATCAAGGAGGTCAAAAACATGCTTGGTTTATCACTTGTGGATTCTAAGAAGTTTGTTGAATCAGCTCCAAAGGTTTTGAAGGAAAACGTTGCAAAGGAAGATGCTGACAAGATCAAGAAGACTTTGGAAGAATTGGGTGCAAAGGTCACTTTGGAATAAGTATTAAACGTTGATGCATGTATATAATCTCTTTTTAAAAAAAGGAATAAAAGAATTCAATTACCTGAATATCTAACAATTGTTTCATCGTCTTCCTCCTCGGTAACGTGATTAATTGTGGAATTTCTATGAAATGCCAGTTTATAACCACACTCGTAGCTTTCCTGATTTTGAGTTGAGGCGGTTAAGCCAATTGGTTCAGACCGTTCGCTCAATGTCAGTTGGTTTAATAAGTCCCCTACAACATCAACCTCTTGAATTAAGTTTGAAATTGAGGATCTTTTTAAAATTGGCTCCAGAGCTGTTGCCTCTTGTACCTGGGGCGTCAAAGATACTGAAGAAGCTTTACTACCTGTATTTCTCACCATTGTGGACAATAAATGTGAAAATTGAGTATCTTCTAAAACTTCCGATTCCCTCCTTTGATTTGAATACAACTGTTCCACAATCAATGTCATGGAGTGTAATATCAACCTCCAATCATCATCAAATTTAAATTTGTTCCTTCTCAATCTCCTACCCTTTCTCTCCCTTTGAATTGATTTTTCCAATGCTCCTAAAAGAATATTTAGTAATCCATGCATCAGCTTATCATTTATCAAAATAATCAAATCTTTTAAATAATTTAAAGATTCATTCAATTCTTCAGGTGAATTTATTGGAGATCCAACAATACTTTTTGATTTATGACAGTTGGTACGTTTAAACACATCACTTGCAACGATCCTAACCTCCTCTGGACTGACAGCTGTGCTCACACTTATGAAATCACTGCACGGTGTATTACCCTGGTGTTGAACAGGTGAAGTTTGTAAAATTGACGCATCATAAATACTTGTGGCCCAATATTGAGACTTTTTTAAGGTATTCCGGCTCAAACTCATAGCAATGTAAGTTTTGTAGAAAGAAAGAAGTAAATCATGAGCATTTTGCCACCCTTGGGCTCAGCAAGTCAATAAATAACTAAAACTTATAATTAAAAATATGATAAATTCAACACAATTGTAATCGATACAACAGGTTCAATTTAATACCCATTAAAACCAGATAAATACTAATTCATGCCTCATACTTCACACCTCACACCACCCTCTTAAAATTCGGTGAAATACTTTGAATAGGGATCTTCACATACAATCCCATAATCAAGTTGTTCTTCAGGATAGTGATCAAATAAACTTGAATCACCGACACCGGCGGTAATTGGAGGCTCATAAGGAGTCTCGATGTCTTTCAACAAAAGCTTTTCCCAAATAACTTCATTGAACCATTGATGGTTTCTAATATCCTGAGAACCATTCTTCAAATTCCCCAATCTTCTTGTCAAATCTGCAGTTATTAAATTTGTCAACAAGTCAACAACATCTGGATGAAAATGGGATGGGTAATGAACTTTACCAATCAGAATCTTTTCATAGGTTTTCATTGGCGTATGATCATAAAATGGTGTAAAACCTGCCAGCATTTCAAAGATCAATATACCCAACGACCACCAATCTACTGATTTATTGTATGGTTTTGTTGTTATAACCTCCGGTGCAATATAATCTGGGGTACCACATAAAGTCCATGTCACGGTTTCGACCTCTTTTGCAAACCCAAAATCGGTCAATTTGATATGACCATTTCTATCCAATAAGATATTTTCCGGTTTTAAATCCCTGTAAATTATATTGTGACTATGGAGGTATTCCAAAGCCAAAATCACTTCAGCAGCATAAAACTTTGCAACTGGATTTGGGAATCTTTGAGATTTTCTTAACAATGAAAATAATTCACCTCCCTCAATATAATCCATAATCATGAATAAATTTCTTGAATCTTGAAATGTCCCCCACATTCTGATTAGGAATGGATGTTCAACCAATTTCAACATTCTACGTTCATCATTGGTATGTTCAACTTGTTTCATCTTAATAACTTGAAATTTCTTCAATACCTTAATAGCGTAATATCTATGATTATGAACTGACCTGACCAAGTGGACTCTACCAAAGGATCCCGTACCTAAGGTTCTCATAATTTGGAAATCTTTCAGTGCATATTTGCCCTTGGATTCTGTGGATCTCTTTGGTAATAATGAGTTATTCGAGTACTTCTTAATTAATTGTTGATAATTTGGTTGAATGATAGCCTGGAAGGATGGCAGCTTCTTTAATTCGTTCAATTGGATCTGTTCCTCATAGGTTAACTCTGGTTCTTGGAAAGAGGGATCGGATGAACCAATCAACGGCTCTTGTTGTTGAAATTGCGCCAATTGCTGATTCTGAATAGAAATTGACACGGAAGCCCTTGAATTGTTCAAATAATGATGCTGTTCCATTAATCTGAAAAGTAATTGGTCATTAAAATCTCCAAACACCTCCGGCAAGCGAATTCCCATATATATGAGAAAAAAAGAAGATCATGTCACGTGAATGTCGCGTGTGGGGCTTAGGGGTTAAACCCTTCTTATTTTCATTTCTATATTTTCATTTTGGTTAAAAAATTTTCAAGGCTATTCAATTCATTAAGGTAAAAAGATGTCAGAAAACTTTGATTTAACTGATAAGGTGACTCCATTTTTAGAGAGGCATTTGACTTATACATTAGTTGAACATTTAGATACAGTTTGTGGTATTAAAAATTTAGAAAATGTGAAAATTGAATTATTGAAAGATACGTATTTGTTTTCATTTATAAAGGAATTGGGGGCACCAGTGGATAATGCCAAGGTTGCAGATGTTGAAAATCAACTAAATGTGTTACAATCTTCAACTAATTCACTCATCGAATTGTTAAAAAAGCCGGAAGTCAAAGATCAATTGAATTATGACAAGTTAGAAAATAGAAAGTTATTATCACAGTACGGTATTGATGACGAAAAAATTAATGAATTATACCAATTGGCATTGATCCAATTTAATAGAGGTGACTACATAAATTCGAGTGATTTATTGTCCAATTTCAAATCATTATCCATTAATGATGATTTATTGATTAAAGCAACATGGGGTAAATTGACAAGTGATATTCTAAGTCATGAATTTAAGGATGCTTATGAAGAGTTGCTTAAGTTGAGAGAGATTGTTGAGAAGAGTTCGACGAATATTTCCAACCTGGATCAATTGAAATTCAAATGCTCATTATGTCATTATTCGCTTTTTATTTTTTTCAATGGTGGATGTGAGTTGAACCAGTTAATTGAGTTGTTATTATCACCATCATATCTTTCCTGTATTGAAAATGAGGCTCCTTGGTTATTGAGATATGTTATTGCATCGATGTTCTACACCATGGATTTCAAGAAATTGAAGGAATTAATCAAGATTGTCGATCTTGAATTTTATGAATTTAAGGATCCATTCACTAAATTATTCCAAGTTTTATTCACAAATTTGAAATTTGATGCATTGGGAGATATTTTGAATGATATTGAGGTCATTTTAAAGAATGATTATTTCCTCTCAAAGTTGAACGGCGAACAACTTCTGACCAATATTAACAAATGTATTATTTTCAATGTCTTGAAGGTTTACAAGGGTCTCACTTTAGAAACTTTCAACTCAATCGTTGCATTAAAGTCAGGATTCGAAAATAATGATCAAATCTCTCATGAAGACGGTATCATTTCATTAAAGAATCCAAAGGATAAATCAAATGATTTATACTTCCAAGTTTATGAGAAGACAAAGGCTTTGAATTATAAATCAACTCAAATGTTAGCAAATGCTTTTAATTAGTGTTTTATAGTACTTACAAATAAATTTTCCCCTCCGTTTAGTCTAGCAGTAATTCTGCCAATTTTGAAGTTGAATTTAAAATGAAAGAGTGTGAACATCTGATGGGAAAATCTGCAATCACACAATATTAATTCCAGTATCCTTCTTTGTGTATCTTTTAGTTAACTTTTATATAGTATTTACAAGTAAATCCACCCCCCTCCTAATTCACTTTCTTGGAATGATTTCAAAATCTGTAAATTGTTTGTTAAACCCGTTCGTTTGATTCTTCATTCTTGGCTTCAATTCCAAATTTTCTTCCGAGAAGAATTCCTTCTTGCACACCTCAACAACCTCCTGGAATGTCTCTTCACCGTTTATTTTAATACAATCCATCATATTTTTTTCCGTCAATTTATCCAAGTTTTCCGCTTGTAATTGTAATCTGGCCACTGTTTTTGCAACTAACCACAACTTCATCTCTCTTGATGTGTTACCAACTAACTCCAAGATCACTTGTGGGGAATTATCACCAAATCTGTTTTCCAATTTCAACGTTCTTGTAAAACCACCCTCTCTTGTGGCATATCTTTCATTGAAACCAATCAATTTTGGAATCGTTGTCTTTGGGTTGTAAAGTTTACCATAAAGATTATGTTTCCATTCATCACTGCCGTTGAATTTCTTAGTTTTATTAATCAAGTTCTCAACATAAGCCGCAGTTCTCTCCGCCTTAGCCGGTGTGGTGATGATGTGTTCATACTCAATCAATGAGGAGGCCAAGTTCTTCACTGTGTGCTTCAAACCCTTCACAGTTCTACCCAGTGGCATTATTTAGACAAAAAGAGTGTGGTGAAAGGTGATAAATTTTTCCATTTTTGCACCAATTGGCACCAAGAATTCGAGGAGAGTTTAATAAATCAAATAATAACATAGCTTATAGTAATGTTCTTAAAATGGGGATTTTACCACTGGAATATTCAAAATTCATAGTATGTGGGAAAAAACATTATGGGGTTTTATCACGATATGATCCCTCAATTCATTGCATTTAAAGAAATTGCTCAAAAATTAAAGAACCCCATGAAAAAATGGTGAAAATTATCAGGACAAGCAATAATAACCTCCCATTTCATTCAATTAAGATGGCCGGTTTGATTCAAGGCGCAATTGCGGGCTCTCTAGCCACGCTAACACTTACATACGCCACGGCGAGAAGATTACAGGAAGATCAGAATACTCTTCATTCAACCTTGCAGGCTACAAGGAACACGATTGAATTGAGAAACGAAAGTGTTAAAGAGGAGTCGAACGTTCGTTCATTGATCCAAAGCGATTGGAAAGAAGGAGTTGCAGACATCTGGAATAAGGAAGTGATAAAAGGTGTGAACTGGATCTACACTTTTAACTTGACAGGCAAAACTCTTGAATTATTGAATAAACTCTTTTAAGAAGACTTTTTAAACCAGTTTTTAATGAGATATTGATGATGGATATCAATGAATCTAGCAATTAACAACCCGATCATCGCGACGATGACTTCAATACCAAAGAAATCCCTTGCCGAAAACCCCATTGAAAATGTAAACATAACCCATGACAAGAGATCCGTGAATATGTAGGTTTGACCGTGGGGCCATAGGAGGTTTCTCCATGAGCTTGGCTTGAATCCCAACCCTGTCAAAACGATGTCGGAACATTCTTCAACACTGATGGGTTTTGACCCACCCTCGATCTCCATGGTAATACTTGGCTTTGTAAGATTCTCCTCCTCGTAGCCTTCACTGGCAAAATTTCCCGGGAAGACGGTATGGACATGGACACCAAAAGGCGACAATTCGTGAGTCAAAGCATCACCCAAGGACCTCAAAGCGGATTTCATTGGGGAGTATTGTGAGTATCCGATGAATGAATAGAATGCAACTGCCGATGAGACAATCACAATGTGGGACTCCCCTTGTCTCGACTTCATATCGGGAGCCAATGTGTGGATCAGATAGGCACATGTCTTATAATTGATATCAATACCAAGATTCAATTCTTGAATAGTCAAATCTGTGAATAACTTGGGAACACTGGACCCAGCACAACATATTAACACATCCACGTCTATTCCCTCGGATTCTAAAAACTTTTGAAATGGAGGATATTCTTGAATATTCGCCAAATCTATTCCGTAACTTCTAATCCAACCCGTTGACGTTTCATTCAATTCTTCAACAATGTTATCCAATTTTCCTTTTGAACGAGCCAGAATAAGGCAATTTGCACCCATTCTCATAAGGTCCTTAGCCATCTGTGCCCCAAGACCTTGTGAGGCACCGGAAATCACAACAGTTTTACCTTTAATATCAAATACCATACAAACCTTATAAAGAGGATCTTTTAATTTTTGCCTGTCTCATCATATCTTGCTGCAAATCCTTTTTAAATCCCAACATGAACGCCACTTCAAAGAGTACGAAGTAAGGTGCCAAAACTAGTGGTTGGACTAAGTTGTCCAAAACAGCAGGTGCCTTCTTTTCAAAATGAAAATGACCATAAAATTGAGCCCCCCATGAAACAACATGAAGACCCAAAACAAGCCAGATTGTTTGTGCAGAGGCATTCCTCAATATCTCGGCAATGCCACCAAAGAGTAATAGTATTGGTGCGGCCACAACACCCATAGCGGCATCCAATGCAATGTAATATATACTGTAAATTGTAATCAACGGCCAAGTGAAATCCCAGGGCAAATGAGGTAGGAGAATCACGGCTGAAAAGAGGATCAAGGGTATACAAAAGAGGTGAATTGCCACATTTTTATCATGCAAATGATATGCCTTGTAGAAGGCCAATTGGTAGGATAAATTCAATAATTGCATAAGCAACGAGTGCTGAGTAATAATATCGAACCATTCCTTGTGTTTTTCTTTCCCCACAAAAGAGAATGTCTAAAGAATCGGTTGAATCGGAGATCCAAGAATTGAAGCAACAGCTGGAAAACCAGAAGCTTTTGTTGGCAAAAACTGCAAAACAATTGCTTGAACTGCAAGTGAAGTTGACCAAGAACGAGATTCAAAACGTGCCCAACCCATCGACGGCATTGGATTCGACGGATTTTGCCACGAACGAAGACCTGGTTCAGTTAGTTGGTGAATTACAGGGTCAATTGACTTTATTGGATGATAAATCGATTATGAGAGTTCAAAACAGTCATTCCAAGGAGGACGTTGATGCTTTGATTGCATTGCCTAACTTGGATGGTGAACTGCCGGAAGCATTTCCAAAGAATGTTGCGGAGTTCAGAGCACTGGGTGATGACACAATTGTTGAGTTGAGTAGATTTTATGAGTTGATTCCATTGACTGTTGAACAACACGCCCAAATGTTTTTGAAAGAGGAATCCAAAGGCGGGGAAGAGGAGTTGATTGGTGCGGAAGGAATGGAGGAAAAGGATATCTTGGAATTATGGGATAAATTAGCTGTCTTTTGGGGTGTGGGTCATTTACAGAGAGATATCTGATTAACGGAACGGTGAACATGAGTTGAGTTAATTGAAGCGATCGATAGATGATGATAAAAAGTGTCGATTTCCCAGTTGATGAATAACAATATAACGTATATAATTAATTGATTCCTGTGATGTAGATAGCTTTTTTGAAATGTTTACTTAACTGTGATGAATTCACGGATCCCAATGAAATAGACCTAAATGATTGAGACAGATATGATACCAATCGTTGAAGCCCAATTAGCTGACAAACTGAATGCAGTAAATGGATAACAAAATAGACAAGTAAATTCCCTACCTCCACAATTCACTTAAACTCCCTTAACCATACAATTCGAAGCGCTCAAGATCATAAAGAATTTCCTCATTATATACCATTTTGGGTACCAAATAGTCCCTAATACTTGGAGCCGTAAAATTCCTCCCAAACAGTGGGAACCATGTGATGAATTTGACTGGTCAATAATCCTCTACCCGACTTTTTATAGGCCAGGTGACAGCTCCTTCTCGTTAAATAACAACCACCATAACAAACAGCCTTCAATTTTTCATCACTAAGACCGCCTTTACTTGCCCAACATAGCAAAGTACCCAAAACTCCTGTAAGAGTATCACCTTGGCCACCAACTCTTTTCAGAGACCCTGGTTCATCAACTGTTATAATATCACCATTCGAACAAATGGTATCAATGGCACCTTTTTCAATAACGGTACAGTTCAATTTCTTAGATAAATCTGTCAGGTTCTTCTCATTGACTCCTTCTAATAACCGGCGATATTCCACAACATTTGGAGTCAATATGACTCCACCCGTATTACCCATAACGACATCCATCAACGTTTGCTCAGTGGATAGATGATACAATGCGTCTGCATCCATAACCAGAGGTAAACCTTTTTTAACAGTAAACCCCACCAATTCAATCAATTGGTCTCTCATCAGGGAATCTCGCCCAAACCCCGGTCCGATAACGACAGCATCCATTCGTTCAATCAATGAAAAACACGAATCAATCCCTCCAGGGAATACGGTTGCATCCCCCGATTCCGAAAGATAGGGATGGACCATCAAATCCGGTGAGTAACTCTTGATTACACCTCCAGCGTTCTGAGAACACACAACATGCACTAAATCACATCCCAACATCATTGCTGAAATTGCTGAAAAGTATGGCGCTCCTGTGTAATCCTTGCAACCGCCGATCACCACAAGTTTGCCACACTGTCCCTTGTACAATTGACTGGACAATGGAGGGACTAAAGTCCTGAGTAACTGTAACTGTTGGCTCATATTGATATTATAATACTGTTGTGGGATAACATTTTAAAATCTTACGACTCCGCCTGAGGTCACTTTCAGTTACTGGGGATTTTTTACTACGCAAATTCAACTTTCCCCTCTAATGCGAAATTTACTCTGCAATAATAAATTGTGTAGTGGGAAAAATGTTTACCCTCCTCTTTCCTAGAGGATAAGAAGTGTGGCTTTCCAGTAAGCTGAAAAAAAAACCGTCTCCGCCTAACTCCTTCATTCCGTTGAAAATGTCCAAGTTCTTTAAATTCGCCGCTCCAGTTGCCGCTGCAGGCGCTGCCTACTACTACCTGTCATCCCAAATTGCCAATGTTCCACCAACTCCAGCATTGACTGGTGACGGTTCTTGGAACGATTTCAAGGTTGCTTCCATCAAGCAATTGTCAGAAGACACCAAATTGGTGACATTTGCGTTGCCAGAAGCCAACAACAACCTCGGTTTAATCACAGCCTCTTGTGTTCTGGCCAAATATGTCACTCCAAAGGGTTCAAATGTGATCAGACCTTACACTCCAACTTCCGACACGGAACAAAAGGGTACCTTTGACCTGCTGGTTAAGAAGTACGAAGGTGGTAAGATGTCAGTCCACATCCATGACTTGAAGATTAACGACACCTTGGCTTTCAAGGGTCCAATCACCAAGTGGAAGTGGACTCCTAACCAATACAAGGAAATTGGTTTGATTGCTGGTGGTACCGGTATCGCTCCAATGTACCAAGTTGTCCACGAAGTTTTGAAGAACAAGTCCGACTCCACCAAGATCACTTTGTTGTACGGTTCCAAGACCCCAGCCGATATCTTGCTTAAGGAAGAATTGGACACTTTGGCTCAAACTTTCCCTGGCCAATTCCAAGTCAAGTACTTTGTCGACAAGAAGGGTGATTCGACCATTGATGCCACCGAAGGTTACATCACTAAGGAAGTTTTGGAATCCACCATTCCAAAGCCATCTGCTGATTCCCACGTTTTTGTCTGTGGTCCACCAGCCCTCTACCAAGTCATTTCCGGTAAGAAGGTCTCCCCATCTGACCAAGGTGAAGTTACCGGTTTGTTGCAAGAGTTGGGTTACACTAAGGAGAACGTTTTCAAATTCTAAGTCATTATATTCCGAATCTATTACCGATGTTATTTACTGAGATTATTTATTGAACTTATTTACACACATCAATATTATTTATTTACGTCTAGATTGTATTCTGAGAGGGGTGGGATCATTTGAATGTCGTAGCATAGGCTTTTTTAGCCTTATTCAACTTTAACTGACTTTGGCCAATAATAAGTACATGAGCACTTTTAACAAAAGATGATGGTATTGATAGAGTTAAAAGTGTCAATAAATGGTTCAAAAAGATATTTTTCTAACTTCATTTCAGTGTGATCCCTTTCATTAAAAATGTGAATTCCTCAACTATTCAAAATACCATGACATGAACATCAAATCCAGTTTTTAACCCTTGATTTTTTTCAGCTGCGTTACCTTCAACCTTTTAGACAAAAACAGGATGGAAGAAGATCAGCCCAGTGAAGAGAACACTATCATTGAAGAATACAAATTATGGAGAAAGAATAGTAGATTCATGTATACTTATATATCGGAAACGGCTCTCATTTGGCCATCACTGTCGATCCAATTTCTTCCACCAAATTTAATACGCAACAAGACCCTCGATACGGACACTGGAGTGACTCGAAACCTTGTTTTGACTACACATACATCAGAGAATGATGACGGGGAGTTCGTGAAAATTGCATCCTTCCAGCTGCCTAAGGATCATTTAAAGGGTGAAACTAGATCTAAAAGACTGAATGGTGAAGAATTACAAGGCATTAATACCCGTTTAAAGATTACAAAGAAGTTTCCTCAAAGTTATGAAGTTAACAGGGTGAGAGTGAATGCTGGAGGGACCATTGGTACGATCAACTCCAATGGTGAAGTTTTCATTTATGATTTGACTCAAGATTCAAAGGTTGAATTAAAACATCATACGGAAAGTGGGTTTGGGATTCATTGGAATCCATGCGATATCAATTCACTGATAACAGGTTCTGAGGATAAATCTGTTGCCATTTGGGATTACAAAAAGTCAACGGAACCATTGAAAATATATAACGTTCATCAAGATGCCATCAATGATGTTAAATGGTCGGAACTAAGAGCCGGTTCCTGGGGTTCAGTTGGTGAAGATCATAAATTTTTGTTTGGTGATTCCAGATCCGATGATTTGAGCATGAACTTAGTCTTGAATGAGGAGACTACGTTCAATTCGTTGAGTTTTTCGGAATTTAGTTCGAATTTGGTGGCATTCGGGGGTGAAGATTCCAATATTTATCTCTATGACTTGAGAAAGATGGATAGATCTCTTCATGTGATGATGGGACATCAAGGTCCCATCACTAATGTTGAATGGGATCCATTTCATGAGAATGTTCTAGGATCATCATCTCAGGATAGAAGGGTGATTTTGTGGGATTTGAAAAAGATAGGTGATGAACAATTACCAGATGAAGCAGAAGATGGTGCGCCAGAGTTATTGATGATGCATGGTGGTCATACGGGTGGTGTCAATGATTTCTGTTTCAATAAGGAGATTGAATGGTGTCTGGGTTCATGTTCCGATGATAATATTGTCCACGTTTGGTGTGTGGATGAAAAGGCGGTTGAAGATCCTGTTGCTGTTGATGATTTTAACTGGCAATCGTTAGAGTAGCAACGATCCTGTAACGATCCCATCCATTGTGTATTTATTTAAAAAATATAAGAGACGACAAATGCTGAGCGCTTCTGGTCTCCTCAATCGATGAAAATTTTCAGGTAAGAAGCCAATGTTCACGTTCTTGGTTCTTTCTACACAGGTTAAGAATGTTTAAAAGCTTGATTCGTCCATTCAGCTCCACTGCTGCTTCATTGGGTGCAACTATGAAGGTTTATGAACCCCTTCCACAACTGAGAGGAGGCCAAAAGTTGATGGATTACGTTAAGGAGAACCAATACGTTAAATTCGATAAGAACGGAGCAAAGAGAAAGCACTTGGATTTGAACAATCCAGAAAGAATCAGAGCGGAAGATATTGTCACGGTTGTGTACAAGAATCAAAAACCAATCACGGGTCAAGTGATCATGATCAAGAGAAAGGGTATTTCTTCAAACATCCTGTTAAGGAATAAGATAACAGGTTTGGGTGTTGAAATGATCATCCCAATCTTCCATCCAAACATTCTGAGATTGGATGTCATTAGGAGACCAATCAAATACAAGCCAAGAAACAGACATTATTACATCAGGAACAGTAGATTGGATGTTGGTGAAATTACAGGTAAGAATTAGGATGCGTGCCAGTGACGATTGTGTATATAGTATAAGTTTAAGTGACAGGAAATCCTTTCATTCAAAGGCCCTTGGTGATCTTTGGTAGATTGCGTAAGCAGTTTGTTATGTAATCTTATGTAATCAACTCTTTTCGACGGCACCAACTGGACAAAAAAAATGGGCGACGGTTGATGATTTACTAGAGAGATCTCCTTTTCTTACACCCAATCAATGTCTGAAGCTATTGTTGAAACGACCATTTGGGAGAGATTAGCAGCACACAGCTGGAATGTGGAATTGCTTTCTATTGGTATGATTATTGCGTATTATATCACATTTAAATGGGGCTCAAGTACCAATAATTCTATCATTAATAAGGTTGTTGACTCTTGGAAACCGGCCTTGGAAGATAACTTTGCACAGGTGGGTGTTACCAAGAGCAGCTTAATTGTTAAGGATGATTCTCAACATGCTACCTTCTACGCATCAGGTAGATTGAGATTGGAATCATTCTTGGCAAAATTTGAATTAAAACCAAGACAAAATGTGGCCATGTGGTTGGTTGATTCAATCATGTCATTCTTCTTTGATTTTGTTCCATTTCCACAAGATCTGATTGATGTTGAAATTACTTACGATCAAGAAACATGTGAAAAGTTCAACGATTTCATTTGGGCAATCGTTACTAAGGATAAAATGAACAATTACCGTCAAGAGTCATATTGTTTGTCATTAACAAAGACTTCCGAATCTCCAAAATTGCCAATCGAATTTGTTTTCATGAATGAGGTCTCCGAAATGAACGAGGTTTTATACACAAAGAAATTGAGTGATTTGATCAAGGCTAATAAGAACACGTTGAAATACTTGTGTATCACGGATCAAGGCATTGAAAAGCCAACCAAATTCTCCGAATTGAAGGTCCAAAAAAAGTTGCTCTTGCAATTCAAGGCCACTTCTAACAAGGATGATCTCGAAAACATCAAAAATTTGGTCAATTATATTGTCAACGATTACGCTGATTATATTGTTCAAAGAGCCACTTTTAGACCTGAATTGTTGAGAAAGACCAAGAAGACAAGGGAATTGGAATATTCCAAGTTGAAAAAGGCCTTGGATCTTTTGAAGAGAGAAGAATTGAATCAGCAAAAATTGGAGGAGCAAAAGAAGCTGAAAGCCAGTATGACTCCAGAGGAACAACAAAAGCTCGCCCAAAAGCAAAAGGATAGAAAGCAAAGAAAAATGATGAATAGACAAAAGGTGAGATCTTAATATATTTACATTTATAATCCAATTAACTCTAATAATTGACCCCAAAGTAAATCCCTAAAGTGAATTTTTGGATCTTCTTCCTCAATTAGCTTCCATTCCAGCTTTGGTTGATCACTCATTGGTTTCTTAACCTTGGCATTCAACCTCCTCTCCCTTCTATTCATATCGCTCTTCGTAAAACCAAAAAGTTGGAATTCGCCATCCGAGACAATCCTCTCCGCCAATTTTGACCAATCTGATTCGGTTTCCAGTGGGAAATCCTCTGCCAAATAATAAACCGATTTGTCTGATTTCACCATAAATGGTTTGTTCAAATAATCAATCAATTTATCATCCAATGAAAACTTATCGAAATCCAAATCATCCGGCACTTCCATCACCTTTGGTTGAGATTTCGTTAGATTGTCCGCCTTCCATTGGACATCTCTGATAACCTTGTTGACTCTTTTCACTCTCCCGGATTTATTCAGCTTAACAACCAGGAAGTTGACAAAAGTTGTCAAAATCAATCCAAATACAACCATCGGCCAGACTTTTGTTTGAGATTTGTGTTTATAAACAAATAGGGATTTCTTTTGATCCCATTCTGGAAAGCCCTTGTCTAAAAAGTAATCATATGCCTCTCTCTTTTTAACATCTCTTAAGATATTCATAATTGTACCAAAAGTTTGATATTTACGTTCTGCACGCAATCTTTCCTTTTGTGGCTTTTGAACAAACTTATCGGGATGATATTTTCTTGATAACTTCCTGAACGACTTTTCCACCTGATCCATCGGCGTTGATGATTTGACATTTAGAATGTCATAAAACGTTCTAATGGAATCATTGCCTTTTGGCTGAATAGCGTAGTGGACATTGATAATCTCCAATTGTTGAGAGGAGAAATATGCAACAACCGATGTCAATAGCACCAGCAAGTGAACTAATTTCATTTATGGCAGAATGATAACGTGGAACTTAAATCAGGCGTTCAGGCATTTAAGAAATTTACTGTGCGATTAAATCCATTTTTGAAGCCGTCAAAATGAATTTACTGAGAAAAAAAATAACACTAGGAAAAAAATAACCGTATAAAATCCATTAACCAAAATTTACTGCGGCTCGCACAACACGATGGAGATTAGTGCGAAAATCACACCGGAGAGTTAAAACTTTACGGTTATACACTCATCTCATCTCGCAAGTTAGTATATAAATGACTACAGCAAGGGCCAAACAAAGGGAAATTGTTCACAATCTTCTTGGAGACTCTCTCTTTACACTTCCCAAACCTCAAAAGGAGGACTTGACTCTTTTGGACTCCCCCAACGTTTGCAAATCGTATCTTGTATGGCAATGTCCATCACAGCTACTAGAAACAATCACGTCGGGAAGGGGGTTTCGGTCAACAAGAGGACCACCCCAGTGTCATAAGGTCCACTCTGAAAGGCACAGGATGATGTATCAAACGGGGCCACCAAGGAAAGAGTTTGAATTGGAGTTAATGGATCACCTGAAAAGATGTTTGGATTGTATTGATGGTAAGATAACCAAGGTTTCGAGTGATGAATACTCAACAGAGAACGAAACTGTGGATAATGAACTCCGGTTGGCTTTGCTGAAGAAAGAATTAGGCTCGTTGTTGAGACACGGTGATATTCCAAAGGCAATTGAAGTGGGTGTTGAATTGGAAGCATTAAGTGGCAACTATGCAGAAGAAAGTCAAGATAATGGACCACCAACTCAGGCTTGCGATACCTGTGGTGCTATTCTGTCGAAATTGGATAATGATAGGAGATTGGCCGATCATTTCATGGGTAGAACTCATTTAACTTATGCCACTATTAGGAATAAATTGAACGCACTTGAAGAGAAATTCAATGACTAGGATAGTATTAATCAATTTTAACTCATTTGGGGCATTTTCTCTGGCTATTGATGGATGGCTACAATGAAGAAGGGATATAATATTTAGGATGGCTGGAATTAACCTCAGATGCACATTGCCTTTGAAGGATAAGGGCTAGCTATTGCTATCTCAAATCTATTACGATGAGGAAATTACCGGTTCCACGAGAAGCATACACCTCTCATCACTGATCCATTCTTTCACCGGAATTGAAAGATTTCTGTTAAGATGCGTAATTTTAAGTGAATCCTGCTCTTTGCATCTACGCGGGAGGATTGGGTGCTTGCATACCTGCAGCACATGAACATTTACAGATGAGCGTTATCTTGCTTATTTGATATTTAATATTATGTTTTATGACCAAAAGGAATCACGAATGAATCGAATGACAAATGAATTTTATTGATAATAAAGTCACTGCTTAAGTTGGAATTAAGTCCATCCCAATTGGTTCCCCCATTAAGAATAACTAAATAGACATTCAATTATAGTGAATAAAATCTATAACCTTTTGACGTCAATGGTGATTTCAAAATGGGTGGATCCATTCGGGATGATTTCACCACCTGACATCAGATCCAGCAGATTTGTCCTTGATTGGGAGCCTGAAGAGTCATCCGATCCCCTAGGAACAATCTCATCATTTATTGCCCTCAACATGATACCCCTAATCACCCTGTTTGCGTAAAATCTCACCTTTGACTCTTCGTCATCACTGGCACCTAACATATCCAACCGTAAAATAATGAGCCAAATCGAATGGTTGACTCTGGAAACTTTAACTTCATTTATCGAATACCCCTCTCTATAGCAGTCCAATTGCTTTATATTGGTGATTATTTCATCTTCCACTTGAGATCCCAATGGTGTGCCAAGCAATAGGGTATAAGAGTACCTTCTAATCAGCACAGAGCCAACCCATAAAATCAACAATGATAAGCCAAGGGTGGATGCTCCATCAATCCAAGATACCCCATGCGCCAATACTGGATAAATCATGCAATACAAGGAATAGACCAACGTTAAAAGTGTGGTCGATGTGGACATGACATTCCTCTTCCCATTGGAGTCTTCGATTGACAACCCCATCCAATTCAGCAATCTCAGTAAAAACGGCTTCCTAGCTGGGGAATTCAATGTGATTGAACTGAGTCTCTTCACAATGCTCACCTCTTTATCCCCTCCAAAATTCTGTAAACTGGAATTGACCTTATAGGATGTGAAAAGAGATATGAAAATGATTATCACAATCACCATTTCATAAACAAAGATATTTGGTACCCCGTGTTGAGCATGGCCGTGACTGTGGTTGCCTTCATCTATCGATGTCACCTCCATAACGAGCTCCTCCACTATGTGTGATAATAAATCCAACCCCACAAATAATAGGGAGACACTCAGTCCATACGAGCACAACACCTCTATCCTTCCCAAACCGAACGGATAAACCAAAGATGCTCTTCCCCATATATCGAAATTCGCCATCACCTGAACACCCACCATTATAAGATTTGAGAGCAAATCATAGAAAACCACATGGGACAATGTAGTCAAGCAGGGGTAGGTATCTCCAAACAAACCCCAGGAGTAGGAAGCACCCAATATCATCAACTGTAAACCACATGTGAGTATCTTATATAGCTGGTCACCTGTTATTGACCCCCACAAATCCCCCAATTTAGGGGGGGTATAAGTTGGTGGGGTATTCTTTATGATCGCCTGGGGTGCCTCTTGAAAAAGGTTCATTGACACTGAAGAATGCTTATACCTGTGACCTCTTCTATAATTTGCCTTGGGCAGGTTCAACGACTCGTTGGATTGGTTCATAGATATTGACCCAAACTTAAACGGTGAAGATTTCGGCTGTTGTGGAGGTAATGGCGATATTTGTTGAGGTGTGTAGGTTTCTGCTGCAGTGGAGGATTGTCGCCTGTGATGGTTCGACCGCTTTGGAACGTTTAACGAATGATTTGATGAATTGTTTAAACTGTACAAGCTATTTCTCTTATTGGACCAACCGGGAGAAGAGGGTGTTATGGGTCTATCAGCAAACGACGGGGCAATATCCCCCTCAAAGTCAAACTGTTCTCCTCCATTGAGTATATACGGCGATTGAAGCGATCTTCTGTTATGTTTATTCTTGGACATACCAATCCATCAATAGAAGACCTCGCTGGTAGGGTAATTTGACGCGAGAAAAGTCTGGCTTTCTCCATTACTGGGAAAACTACTGCGCACACATGTGCCGGTGCAAAATATTATCCAAGTTTGTCAGGCCACTTACACCCGCTAAATTTTGTCGTTCACCCACGGTCACCCCCAAGGTATCTAGGCCACTGGGGAAATCATTCGCGCTGCACTTCCCAGCAACCTACAGGGTGTCTCGTCTTCCCTACCATGTTGGAGGTTGTCTGTAATGACAGATTGGGGAAGAAGACGTCAGTGAAGTGTCTATCTGAAGACACCATTGGACAATTTAAAGCGGTTTTGGGTCTCCAAATAGGGGTGGCCCCCGAAAAGTTGGTCTTAAAGAAGGGTTATATGATATTTAAAGATCACATTACGTTGGGAGATTATGAGATTGGTGATGGCACTAACTTGGAATTGTACTATTCGTAGCCACTATGGGGGAGGTTTAGATCGTGAGACTGTCAATGTAAATTGATTATTACTGAATTATATCTATTATTTATATAGTAAAGAGGTACGGAAAATGAAGTTAGGTGTAATGGTAATACCCAAAGTTTGGAGTCGTCCTATTGGAGTTGGTTGTAAGAGTCCCAAGTGTGCCCTATATTTGGGTAACTCTTGGGCCTGATTAAATGCTTTTTAGTGTGAGAACTAGGAGTAAGTTTGGTCAGTCCCTGTTAGTGGCTGTTAGGGGATTGCTGACACGCCTCACATGAAATATTCCACATATGGAGCCTTTCTATTCAGCTTGGGGGTTGTTTGGATGCCTGAAGCGTGAGAAGTGATAGGAAAGTCGAGAGAATCGGAATTGTTGCCTGAATCAGAGGATTCCAAACCCATCATCTCCTTCTCACTGTCGGGAGAAGCCTCAAAGACGTTGAACCTGAATCCCTGGGGAGAGTCGTCAAATATTTCCAAGATTGAGGCCTTGTTACCGCATCTGTAGCAATAATTTGGTGCGGACCACACTGTGTTCACCTTGCCTTTCCAGAATACCTGATAGCCCTCGTTACACAACTGGTGGGCTCTGTAGATCTTCTGGAATTTGTTCAATTGAAGAAACTTGTTGACAACATTGATACCAAACTGATAACCAGCACCTCTGGAGGAGACTCTGAAATTCAACAACTCGATATCGGGGTCTGACCACATCAAATCCGCCATCGGACCGTCGTGTGGGATCTCCTTGAATCTGTCGATAACAGCAATTGAATCCACCGTCTGGACGTTTGGCGATAACCCCCCGTGAACACAAAAAAGACTGTTATCAATGATGGCTCCTAGTACCAAATAATCAAACAAGTCGGTGAAGATCGACCAGACCTTGGATTCTGTACCGTACTTGGTGATACATTCCGTGTAAAACCCGTAGTTTGTGGTTATCTGTCGGGATTCATGATTTCCTCGAATGAGCGTCACTCGCTCGGGATACTTCAACTTCAATACAACCAAAAGCGAGATTGTTTCAATCGAATGATACCCTCTGTCCACATAATCTCCCAAAAAGAGATAATTTGTGTCGGGGGGGAACCCCCCAATCTTAAAGACCTCCAGTAAGTCGTAGAATTGGCCGTGGATATCCCCTACAAGCGTCACCGGTGATTGGACATGAACCACGTTGGGAGAGTCAACAATCGCCTCCTTCAACTTGAGACAAAGAGACTCCACTATGGGCTCCGAGAGCAGACCCCCGTCATAAAGACATTCCAAGCAAGCGTCCAAGTCCAGCGCTGGAATCGATCCCACCGTCATCACTATTAAAGATGAAGACCCGTAAGGGTGAGAGTTAATTTTTACTCTCCGGCCTCCTTTCTCCTTATAATTGGCACGATGGTTGACTCCACAGACGGCAAATCCAGTGGTGATAAATCTTCAAGAAGAGCTACTTTGCTGAGACAGCCCTCGATTGCGTGTGACACAAGTCAGAGCCAACCAGAACAAGGTAAGGACAAAACACAGAAGCTGAAACTGAAGCTTAATTCCATCTCTTTTATGACGGGCCAGGGGGGGACTCCAGTGCTTTTATCGCCGCGAGGCACGCCATTGGGTCCACCTGGCTTGGGGTATCAGAGCAATCAGTTTGAATTCTTTCCCTCGGGTTCAACAGGAAAGCTGAAGGAAACGGAAGATGCGAACAAAGAATCGGCGAATATACGGAGCCCGTCGTTGATTGATTCTCCAGATGGCGGTGGAAAGATAGGATTTCAAACAACAGCAAAGCTTCAACGACTGCCCTCCTCTAGTAAGGTTCCACCACTGAGTTCCAACCCCCCAGTGATTAAAAAGAAGCCAAACCTCAAATCCTACAGTAAGACAGCAGTGAGACCTCATTTGACTATCTTAGAAAACAATTTCAAGTCAAATGCCCCCCAGAAATACCAACAACAGGAACAAACGTACTTGAATAGTATCACAAATTATAAAAATCGGTACAAAATCAATGATGATTATTATGGGTATAACGTGGAAACAGATGATGATGATGAAGATGATTATACAACAGATGGAACAGATGCAGGTGATGACCAGGGAATTAGAAGCTCGACAAACGACGAAGAACAAGATTATTCAACAGGTGGACCCTCGAAAGACATCGAGGCAATCAAAACACTGAGTGAACAAATCGGGGTGTCGCGTGACAACATCGACCTATCCACAGAATTCGCATTAGACACTAACATCCTATTGGATCTTCTGAATAAAAACGATGACATCCAGTTGCGGAATACCGATGATAACGCAAACATCTTTGAACGATTGGAATGGCAGGCCATGTTACAATCAGTGTTGACAGGTGATGTGATCACCGGAGAAAAGACCCGACTGGTTAGAAGGCTGAATGAAGATGGGGAAAGTTTTTTAAAATCAAACTTTAGAGAAGATCTATGGATGGAAATCAGATCAAAATTATTTGGTAGAACCTTGGATGATCAAAGAAAATTGGTCTTGTATTATAGAGGTATGAAGGTGGACCAAACATTGGACGATATCTTAAATTTTAAGCTCGAAATACCCGATATGCTCACGTTGCCATACGATCAACAGGTTAAATGGGCTTCAGAACGAGTCACTGATTTATTGGATAGATATGATAAATGTCAAGATCTTTGGAGAACTCACCAGGAGATGGTCAATGATAAACCCATTTGTGCAACCCCGGATTTTATCAGCAGAATAGATGCCCTTGTTGCTTGGACATCGGTCACAGGAGCCATCGAAAGAGAAAGTTTGGTTTTGAAAAAATGGGTGGGTAATGACGATTTGAACATTTTGCAAGTGGGACAATCAACAAGCTCATCAACAACCAATTCTTCCCCAGAAAATCAACGCATCATCTTTAAGGACGATATCTCATTCGTTGAAAGAATACTAAAGGAAAAGGACATTGAGGCAATGTTCAATAAGCGTTTATTTGCCACCTTTAACCATTGGACCATCAAGGCAAAGGGTTCCTATTTGAGATACCATAAGTACTTTGAAGAATTGGGGTTGCCCTCCTATTTGGACAATTTGTTTGTTTTAACCGGATTCCCCACAAAATTGATGAAAGAACTTATTAAAACAAGAATGGCTTATGCCAATAAATTGAAGAATTCAACAATGATGATGATCGATCAATTACTAGAAGAGTTGAAAATGTACATCCGTTTAGCCATTGAAATTAGAACTTCCTTCTTGGAGTATGTTTCTCCTAATGACGACTGGGGAGTTTTTCCCTATTATCAAGATGTCGACTTTGATAACACGTTATTGGATTGCATTCATCGCTATCTCATCATATTGAATAAAAAGTTGCTTTATTCTCCAAAGGGTTCTAAAACTTTTAGAACCTTCAAGGAACCGGATGAATTGGAGAGAGAATGGGACTTTTTACAAAATATGGGATTTTATTTGGACGGTGCTGGGATTGAAATTGCAACCCAATTCACCAACTTGTTGAATAAACTGGTCACTAGATTGAATTATTATTCTCATTATCAAGTTTTAGGACCCCCATCTCCGGTGAATGGGATCGATAGAAACCAATTAGTTAGATGGTACTCAACTGGTATGGAAAATTACGGTCAATTAAGAAGAAAGTTCTTGAGGTTTTATTCCCTATTGAGACAGAGATTCGAAAATAACGTCAGTTTTAACCTCATACCATCTAGGGTTAAGAAGTTCTTTAACTTGTTGAAAGAAACTAACCATTCTCTATTTCATTCTCCAAAATTGGCTGAAGATGGTATATACATCTTTGTTTCCGAAACCTTATCAACTAGGCCCCAAGAAGTGGAAGCAATTTTAAAAGCGACCTATTTGGGTGTCGATTTTTCCAAAATCCCAAGAGATCATTTGGAGGTTTCTCCAGTATTTAATGAAACTCCTAATCATAATGATGGAGAGGTTGATATTGGCTCAGTGGCCACGGTTAGTGATGATGATTCGCAATATCTATCGAAGTTAGAGGATTACCTCATTGTTCTTATTCCACCAAAGGCATTGATGTGGGAAGGAAATGTGATCCAATCAGATTTGGATTCAATACCGTTGACGAATCTGGAAAGGGGAAAAGCCTCATTGTTGATCAATAGTAGTGCTAGTACTCAAATCGACCTCAATTTTGAACATTTTAAACAATGTGTTGGGGACACCATTGGTAACATAACATCAAGGGGATGCTTCATTGATTCTATTGAAAAGGAGCTTATGACTATTAGCAAAGGGATTTTCAAAGTTTCCTGCCTATGCTTAGAATGTATGGGACCTATTAGGAACCAATGTCGTGGCGTAGGAGATTGTCAAGAAGTTGTTCAGAGCATGTTTCTTTTTGCGAGGGATATGGGTAGGGATACCCTTCGTAACTTTAAGGAACCAAGTAGAAGGGGTGGTGTCATTTTGAGAATGATGAACAACGCAATTGAATGGTTGAGTTTTATTGTTGATGATTGTCCTCCATCCGATCCGAAAACTTTCAGGTGGTCGGTTTCGGCTTTGGAATTTGCAATGGACCTCACCAGGGGGTTTAATATTTTAACTTTGGACTCTGAAAAGTTCTTCCGTTTAAAGGACAAAGTTGCAGGTTGTATGTCATTACTGATTTCCCATTTTGATATTATGGGTGCAAGAGCTCGTGCATGGCAAAAGACCAAAATGCTGGAGGTGGATACAACTCATTACCAGGATATGTACCAAATGGATAAGGAGAGTTTATGTTCTCTCAAAGCTCACATGTTGAGTGAATTGGATAGAATTGACAATGACCGGAGAGAACATCAAGTTGAGCAAGAATCCGTTGGTAGGGTTTTGGACAATACGGACATGGAGAATCAACTGTTAACTTATTTGGCCTCTTCCTTTTTCAGTGTCTCGATCAAATGGCAAAAGGGCAAATTCCTTGGAGGTGGTACATTTGGTTCAGTTTATGCCTCGATAAATTTAGACACTGGTGGACCAATGGCCGTTAAAGAAATCAAGTTTGCCGATAGACAAAGTATTAAAACGATCGTTCCTGCAATCAAAGGTGAGATGTCTGTTTTAGAGATGATTTCTCATCCAAATATTATTCAATTCTTTGGTGTGGAAGTCCATCGGGATCGTGTCTATATTTTTATGGAATTATGCTCTGGTGGTTCACTTGGAGGGTTACTAGAATATGGTAGAATTGAGGATGAGGCAGTCATTCAATTATACACGTTACAGATGTTGGAAGCATTGGCATATTTACACCAGTTCGGTATCATTCATAGTGACGTCAAGCCTGATAATATATTATTGGATCATATGGGTGTGATTAAGTTTGTTGATTTTGGGTCTGCAAAGGTGATTCCAATTCATGATCCGAAATCGATTGAACAAACTTCCAGTTCCAGTTCGATCAATACCACGTCAATTCCGACACCTATCATCACGCATAACTCGTTTGACTCCACGGTCGGAATTGCTGATGGAATCACCAGCACTTTATCCTCCAATAGCAGCCTGAACCAGTATGATGCTGAATATCTCGAAAAGACGGGCATGGGATTAAGTGGTCTACCATCTGTTGGTGATGTGAATGGCAAACCTCATACGTTGACAGGTACACCTATGTATATGTCTCCTGAAACAATCAAGGGTGATACCAGCGGTAGATTTGGAGCGTTGGATATCTGGTCTATGGGTTGCTGTGTTTTAGAAATGGCCACAGGAAGAAGGCCATGGAACAATTTGGATAATGAGTTTGCTGTCATGTATCATATTGCAGCAGGCCATTCACCCCAATTCCCATCTCCTAATGAAATGAGTGAACAAGGCCAGAACTTTTTGAGGAGATGTTTAGACACGGACCCTAATAAACGGGCGACGGCGGCGGAATTATTGATGGATCCATGGATTCAATCCATTAGGGAGGCTGCTTTTATGGATACTACACCATGGGGAACCTCATGAAGTTGTTAAATCAACTTTCAGTATCAATTTGACGATCGAGTCGTCACATCTTATATACGCTCATTTACATACTCACCGCATTTTTTGTTAGATTATTTACTATATCATTTATATCGTTTGATATTAAGAAAACGGTACGATTGTAATATAATGTGAAGACTATAAAAATCAAGATTTGGAAATCATTTGGAAGAATGCAAGTTTATTGATTGAGTGGTAAGGATCATCACACCTTGATTTCCTGCTCTTCTTGGAAATTTTCTGGGACAAATCTCCAGTGGAGGTGATCGTCCACTTCATCATTCTTCAAACTATCGTCAGATGTACCTGAAGGAACGTTCTTTGTTGACAAGTGAGCCAGCTTAGCCAATTTAATGTAGATATCGTCTTCGTTTGAATCTTTATAATCGATTTGATCAAACCATCTTCTAGCCCATTTGGAGTTGAGTTCCTCCTCCTTTTTACGTAACTCTCTTTGGTCGTTTTCCAATCTCGATTTAGTTTCATGGATGAGATCAAAATCACCTGATTCGATAGCGGCTGCCACATGCTGCCATGCCTTACGTGATTCCAAATCGTGTTGTTCCTCGATCGGTTTAACAGATAAATGCTGAGCAGGAACTTTGTCTGCATCAAAGAAGATCTCTCCCTTGGAGTAGGATGGTGTTGAAGAACCCTTGCCAATTGTTGATTTTTCGGACCATTGACCCGACATTGTGTAGAGGGCGTTTTCCTTCGCCTTTGAGTCTTCGTAGGATTTGAAGATACGGGCCTTGAACGAATTCTTCTTCCCTGAAAAGTACCCTCTACCGGTATATTCGATCACGGCGTAGTATCCATTTGAGGATTGAATGATCGACTTTTGTTCCAATTCCACAAATGGAGAGAATGCAAAGATCCCCTCAATGTGCAAAGGTGGGAGGGTGACCAAATAAGTTTCATCCAAATCCTTGTATTCCAACAAAGCGTGACCAAACTGTCTCACGTTCAAAGCCGTTGCTGACATTGAGGCCTTGACCCCGTTATAACCTTCTAAGATTGTGTTATTTTTCTTATTTTCGATGGCGTATGCCGTAATCGGAGGATGATGTGAGACTTGTTCTGAGAGCAGAATTGTCTCTCCCAACTTCTGATCAGCGCTTTGATCTTCCCACTTACCGACAAACACCTCGCCGAGGAATGGGTTCAATGGCTTCTTCTCACCCGTCTCATTTCTGGAACAGTATTGAGACTTCAATGTGGAGATGAACCATTTCAAGACCGCAACCATTCTCTTTAATTCCACCGGCTCGCCGTCACTTGATTTCTTGATGAAGTTAGGTTCAAGAAGTAAATCTGTGTGTTCAGACCAATATTGCGAGAATTCCGTTAGAGACACGGAAGAAAGAATGAATGGTGGTGCTGTAAGGGATGATAAGTCACCATTGTATGAGGCAATTGATTTCAAAAACGATGTCCAGGTTGCTGCGGAGGTCATTTCAGTATAGGGATTAGATGAGTCGTGGTCCGTCGTTCACTAGTAGGAAAAAAATTGCAGAGCGCTACGAAGTAAAAGTCGCCCCAGTTAAGGACGCTGTATGTGTCCAATAGGGGTGCTAGTATAATAAGGTTCTTATTATTTGATTCTTTAAAATTAAACAATTCCAATGGCATTACTTTCGTTTTTATCGAGGTAATAATGAAAGAGTTAACTTGAAATATTCCCATAAAGCATCAAGAATGCGAACTGGTAATTTGATGGGTTAAAGCAAAAGCGGCTTGTTAAAAGTGTTTTGGGTTGATAGAGTGTGTAGCAAAGTACCATACCCGGTTATTCTTAAAAACTCCACGGATATTCGCCTATTAGCAGTAAGTATATACCTGAGCAGTGGCGCATAAACATGCGCCACTTTTTCACTCATCAGAAATGGCTTTCTTAACTTTGATAAATCCAAGCAGATTTTAAAAAGGTATCTTTCCAGAGACATTCAGAATCCCTTGCAAACATTATCCTTTAATAGCCGAGCAATCGCTGTGACCGGTTCAGACATTATCTCATCTGTTTTATGTCAAAGCTTAGGGGTGGCTGATGAATAAAAAAAAGGACATGCGCCACAGCTAACCACATCAGAAATGAACCCCCTTAATTCCGCAAATTCCGCAGAAACTTGGCACAACAAGAAACTATCTATAAAGTAGCAGTGACTCTTACAATTTTCTTTATCAGCTATACCAATCAGGCCATGGTTATTGGGTCTTGTAATTTTGAAATATGAGTGAGCAAGTTAATGTGCTCATTTGCTCAGATTAATTGACAATACTATTTTGTTCAAAGGAGATGGTGTGTCTTCTCAAATAACTTAATATGTTGACGAGATAATTTAAAAATAATTTGGCAAGGTAAAGGTTGCAAGTAACCGCGTAGTCTCAGTGATGTTTTAAATTTAGTATATGAAGGAATATGGATAATCAGGTTGCGAGGTGCGTTACAACGACCCATATTCACTTGGAACAGTCAGCCCCCTTCCCTCTCTCCTGTATTCTTCTTCATTTATGCTAAGCAGATACAATTATTTACACTTAAACAACTTCATTATTCTTGCTTGCCTGTTCATTCACTAAAAGTTGGGCAAACAGGCAGTCGTTGGGTCCGTTTGTTCCAGCAAACCCAACACCACCCTACCTCTAGCTCGTCATCTCATTGTTTTATTACTTCTCCTATAAACAGGTATAATCTATTCTTTACCACCAATCACCTTGGTCCTTCATGGCATCAGCAACCTTGAGGAAACCAGCAACGTTAGCACCCATCACCAATGATGGCAAAGCATCACCGCTCTCGGCGGAATACTTGGAAGCAGTTTCGTAACAGTTGTTGAAACAGTTCACCATGATGTCCTTCAACTTGGCGTCAACTTCTTCAGAGGTCCAAGAGATTCTTTGGGAGTTTTGGGCCATTTCCAAACCAGAAACAGCAACACCACCACAGTTAGCAGCCTTACCTGGGGCGTACCAGATACCCTCGGCAGACTTCTTTCTTTCGGCTTCAAAGATGTCAATGGCGTTTTGAGTGGAACCCATGTTGGAACCTTCGGCAATGAACTTACAGCCGGAGGAGATCAAAGCAGTGGCTTCTTCACCAGAGACTTCGTTTTGGGTGGCACATGGCAAAGCAATGTCAACTTGGCCAACGTGAATCCATGGTCTGGCACCTGGCAAGTATTGAACCTTGGCGGCGGAAGTGGTGAAAGCCTCAGAGGAGGCAATGATTTCTTCCAGAGACTTGAACTTCAACTTAGCGGCTTGGATGTCGAAGATTTGTTCTGGGGTAATACCTTCTTGGCAGATGATGGAACCTTGGGAATCGGAGAGAGAGACAACAGTAGCACCCAATTCAATCACCTTCAAGGCGGCGTATTGAGCAACGTTACCGGAACCGGAGATGGTGACTCTCTTACCTTGGAAAGTTTCCTTACCCTTGGTGGCCTTTTCAATCATCTTTTCGACGTAGTAAACCAAACCGTAACCAGTGGCTTCAGGTCTGATAAGGGAACCACCCCAAGAGATACCCTTACCGGTCAAAACACCTTCCCATGAGTTTTGCATTTGCTTGTAAGCACCGAACATGAACCCGATTTCTCTACCACCGGTACCAATGTCACCGGCTGGAACATCGGTGAATTGACCAATGTATCTGGCCAATTGTCTGATGAAGGCGGTACAGAATCTTCTGATTTCGTTGTCGGATCTACCCTTAGGGTTGAAGTCAGAACCACCCTTACCACCACCCATTGGCAAGCCGGTCAAGGCGTTCTTGAAGATTTGTTCGTAACCCAAGAACTTCAAAATTGACAAGTTAACACTTGGGTGCAATCTCAAACCACCCTTGTATGGACCCAAGGCGGAGTTGAATTGAACTCTGTAACCTCTGTTCACTTGCATCACACCGTTGTCATCTTCCCAGGTGACTCTGAATTGGATGATTCTTTCAGGAATCGAAACAACTGGAATGACTCTTTCGTATTCTGGATGTTGTTGGAACAGAGTTGACTCCTTCAAAGTGGAGAGCAATTCGTTGTAGGCTTGTTGAAATTCAGGTTCTTCTGGTTGGACCATTTTTGACTTGACGTGGCTTTTCCCCCAACTCCTCAACGACGATTCGTGGCGGTATTTATAGTATTCCCTCTTGGCAATCCTAATTGGCATTTCATTGGCGGAAGATAAGATTATAAGCCGCAGATATCCCGCACTCTTACGTAAAATCGTTCGGCCATCTCCATTTCACACGCTTAACGAGTCTTAAAATGATCGTTTAAAGATGGTGATTAAACCCGCTAATCCGCCAAATACAATAACATATCATATTACGCAGTGGACCAGGTAACGGTATTGATTGGCACAAGAAGAAGTGGAGAATTTGCCGTACGGAAATCGTGACTCATCGGAAACAATAGGGGGATAACGGCGATGCCCACCCCATCGCGATGGCCGATACCGGCAACAAAAAAAGAGATTAGACAAAAAAAAGTAAAAATAACGACCAGGGTGAGGATTGAACTCACGATCTTGCGATTAACAGTCGCACGCCTTAACCAGCTTGGCCACCCAGTCTGTTGTAAGTAAAAATAAGTATTGTAATATTGGGAGAAGAGGAGAAGTGGAAAATATTGGTAAGAACGTTTGTGTAACTGTAATTGTGGTTATTAAAATGGAGTCAGTAATTGGATGGATTTTCCACGGGGGTGTATCACCTAGAATGAGATATTACCAAAGTAATGATACTATCAATGGTGGTTTATTACCGATCGTAGCCGATGGAATTCCATTGCCGATAAGGATTATGGGGTTACATCGCCGATTGATTTGAAAGCGCATGAACGGGTTTATATCCCCGACTGGCGATAAGGCGATGGGTGAGAAATTAATAATAAGACTTTTTATACAAGATGCAGTCTAGTTAGGAGATTTCAATTTTATGTCCTTGTTAAATGGCTGATTCTCCAACTCCTGATCGGATTTTCTAATTTTATAATATTAATGAATACAACAAACTCCATCAAAACAAAAAATATCCCTCAGAGGAAATCCATTGATACCTCGTAGCATTCTCCCAAAATCACTACGTTGGTTTATCTGCTACCGTACCATATTTACTTGGTATATTTCAATTTACAAATCACCAAAGAAACTCACCTTAATGCCAATACCATATCCAAAATGGACAAGAGTTAAAAGACCCAAAAGTATGTAGATTTGCTTCTGATCATCAAAAGATTGGGTCAAATATTGGTTTAATTTGAATCCAATCGACGTACCACTCAAAATCGCACCAACACCGACGCAAACCCATTTCAAAATACCACCCAGCAGAGTATGGTTAATTAGAATGCCCCGGAAAATCGAAAGAAGTGCAGCCGGTACCCACAGCAAATTGGCATACGAATAAATCGCTATCAACTTTGTCACCGGAATCAATGTTGTCACATTATAATAAAACCGTAACAATCCATAAATGGCCAATGGCACCAAGAATGTATATCCATACATTAAATTGATTGATGAAACCAACATCTTGAAATAGTTTATTTTGTCCGAAGAATTTGATGCAAACCATGAACTTATCAATTCCGCCAATGTGTTACAGAAGAATAGTAAAAAGACCAACGTCGCTGTTATCCAGACCGATCCATAAAGATCCCCCTCCGATTCAAAATATCCATGTGGCACTTCAGATAACGGGTTTAAACTCGACCAACAATTGTTGAAGAAGTCATTTGTATCTAGATCAAAATACTTTCTGTAGTAATTGAGTGTGAATGGCCCTCCTTCGAATGTCTTCTTACGTGTTTTGGCCACAGTTGGGTTTAGCGTTCTACTTTGGGAAGGCGCGGCGGGTTGAGGTTTGCTAATCGGCCTTGTCTCTTCATCCGGTTCTATTATAATATCATCATTATCATCAATAGGTATCGTAGTATAATTTGTCGTCATTTAGTCTTCAACTCACTCTTTTCCTATTATTAATTTATCCCGAGTTCAAACGTGGTTTCTAAGTGGTGCCAATGATTTTCGCCATGGGTTTTTACGTGGTTTAAGAAATTCATCACATGTTTCGCGTGGATCGGGGCTGTGCATTACCTAATATGGCACCACTCTTTTGGAAAAACATCTTGTTTCAGGTCAACTTTTCACCAAAACACGCCAATTACAAGAGGTTCCAGTGGGAATTTGAACAATTTTATTTCACCGTAATGTCCACAAAAGTAAAAGCCACGAAATTCCTTTTTAACTGGCCTAAATTTCCAACTGTATCACCTTCAAAGACCTTCTTTACTTCATTTCATTATCGCGGTTCCCCCCATGTTGCCATCAAAATTTTCATCTCCTGGCAATTACCCCTTTTTTTTACCCCTTTTTTTTAGCAACCGGATCAACCTTTTCAACTAATCTTCCAATTAAGCGTGTTTCAACAAGAGATTTGTCAACTGTGGTATTCATTCATTCATTAAACCTTTAAGTTACCAATTCCCCACAGTTACAACCTCATTCTATTTTTAGATTCAAGAAACTCTCACTCTTTGAATTATTGATATAGGAAGATGAAGATATTATTTCAGTTGTTGCTGGTGGCTCTTGCCACCAAGGCCAAAGCAGATTCTTTTTCAGATAAGAAGAACAAATCATTTGCTCAGGGAGATGTCAATCTCACAACCTCTTCGTCGGCTTCGTCGACCTCCACTTCTGGAAATGATTATTGGACAATGAACACTTCCACAACAACCACATCATCGTCATCAACCCACCAGTATTGGAATGCTGGATCCATTGGGTATTGGGAAGCAAACACGTCTTCAACTTCATCGACAGATGCTACTCCATCGAATGAGGTTACCAGTGATTATTTGAATACATCCTTTTCTACTTCAACGTTTGATTATCAATACCTCACCAGCACAACTTCCTCCCCAACGGAATATGATCAACCTTGGATTTCTATAAACACGGATCCATCAACCTCTACAGAAGCTGCTCCAACCACAGATTCGTCAACATCTGCACAAGATGCTAGAACCACGGATTCATCAATACCTCTGCAAGATGCCACGACCACGGACTCATCAACATCTACTGAAGATGCCACGACTACGGACTCATCAACATCTACACAAGATGCCACGACCACGGACTCATCAGCATCTACACAAGATGCCACGACCACGGACTCATCAACATCTACTGAAGATGCCATGACCATGGACTCATCAACATCTACAGAAGCTGCTACAACCACAGATTCATCAACATCTACACAAGATCTCACAACCACGTCCAGTACATCCACCTTGGGGGCTCAAACAACACCAACAACCACTACTTCAACATCCCCACCAATATCCAGCCAACTCTTAAGCAGAACCACACAAGCTTCTTCAACACAAACTGTGGAAGCAAGTGCTGATATTTCTGGAACTCCAAAGTCAGGTACTCTAGCTACGGCAATTTCTGCCCCTGTAGTCACAAGTCCAGTCATTACTGAGCAAACAACAGCTACAGAGGCACCAATAGCTACAACAGATTCCATTAGTTTGTTTTCCGAAACTACTGATCCAGCTACATTATCATCTGGTACTGAATCTACAGCCACAGCTCCAGCGTACATTGACCCCTTGACAACAGAATTATCATCCAGTACCGCGTTGCTACCTACCACTGGACCATCGTTGACCACGGATTTCCCATCCATTACTGATTCATCTTTGACCATGGATTTCTCATCCATTACTGATGCATCGTTGACCACGGGGTTGTCATCCACTACCGAACCAACAACGTTATCGGCCACAACAGAATCATCCTCTAGTATGGACCTGCCTCCTACCACCGAAACGTTGTCATTGTCATCAACAACGGAATCTTCTTCTAGTGCAGCATCTCAATCTATTACTGAAATCTCCACATTGCCATTAACAACCGAATTATCCTTGTCCACGATAGGATCTTCATTACCACCCATCACGAATGTTTCAAGTTCCGTGACCGAATCGTCTACATTATCCACTGCTGCCGAGACCTCAAATGATGTATCCGACGCACCTTCTCCTACGAATTTATCATCAACTTCACAAACTGTGTTGACAGACTCTTCACCTTCGCAATCTTTGACGTTCATTTCTCAACAAACTGAATCTGTCACTCCTGGTTCCTCATCAGGCCAGTCTACAGTGCAACAACAGCCACATTCCACATCGTCTTTGGATTTACCGTTGACTACGGCTGAAACGATAAAATCGACAAAAGAGACACCAACAACTATGCTCACATCCACTACATCCTCCATCAATACATTGACTGCTTGGTTACCAAGTGTCATCATTGCTCAATCATCAGAAGCAACTTCCGAAAACGGAACGGGTGCAACAACTTCGACAACCTCTGTGGAAACCACCCTTTTACCAAAGGTGATTTTACCACAAGCTTCGACTACTGCAGGCCCCAATCAATCGATTATTACTATTGGATTCACACAGGCTCTTAACTACGAATTTGTGGTGCAATCTTCTTTGTCGTCCGCCCAAATTTTCGAATTTTTACCAGGTATTTTATCCTTTCCTTTCGACGATCTCACCACTGAAGACGTTGCCGTTGTTCAACTGGTACCATTTTCTTCTTCCAGTGTGGATTATCTTATCACTGTTGCTGAGGTTTTATTTCCAACTGACAAGATTGATGCTTTGCAACAACAAATCTTGGATAAAAATTCCACCTTGTATCTAAATACGGATGCAACAGAGGCAACATTGGCAGAACTGATTAATTCCGAAGTTCCAATCCAAAATTTGATTTCATCTAATTCAGGTTCAGGTTCATCATCTAATTCAGACTTGTTGCAAATTTTGCAATCCAGTTCCAGTTCAACATCCGCAGATGATTTGGACGCTATTGCACAATCTTTGGGTTCAATGGATGGATCCTCACTTTCTGCCGATATTTCCACTTCTAACAAGAAGACTAGTAATAAGAAGAAAATTGCTAGAATTATCGGTATTGTTATTGGTTGTTTAATTGGTGTTGGTGTTTATTCCGTTGGTTTATTCCTTTTTATCATGTGGAGAAGAAGAAGAAATGCAAGACAAAGGGCAATGCGGAATTTGATTCGCTTGGATTCTTCCTCTTCAGCATCATCCACTTCTGGATCAATTTACGAAGAGGGTTTCACGAGTGAAAAATCCATTGTGGAAGGCCCTGTTCATTTGGATGTTGTTGATGAGAAAAACACCAGTAGACCATCCTCATTTTTGCAAAGATTGAGCTTAGCATCCCAATCCATCACGTCATCGAGGGACAGCGTGGAGAGATCCAAATTCGTTCCTGAAATCTCAGCCCCAATTAATGTTAAGAATACTTTGGGGTGGTGATCCGTTGATACCATATTTTTGCCATATTATTGGTTATTTTTATATTTTTATCGCAAGTTGAGAGGGTTGCTTGAGGCACACCTTTCAACCAACTTCTAAGTTATCTATTAAATTTACTATGCAAAAAGCAAGAAACCATTAACCTATACTTTTGCCATTATAATAAAAAGAATTGGAATATATTGGAATCGATCAAAAGAGACAGACAACTTTACCCTTTGCCTTACCAGTTGCAACTTTATCTATTGCTTCTTGATATTGAGTCATACCATCATATTCAGAATCAATAATAACTTGGAATTCTCCCCTCTTATTCATCTCATCAATTGCAGAAGGAAAGTCGGGATTATTTTTCAAAAGGATGGAAACATATTTTGGATACTCACTCGAGATTTTGCAGTTTAGGGTATACTTGAGGGAAGCTAAACTTGGTAACAGGTGGTGAAATTTCACATTTTTGTAATCGTTAACCTTTGAACCCGAGATCAGGGCATAAACACCACCGTTGTTGAATCCCTGTAACACGGTTGTCGAGATACCATAAAATGATGAATCTCTCACGGTATCTAAGATCAGATCGAACTTTCCATGTTCCTTGACGAATTCCAAAACTTGATTAACCTTGGAAGTTTCACCTTTAGTATAATCCACAATGAAATCTGCTCCATAAGATTTGACTCTTGGAGCGGAAGTTGGGGAACAAGTTGCAACAACATTAGCTGCCTTAAAATGATACTTAGCAAATTGAACACCGTAAGAGCCCACTGAAGTGCCACCACCTAAGATCAAAACGTTTTTGCCTTCCAAATTGACGTGTTCTTTCAAAGCCTGGAATGGAGTACAGCAAGCAATATACAAAGAACCAGCTTGAGCAAAAGTCAAACCCTTTGGAATCTTATCTGCAAGAATGACTTTCTCTTCATCAAACAAAATATATTCACCAAATGACCCCAGTGCTGTCATTGGCGATAAAACGTCACCAAAGATTTCATCACCTTCTTTAAATTTCGATCCATCCCCAACTTTGACAACAAGACCCGCAAAATCCCCTCCAAAACCTTTAGATTTTGCACCAACAAATGAATAAGAGAGGTTTCTTAATAGAACATCAACAGGGTTGACAGATGTCGCCTTAGTTTTGACTAGCACTTGAGTAAGTTCCAATTTTGATGGAACTTCAATGGTTTCATACTCAAGTTTTGATGAATAACTGGAGTATCTAAGAGCTTTAAATTGGTACTTACCGTCAACAATTGGTGGTAATTCAGCCATGGATGCTAGAACGACAGATAAAGAAAAGTTCAGCAGGGATATAAGAGGGTTTTTTATAGTTCAGGTTAACTCCGAGACAAATCCGCTCAGCAAATAATGATGAATAATCAAACAGGTCGAACCAAATAAAGAAAATATTGTGTGTAAAAAGAAGAGCATTAAAGAAATAAATAGTAAGTGGCAAAATGTTTCAATAGATTAAAACGTACAAACAACTTTGCCTTTTGCCTTACTTGTAGCAACCTTTTCAATTGCATCTTCATATTGAGTCTTTCCATCGAATGTGGAGTCGATGATGACGTGAAGATGCCCAGAATTCAACATTTCGGCCACTGTTGTACCAAAATCCGAGTCCTGATGAAGAAGGAGGGTGAAATGTTTGGCATATTTACCTGAAAGCATTGACCAGAAAGAATATTTGAGACACTTGTATGTTGGTAACATACGAGAAAATGTGATATTCTTATAATCAATGACCTTGGAACCACCAATTAAAGAGTATACACCTCCCTCGTTAGAGCCTTTAATGGTCACTTGGGTTAGATCGTAAAAGGAATCGTCTCTAACAGTGTCCAAGACAATATCGAATTTCCCATGCTCTTTGATGAATTCCAAAACTTGATTAACCTTGGAAGTTTCACCTTTAGTATAATCCACAATGAAATCTGCTCCATAAGATTTGACTCTTGGAGCGGAAGTTGAGGAACAAGTTGCAACAACATTAGCAGCCTTAAAATGGTATTTCGCCAACTGAACACCATATGAGCCCACCGAAGTACCGGCTCCCAAGACGAGAACATTTTTGCCTTCCAAATTGGCATGTTTTTCCAAAGCTTGTAAGGCGGTACAGAAAACCACAGGTAATGAAGCGGCTTGTTCAAAACTCAACCCCTCTGGAATCTTATCTGCAAGGATAATCTTTTCATCATCAAAGACAATATAATCTCCAAAGGATCCCTGTTTGGTAAAGGGAGCAATTGCATCACCGAATACCTTATCACCCGCTTTAAATTTCGATTTTGATCCTGTTTTCAAGACAACCCCTGAGAAGTCTCCGCCAAAACCCTTCAATTTAGACCCCATATATGTATACGATAATCCTTTTAGAAGAACATCCACTGGATTAACAGATGTAGCCTTGGTTTTTACAAGGACTTCATTTGGCTTTAACTCAATCGGGTATTCCACCGTTTGATATTGGTAATCAGTGGAGTAATTCACGTATTGTAAAGTTTGGAACTGATATTTTCCCCCCACAATTGCTGGTAATTCAGGTAAATTTGACATCTTAAATTGATAACAAAGATTTAGAGCAAACTCACGTCATTCTGAATTTTGTTATCAAGTAATAGCCTTTTATTGGGTAAGAAAATAGGTACTTGAGCTGAGTAAATTTCAGAGTAAATTTATTCCCTGCAGTGGTTTTCCCAATGAAAAAAAAATAGTGGGGAAAACTTTCCCTCCTGGGAATATTACGGGGGAATACTTTGATGGAAGATGAACAAAGACCAGTTGGGATCGATATACCGCCAATTAAGAAGATTGGTAATCCATATGGGCCCTCTAAAGCTTCAAATGGCAATTCTATTACGAACTAAATTCAGACAAAGCTATTCTATAAGGTATGGTAAGTTGATGAATAAACCTTTTCATGACGATGAAATTATACCCCATAGGTTAGTTAATACGGTCAATTTCATACAAAACTCCCTGGTAGGAGATGGAGGTAAAGAATTAAAGATATTGAAATCGATCATCCAGTTCGAATCCAGTAAATCCGTTGATGGGAAGATCAGATCAAAATTCAATAAAGTTAATGAAATGAAAGGTTTGAAGGCGTATTCTGAAATTAGGAAATTTGAGAGATCTAGCTTTATGGATGGCAAAAGCGTTTGGTTTTTGAAAGATGGTCAATTTGATCCCGATTTTTCGTTTGGTTATATTGACGTTTTGAAATCATTGAATGGCCCAGATCCATTAATCAATTTCCACAGCTCCATTTTAGATTTTGAGAAAGTGCTCATAATGTTTAACGAGGAGAATTCTCTTATCTTATGAAAAATCCATGATGGATTTTAGAAAATGATTATTACAAACGATAAATGATAGATTGCAGAGGACATGTTTTATAAACAGCAAATGGAGAGCTAGGGGTGATGATAATTGTTAGCTTAAGGAACGAGGAGGATTAATTGATTTCACGATCTTCATATGAGAAGCAATCAATTTTAAAAACAATTATCACAGATGATACAATAGAACTCATCCATATAATTCTACTTTGGTTGTCTATTAAAGTTGGAGGATTACTTTCTATCTAACTTGATGAACAAAGATCCTTGAATGCTTTTACCACATTTATCAACCTTGGCACTTTCTAAAAAATATAGTTTGACAGATGCTATTTGGGATGATAAGGGAAATCCGAAGAGCAAGGCCTGAATAGGCTTATTTCTTATTTACTACAGGAGGATAATCAAATAATTCCACCAATAGGCCGCCAGCTTTTGATTCAGGCGGACTTTAAAAAAAATTAGGGATCTTGAGTTTTGCCGGGGATTATCAAACCGGAGTTAACTTTGTATATAAATAAAAAGGTGTCTTTCCATGAATTTTTCCGACTTCAAGCTAAGATTCCCATCAAGCACCATGCTACCAACCAGATTACATGACAAGTTTATTTTCAATTCATTACAATACACAAACTATGCTTCACCATTGTCTTATCGACCAGTTACGCTTGATACCAAACTAGGTGCTCATGAAATTTTGATTCAAACAAAGGCAACATCTGTCAATTCCTTTGACACTTTGGTCTATGGGTTATCGTATTTTTCCTGGGGCTTTTCACCTAAGGGATTTGGTTCCGACTTCTCCGGTGTGGTTGTTAAAAAGGGTGCAAAATCAAGTTATGAGGTTGGAGATAAGGTGTTTGGATCAATTTGCAATCCATGCACACCGATCGGAACATTCAGTGAATACATACCTGTTGATGAAAGAAAGGTGTTTTTTATAGATAAACTTCCAAAAGGAATGTCTTTTGAACAGGGAGCCTCTTTAGGTATTGTGACAGCAACGGCTTTTCACTCTTTGAATCAACACAAGGATTTAGCTGGCAAAAACGTCCTAATTTTAGGAGGGGGGACTTCTGTGGGGTCATATGCTATTCAGTTTGCCAGGACCCATTTTAAAGCTAGTAACGTTGTGGCAACATGTTCAACCAATTCAATGGAGAGAGTTAAAGATTTAGGTGCAGACATTGTTATTGATTATACTAGAAATGACAAAGTGGACTCTATATTGAACACTGTGGAAAAAATAGGTGAGTTTGATTTAGTTGTTGATACAGTGAGAGATGAGTCGATCTATCCATTGGATAAACAAATTGTGAAAAACTGGACAGATGGAGGTATTTACACCGTTTTAGCAGGATTGACAACTTCAGATTATCAAAACATCTCAATAAATGATTTGCTGCCAAATTGGGAGGCATGCAAGTTTAGCAAAAAGTCGAAATGGTCATGGTATGGTCCAAAATTGAAATTGATTACTTTACAGAAGAATATTAATTGTGGACCAGTTATTAGTGATTTGTGGTCTAAGAACCAATTGAAGATTCAAATTGACTCCCAGTTCGATGCCAAAATCCAATTTGAAGAGGCCATTAACCGGATGTCTTCGTTTCAAGCAAAAGGTAAGGTTGTTTGCACCTTTTGATTCTGCTCATGATAAACTGAGAACAAAGATCCATATTTATTTCAAAGGTCTTTGTAGAATATTCACCACTTTGTACTGTGGAAAAAGGATTGTTTTAAATTAAATTAAATTAAAGTAAATTGAAATAAAATAAGATTTCAAAACCAATTTTAAAATCATTATACTATAAGATCCTAAATTTACCATCCAACAACTGGCCATTTTTCCCTGTAGGGTACTGCGCTTAGAATACAACCATAACCTTTTCATCTCTTAACACTAATTCTTCGATAATTTCTTTCTCTTTACTATTGACTAACGTCAATTGATCTAAATGAGTAGATGCTGAATCCCATGAGCTTATATAGTCCTTTAACGTAATTGCATCATCTTCACCCTCCCCCAATTTATTACTAATTTTCCCCTTTATTTCCAATTGAACACAATTATCACCAAATTGGTCATTCATATGGGAAATCTTTTTTGATAAAATGACATACGCTGGATCTGTCTCATCAGCACCCTCAAGATAAACAACACCCATTTTGGTTTCATCATGTTTCATGAACAGTGATAGCAACTTGATGGAATACATATCAGAATGATCCAACTCTTTCCCTGTTATTAAAACAACAATCATCCTTATTTGAGATCCTTGCGTAGCAAGAGAATTGTCATTAATGAATAGAGCTTTTGGGAACTCATTTACTTTAAATTCCAATGACAAATTTTCAAAAAAAGGGCCGGAAAATTCCTTTGTATCGATAGTCATAACCATTAAACTATTGAAATTATGTGATGATGTATCCAATAGTGATTGAATTTTGTTCTCTGGTAAACAGTATTGGATTTCCGAGGTGAAACTCAATTTGTTTGTATGTGAAAATATTTTGATGATTGATAAAATTGAATTTACTGAATGAAAGTCGGTTTGATTACCGGATTCATTTATCATCGATGCATGCAACAAATCCGCTGTCCTTTCTGTTAATATCTTCATATTTACGGCGTGAATACCAATACTTCCAGAATCCATTAATAGATCCAAAATAATCAAGTTGCTGGACACACTTTCCAATGTATCCACACAAATGACCACCTTTTCCAGATTGAAATCATCGTACGCTGATAACGATTCTTTCACTTTTGGATCCATATTCTTTTCATCTTTGGCCTTCATCTTTTGTTGGACTTGTTCTCTATATTTTAGAGGATAGCACAAGAGGGTCAAGGGAGTTGTGAGAAATGTTGTAACAAGGGCCATAAGGATGAACATTGAATAGGTCTTTCTTGTAATTATATTGGATCTTAACCCGGTTTGTAAAACAACAATTTCAACAATACCCTTACACGACATTAGAACACCAACAGTTAGACTTTCCCTCCAATAAAGACCATTAATTTTGGCTGCAATAGCACCACCCAATACTTTACCTATCATTGCAACACCAATCAAACCAAAAGTCCAGCCCCAATCCAAACCGGTATTCAAAAGGCCTAAATCGACATCTAAACCTGCCATACCAAAATAGATAGGAATCAAGACTATATTGACTAAATCTTCAATTCTTGCAGTTAATTTGATGACATAATCGTTCTCTCTCGGAACTATAGTACCAACAATGAAGGCGCCAAAAATTGGGTGCACTCCAATCATATCTGTGAAGAAAGCTGCTGAAAACGTAAGCATCAAGATGATTAGCATTGCTAAACGTGATGGTCCATTGATATTGTCCAAATCTTCCAGCCAATTCTGAAGAATGAACCTTAATAGGTATCTCACAGGGTAAACGATGAATAAACCAAATCCAATTGTCACTAAAACAATATAGGCCGTAATTTCTGATTTTGTTGAATTTGCCAATGTGATACTCAAAGCCAATAGAATCCAGCCCAACAAATCGTTAGTTATACCAGCTGCTAGAACCACGACCCCAACTCTATCCTTAACCAACCTCAACTCTGTGAGAATTCTGACAAGAACGGGGAAAGCTGTAATACACATTGCAACTGCAATGAACACCATGAAGGTTGTGAATTTAATCTCGGGTAAACCTGGTGCATTAACTCTATAATCATCCCATAAACCGATTGCTAAGGCGCAGCCAAATCCAAAAGGAACCGCCATATTAAATAAACCAACACTCAGGGCAGTGATTAAATGTTTCTTGATGAATCCAATGTCTACTTCACATCCAACCATGAATAATAATAGGCAAATACCGATATTGGCAACAACCGTTAAATTTGGAATTGATGCTGTTGGGAAGACATAATCGGTGAAATTTGGTATTCTACCCAATGCAGTATGACCTAAGATGATACCGGTTAAAACTTCCGCAATGACTCTTGGTTGTTTAATTAATGACAACGGATAATTTAATACTTGCGAAATCGTGATGATCACGATCAACTGAAAAAATAGGAGTGTCTGTGGTGATGTGGTTGAGTAGGCTAGAGGGTTTTCCCCAGCAATTATACCACCAGAAGCCATGACCGTTGAAGACGATTCCCCAAAGAGGAGTAATAAATTACGTAAGATGATAAAAGCTGTGCCCCATGTGCTCATGACAAAATATGCGCAGTTTATGGGATTTGAAGAAAGCAAGGTTTATCAATTCATCGTTCTTGTTTACGCAATTAAGCTTACAATTAAAGGTGGAGTTAATAGAAACTGAGGCAAATTCAATAATGTCATATTTAGGTCATTATCCAGTAGCGTCTATACTACCAACACCATTAATCTATCTTATCTATCCTTTTGACTTACTTGTTACTAATAATGTTTAAGATATATATTTCAGTGTGGAAAGAAATATACACTACTAATTGTAACCTGGGCCGAAGTTTTCACTCCTCTGGAACTTTACTTGGACTATTCGGTTATTGCCGGCAAAGCATAATTACTATGCAACCCCCTTGTAACCACACACCTGTGCTCATATGCTCATAATTATCATTGAAAGTATAAAGCTCAGAGTAGGAGCCCTCTACTAATATATATCTTTTATATGTTTAGAATTTACCTAAACTGAAACAAATTCCTTCATATACAGTCTTCCCGTGTAGTTGGTGAGAATTTTGCATAAACTCGAGGACGACTGACTCAAATCGGCACCCAGTTGAATTCAGAACCTAAACAATAAAAAATGACCCGTTTGCCCCTAGACCCAAAGATTTTGACATATACACTTTTCTTATTCTTATTATGAAGGGATTTTCTATTTCTCTACTTCTTAGTCCTAGAGTAACCCTGATATGACTATTTTTTTTACGGCTAGAGCTTCCTTTTTAGGATCGCTATAATTAGGGTATTTAAATGCGTCGAGATCTCATGTCAGTTTAGAAGAATTCAAAATGAACCCTCAACATAATGAGTGCTCCAATCACTGAAATTCAGGCCATTGGTGTTTTAAACTTCGACAACTGGCCAGAAGCAAGGGTTTTCACTTACAAACCACAAGAATTGAGACCATATGATGTGGATATTGAAATTGAATGCTGTGGTGTTTGTGGATCCGATATTCACGGGGCAAATGGGGACTGGGGAAGACCTTATGTTCCATTAGCAGTTGGCCATGAAATTGTCGGTAAGGTTGTTAACGCCGGTCCAGAGGCTAGATTCAAAGTGGGTGATAGAGTGGGTGTTGGTGCCCAATGTGATTCATGTGGTGAATGCTTCAGATGTGAAAATGAGTTTGAGAATAATTGTAGAGATAATATTGGTACGTATCTGGGCGTTTACAAAGACACAGGTGTTACAACCCAAGGAGGCTATGCCTCTCACGTGAGAGTCAACTCCAAATTTGCCTTTAAGATTCCAGATGAGATGAGCTCAGTTGATGTTGCTCCATTACTCTGTGGTGGTGTCACTGGATTCAGACCATTATTGACCTACGGTGTTAAAAAAGGTACTAAGGTTGGTGTTAACGGTATTGGTGGTATTGGCCATATGACCATCATGTTTGCGAAGGCATTGGGCGCTGAAGTGACGGCAATTTCTAGAACTGATGCCAAGAAGGAGTTGGCTATGAGCTTGGGTGCTGATCACTATATTGCCACCAATGAGGAGGGTTTCCCGGCAAAGTATTTCGACTCACTTGATTTGATTGTCAACACTGGTTCTTCATTTTCTGAGGGATCTATCGATAACATTCTGGCTTTATTGAGACCTTTTGGTCATATGACGTTCATTACGGCCCCACCAGTGGATGAAAAGTTGAACCTGACACCATTCCAAATGATTTTTGGTAATATCAGCGTCTCAGGGTCTGCAATTGGTTCACCAAAAGATATCGAAGCCATGTTGAAGGTTGCATCTGAACATAAGATTAAGCCAATGATCGAGACTATTGATATCTCTGAAGAAGGTGTCACTGAGGCATGGAAGAGAATGGAAAAGGGTGATGTTAAGTTCAGATTTGTTCTTACAGGTTATGACAAATGCTTTAGATAACTTTCGGATTCCAACTTAGGATACAAAAAACTTCATCTATTTCCATCGCTGATAGATTGATAAAATCATGAACAAAATCGATCTTACCTCTTTAGAAAATAAATGTCTATCTATGCCCAATCATCAATGCTAATTTTCTTGTGATCATTTAGATCTTTGGTCCTACAGAAGTTGTTCAATTCATCATTGGATAAAAGAACCCGTAAATAAACAAGCTCGGCAAATATATTACCAAATAAAACTGCAACTCAACATAAAAAATTAATATAATTCTTGGAAGATTCCAATTAAAGCCCAAACTAACGTTCTTAGTAGTATTATCCTGATTGTATTGAATAATTTTGTGTTTTCTCTTCATCATCATTTTACGCTCTATTGTGAACATTTCTTCAAATACATAGAGTTCAACCCACTCACATTTTCCATTCGTTTTATGTCAACTTATCGCTGAAAATAAGCCATTATAGTACTCTCGCTCTCTTGATCAAAGTAGGCACTTTAAAAATTATCTCCGAATCGTAACACTTTTTCCTCCGCATATCGTCATGTTGAGCTCGCCAATTAATATCCATCAGTGGGTGAAGGAAAATGAACACCTTCTTCAACCACCTGTTAACAATTTTTGTCTTCAAAGGGGTGGGTTTACGGTGATGATCGTGGGTGGACCAAATGAAAGAACCGATTATCATATCAATCAAACTCCCGAATGGTTTTATCAATACAAAGGTGACATGTTGTTGAAGGTGGTTGACGATGGCAAATTTAAAGATATTCCAATCAAAGAAGGAGAGTCCTTCCTATTACCAGGGAATACACCACATTCACCTGTGAGATTTGCTAATACAGTTGGTATTGTGTTGGAGCAGGATAGACCTTCAGAGATGATGGATCAAATGAGATGGTATTGCAAAAATTGTGGCGAGATTTGTCACAATGCCAGCTTTCACTGTGTTGATTTGGGGACTCAAGTTAAGGCAGCAATTGATGAATTTGACGCCAGTTTAGAACTGAGAACTTGTAAACATTGTGGTACAGTTAACCAATCAAGACCATAATAACTAGAGACATGTTACATAAGAATAAGTTAAATTATACACAAATATCATTGAAAAGCTTGTTGTAACCAATTGAACAACCTGCCATAAACCATTGGATTTGCATTATCGTAGTGAATTGAATGATCACTATCGGGATAGACGTGCATATCGTAATTCTCAACATTGTTTAAATCAAATGAGTTAATCAGTTGATAAGTGTTTTGTAAATGGACGTTATCATCACCCGACCCGTGAACTATTAAAAACCTGTTTAATTTCTTGAAATTGTCATACTGAGTGATCATTGCATTCGAATACCCGTCCATATTATCCTTTGGCGACCCCATGTATCTTTCGGTATATATGGAATCATAGAGTGCCCAATTGGTGACAGGAGCAACAGCCATCCCGTATTTAAAAACCCTACCGGAATCAAATTCCAAGGTCTTCAATGTTGTGAACCCACCATAGGACCAACCCCAAATTGCAATTTTATCCACTTTGATATAGTCTCTATCATTGGCGTAGTTTTCTGTTGCAGAAACAATATCTCTCGGTTCCCAATACCCTAGATTGCCTTTAGCCCAGGATTGATAGTCCCACCCTCTACCTGCCGTACCTCTTGGATCTAAATAGAGCACAATGGCATCCAATGATGACGAGACAATTTCCTCAAATCCATAGCTAAAGTCACAATTGACCTTTTGTGACCCTGGACCACCGTAAATCGAAACCAACAGCGGATACATCTTTTTCGGATTAAAATTCATAGGTTTGACTTCGATAGCATCCAATTGAATATCATCAGCAATCCCAATTTGAATGTAAGTCTTACTTGGAACCTTATAGTCATTTAAAGTCGAATCTAACTCTTGAGAATTTGACCAATCTTCCACACCCTTATAATAACCCTGCTCGGTTAAATATTTGTCCAAGTTGACCAATTTTTGTGTTGGCAATTCAGGCCCTAAATATTTTATAATGCCCCAATGGCCATCATGAGAAACCTTCAAGGAATAACTGTGAATGGATTCTAAATCTGTTAATGCTGTCAATGTTGCTGTATTCAAATTGGATTTGTAGATTTGTCTTTGAAGGGCATTACCATGAGTACCAATAAAAAAGACTTCTTCACCATTAAACCCAACAACCCCATCTTCCATTACATCCCATTCGCCAGAAGATAGCAAAACTGGTTCCAAATCATCGACTGACTTGTAATGGGCCAAATGATCATGTCCATTAACGACAATTGAATCAACAAATCCCATGTTGTTTGGCAACGCGTATATTTCACCGTTATTCTTATACCAACCACCATATTCTGTAGTCGTATTCCAGCTTCTAACCATCTTTGATTTAGAAGATTTTGTGTCGAAATAATTAAAATAGACCAACTGGGAGGTTCTGTCGGTAGTTTTAAACACCAATTGTTCATCGTTAACCCATTGAACCTGATAAATGATGTAATCTAGTCCTAATACCTCATTTGGCTCTTCCACACTGGTGATCTGTTTTGAATCCAAATCATAGACGTGCAAAGTGACCTCTGGGTTAGGATATCCTGGTTTCGGATACTTTAATTGCTTCACTTCTGGGTATTTATCGTACTTAAAGTACTCTAAATTGTAAATTGGTACCTTTGAGTCGTCCCATCTAAGGAATGACATTTTTGATCCATTTGGTGACCACCAGATCGCAATGCTTTTGGCCAACACTTCCTCTTCATAAATCCAGTCGGGGTTCCCATTGAAAATGTTAGCGTTATCACCATCCTTTGTAACTTGGGTGATTGAACCATTTTGAATCGATTTTAAGTAGATATTACCTTCATGATTGAAGTAAATCTGGTTTTGGTTTGGTGTGAATCTCGCAAAGTAGAGTTCATCGGAGTTCTCTTTACTGGAAATTGGTTCAATTTTCATAGTTGAAAGGTTGACAAGCCAATACTTTCCTAATGAAGAATATCTCCATTTCTCCTTAATATCGTTAACAACAATCATCCACTTTAAATCTTTTGAGATTTCGACAAAAGAAGGTTTCAATGAGGCGTTGTTATAAGACAAGGACGCTAAATCAACAAGTACTTGATTGAAACTTAAACTCGATGACTTCTTCAGCAAAACCTTAGATTCGTCGACTGTGATATAATAACCTGGTGAAACATTATGGTCTGATTCATCATTTTCATCATCAGATTCATCATCAGATTCAGCATCGTCATTTTCACCCTTTTTTTCATCACTATGATCATCTCTCTTAGCGATTGAGCCTTCATCTACCTCAACAAACTTGATTACCACATCTCTGGAGTAGAATTTACCTTGAAACAAGGTATCCAAATCCATCTTGAATGTTGACCTAGAAACATCTGTCTGTTCCCCCTCCTCTCCAGGACCTTTAAGAAAAGTAAAAAAGACCGTTAGGAACAGAATCCCCGTCACCAAACCAGCAGCCGTCTTGAATATAGTGCCAATATGTAACTTGTTTAGAATTAAATAGACATTGTAAAGCTCCCTTTTGACTCTGTCTTGCCAATTTTCCGGTCTATCCAGTCTTGAATACCTACCTCTGGTCTGATGTATATCCGTGGCCTCCACAGGCTCTCCGACCTCCAAATCAAACTCATCCATAGGAATCTCCTGCATAAGAAGCAATGTTACGTAATGTGAAAATTTTGTCCTACACCCTCTTCATTATATAAATCAGCATGTCAACAGCTCTATTTGACGATATATTCACCGTGGAGTCCGTGGATACGGGGAAATATGATAGGGTGGCGCGTCTCGTTGCATCCTCAACAACTGCGGGAACAAAACTAACGTTGGACGTTAATTCAGAACTTTTTCCAATCAATCAAAACGATACCTTCACATTGACGTTGGCGCAATCTATCTCTCTGGATGGTGAATCTACGTGGAGACCAAAGGAAAGATCATTAATGGATGACTACGATTACGTTATGCATGGAACAGTTTACAAATTCCAAGAATCTCAAAATGGTTCGGTTCAAGTCTATGTTTCATTCGGTGGTTTGTTGCTTTGCTTAGAGGGTGAGTTCAGGGCGCTGGCCAATTTGAAACAAGAAAACTTATATTTACTCATGAGACGCTAAACCAACTTATCTAATTTTATAAACCATTTCTTAAATCCCACTCACTTAATCCAATCTCACCTCCGAGCTTTTCATAGTTAGATATGATTGTCGACCTCTTCTTTTTGGCATGGTTGACGAAATCATCCCAGTATTCCCCGTGGTCATATTCAAAGTTGACATCACCGCCAAAATTATAAGCCAACATCTTTTTATCCACATAACCATCGAAGGGCTCATTGAATTTACATTTTTGCTTCGTGTATGGATCAACAAATGGCCAGCATAATTTAAGAAAGATGTTGGCCAAGGTTGGCATGTTAATAAACATTGCTCTACCCAATCTTTCGGGATAATGATATTGGAGAATCCTCAACACCTCCTTACCAACACCAACGGGGGGAATCATCGATTCATAGGGACAAGATTCGGGGTATTTTTTAAACTCCACACAAAGACACAATTTGTCTTGTCCTTGCGGCATAAAATCAATTGATCTTTCTAGCATATAGATCAAATGCTGGATTTGTCTGTCACTCGCAGGAGTATTTTGTCTACCGGTCATCAAGATTAGACATGGTCTATGGTAAGTATCATAACCGAAAATCTGCTGTTTACCTGTTTCATTCTCTTCCTCGACCAGTTCTGCCGTCACCTTGGTATATTTTCCACCAGCAATGCCGAATTCTCTTCTCCAACCGATTGAATTTGTTAAACGATCGATTGTTTTTTCCTTATCCCAAGTGCATGCTCTTAAATATCTCAAAATGCATTCTTTTGACAACCATGCCCTTTCTTCTTCCACTAGGGGTTGCCATTCACTCTCAGGACCTCTGCTCTCGGTGATTGGATATTTTTCAGCTGTTTGAAAATGATTCAAGACAGCATCATAGATCTTCTGATGAGAGTCTGAATCAATGCCCTGAAGTTTTAGCAACTCCTCGGGTTGATCAATTGGGGATCCAAACACTTTGGTGATCAACTCTTCGTCCGTCTTCACCTGCCAAACCTTCTTCGGTGCTGTCTTTTTGCCAAAACCGAACATCTTCGGGAGAATCCTGTGCTGAATAGAAGTGAAAAATTATTATGTAAGCACAGGCTCATCAACGACCAGAGACATCAATCACCCCAATAAGTCATTGTAAATCAAGGTAAATTTTGCCGATTAATACTTGTAAAATCAAATTGGTGCAATCGGGATCCAATAAGATGGTCTAAATAAATCCCGCAAATTCAATGGTGAATTCCGTTTATGATAGTCTCTCTTAGAATTTCACTTAGCCATCTCTCCCAGCCATTTCTCTCAACTGCCTTTCCCTTATAACCACAATTTTAAAATTGAGAATGCCAAATTGATGCAGGCACCACAGATTATTGACATCTGAATCTTTTTAGAGAATATTCCTCCAATCTGTAAATAAACCAACAACAAAGCCAATCCTCCAAATGCAAACCCAATAAATATACCCAATAGCAGATTCCATTCCACTTGGGAGACTATTTGGACCGTGGGGATCCTTGGTCCGGTCGAATCCATCCATTGATCCTCTAAATCTCTTGTATCTTCACCGACTGCGTGTTCTTCCGCACCAGAAGCTCCAAGATTCCCCGGAGGCACCCCATGAACTGCTAGAAACTGTCTTCGCATGTCGTCCACCTCACCTGGCGTAAACCCTTGCGTTAACAATCTATCAAACCCTCTTTGCGGTTGATCTGTCGAACGACCGGGCTGAGTGTCTAACAGATCCTCTTCGCTCAATTGGGCCTCTGTGAGTGTCTCCCCCGGGATGCAATCAATAAATAGTCGTCCATTTGGTGGCGTGGGCACATCGCTGTTCGATATAACTCTTCCATTAGAGAGTAATTTAATCCGTTTAAAAGCCCACTCGGGCCTTTCTTGGCGGATATGAGCCCTTATCACTCCCGCAGATGGAGAATCCGCCTCCAAGTGGCTCTCCTTGTGTCCATCAATGAACCTTATCGTTATGTGCATTACGTAACCAGAGAAAACCCTCAATATAAAAGCCCTGTAACACGAAAAAGTTTTCTTCCGTCTTTCTACCTCTTCTTCTTTAATCGTGCGGCAAACCCCATCGTGTTGCCCCCCAGTTCCGTCAGAGATTGAGGGGGTGTCTTCTATATTTTTCGGGGAGAGACTATTTAGCGGGGCCCGATTACCCCCAGAGTCATCTAAGCGCCCTTTCGTTGATTTGCGGTTAACGCATTGTGACAAGTCAACGGGGGCCGGTAGACTCGTACATCGCTATCACCATTTAAAGAACTTTACTGAGTCTTGGATGGTGATATGTAAACAAAGTAAATTGTAATCTGGTTGAAGAATATTTCAATATCAATATTATATTCACCATAAGTAAATTATACACCTTCAAGTCGACTAGGACCCAAAGGATTCACATGGAATTATTTAATTTATATGTTGGGCGAATCTCATAAGAAATCCGTCGAGGACCCCTTGACAATTTGCCCTTGGGAAACTCAATTTGTGGTCTTCTTGGTTTGAACCGTGGCAGCAACCAAAATACCGGGAGTTTCCTCCTCACCAACAGCGTACAAAAGCTTAACACCCGTGACCATGGAGAGGATGAGAATCAAGCCAGTCCAGAACAATAAGTGGAATTGGGATGAATAATCCACCTTTTCACATTGATCACCAGTCCAATGGGTGGTGACACCATCGCTCTTGGCCGAGGAACAAAGACATTTCCAACAGCCATCGATGTTGGAGCAAGACCCATGACCTGAACATGAATCTGTGTCATCCAAACATGCTGCCTGGGATGTGAAGCAACCACTACCAACGGAACTCTCAACAAAGGTGTCTCTCTTCACCATCGAAACAGGTTTCTCGTTTTTTGGTGGACTCAAGGCGAGAATGGTCAAATCCACACCCGATTTGAACTTTTCATCAATCAGATCCCTCAACACCTTCACATATGTATCATATTGTTCATCCTTCAACCCGTTGAGGGAATCCAAGGTGATCACAACCTTGCCTGGAACCTCCTGCTTCAAAAAGTAGTCCAATTGGATCATTTCGTTGATGAACTGTGAATCTCTAGTCTTGGTCTCCTCCCTCTTACCGATTTTTAGCACACTTTCGTGCTTGCCAACAAATGAATTCTTCAAATCCTCCCACATATCTAAAACCCATCCCTCTTCCTTGAAATGATCGTTCCAAACACCCTTTAAGTGGTCGATCTTACCACCCAATTCAATTGAAACCTCATTGGATAATTTCTCCATGCCATCGCTATTGACACCGTGAAGAAATTTCAACATTTCTCTCCATCCGTGGGTTAAATCAATATCATAAAGTGCTTCCTCACCACCAAACTCCAACTTATCTTCATTTCTCAATCCGTTTATTAAAACAATCAAACCGCTATCGTTATCATTCGTGATACATTTACCGTAGGAAACATCATCAAGGTTCAATTCACTGCCTAACTTCAATTGATGGCCGTAAGGTGTACCATCGGCCAAGTTAAGAACCGCCTCTTTGACCTTCAACACCTTGGGCTGAGAAGGATGTGCGCAATGAACGTTCTTAAAAACAGATGCTTGTGGTGCTGCATCAACGGTTTCCAACCCGAGGGCTATCAGTGCTAACAAACCATTCAATTTCATCTTGAGGTCGACCTAAATACAAGGAAGAGAGCGAGATTTAACAGTTAAGAGTGAAGAAATTCGCACCCTCCGCTTGTAAGAAAGAAAAACTCGCGATTATCAACTTTCAGCGAGTGTTCATTCATGGCTGGTAAGATATAAATTTATGAGACCAATACCATTAAACTCTCCCAATTTTTAGATTAAAAATGATACCAAACACGCATTTAATCAATTACAAAAATTATCAACTCTATTTCTTATTACCTTTCTCCCTTTCAGCCCTCTCCAAAGACCTCCTATCACCCTTCAAGATTTCCAAGTGACCCACTCTTGAAGAGATCAACTTTTCTGTTGTCTCGGTCAACTTTGATTGATGAGATTTAGCCAATTGAATGATTGATTTCTCCTTTGCTGGCACATTCTTTGCCTTATAGATTTTTGGTGCGGCAGCTTTGGGATTTTTCTGTTTTTTAGTAACACGAGCAGGCTTCTTCTTTGCAAGTTTCAATTTCCCTTGGGCCATCTTCTTGACTTTTCAATAGAGAGGTTCTTAAAGAGGAAATCTGAAAAAAAGTTTAAGAAAATAAAAAGAGTTGGTTATGCGCCACACACCAGCCATTAAAGCCACTATCGTGAATGGTGATCGTATAGGCCAGGTTTTGAAACCACCAAACAGTTATAAGTAGATGGGGAAATCCCCAGGAGGATTAAGATTATTAAAAGTGGAACTTAATTGATGCATTTTCAAATTTAGCAGACGTTTACTCTAATTTAACACCATCAACAGCCTTATCATCAACAAACCAACAAACCCCGCCTGGAACAGCCAATCTATTCACCAATGCACATGGTAATTCGCTCTTAGCGTTTTCAAAAATATCCTTCAGAATCACCTTTTTACCTTCACCGGTTGCAACAAACGCCAATGAATTACACTTGGCCAGATACCCCAATGTCAGAGTGATTCTTCTCGGAGGTGGCTTTGGGGAATCATTCAAAGAATCCACCAACTTATTTGAGTTCAAAAGTGGATGATTTGGGAATAGTGAACAAGTATGACCATCCGGACCACATCCCAATAAGACTAAGTCCAAGCCTTCAATTGGAATTTCGCTTTCATATTCCTTTGCAATTTGAGAGTCGGTTGCATCGTCACCATGGTGGACAAGAGATTCGTTGATCGTCACAACAGTTGGACCAACACCACCCATGTGGGCCAGTGGGTCTAAAACGGCCTTCTTGAACCCACCGTAATTTGAATCATCATCATCCAATGCAACCAATCTCTCATCGGAGAAATAGATAACCCATTGTGACCATTTAACCAATGGGTTATTCAAAAGAGACTTTGCCAAAACGTTGATCAATGAACCACCAGAAATGGCTATGTTGAACTTATCTTTTGTTGCCAAAGCCAAAGTTTGATGTGCTAAAATAAACTCAGTCAATGAAGAGGCCAATTCTTCCCCTGAGGTGGTAACATGAACTTTCACCATTTTTTCGTAGAAAGAATCAGGGATTAAGGGAAATGGCTTTAATTTGGTCACAGCAGACATTGGGAGATGCTGACGTAAATGCTCATGTGCTCATTAAGGGATTTGGTACTTACTGTTACTGTTGAGATAAAAATTCAACACTTTTGTTAGTTCAAGTAAGACGGACTGTAATTCTGTGCTAGGTAAAAAGATGCAATTTGGTTGAGAATTTGATATGATTCTTCTGTTCGTTATAATGGGGTTATCGAGTCAACTGAGGAGTAATGCCAATTAGCATGGTAGGTTGCCTTATTGGACATGTAAACATAGATGTATGTAACTTCATTTAAGTTGAATGTTGAAGATAAAGTAAGGGCACCGCAAGTTATGTAGGGGAACAATTCAGAGGTGCTTCCAGTAGAATTGGCAATAAAAATGATGTTCACAGTTGAGTCCGTAGCAAAAATCATAATGCCAGTAGAATTCACCGTAAAAATCGTGTTTCCATGATCATAACAGAGGATAACATGTCACAACATAAATTGTTTACTGATTTTTAATATGCTAATTAGAAACTGATTTAAATTTACTTTCATGAAAATTCCAGCTGGTATCTAACCCTTGATCACAGAATCATCATGAAGTCAATTTAGAATCTTAACTTCCCATCCAAGCAAAATAAAGTACTTCCATATTATTTTATTTACGCTCTTAAACTTCTGATCCCAAAAAGGACCCAGTATCAGAATCCACATCGGAATCGCCAATTTCATCATCAGGATCATTAGGATCCTCTAACAAGCTCAACTCCCTGGCATCCCACATTGGAATATCATCGTTATCCAAAATTAGTCTATTACCAGTGACACGCCTTTCAATTTCCCTCTTGACACCTTCGTCAACTCTCTTCTTACTCCTTGGGTAAGGTTGAGTACCTTTTCTATGACCAATTGACATGCCAACTCTACAAAGGGTTTCCAACCCTTTGTGAGAATTGTTGATCAAGTCACCATCCCATTGAACCTTTGTGGAATCTATCAACATTATGACGGTAGAACCACCAAACTTAAAATATCCCAACTCTTGACCTTTATGAATCTCCTGGAATTCGTGGACAGATATCACAATACTTCCAACCATCATTGCACCAACCAGAATTACTTCCACATCACCATATTCCTCTGTGGTGATGGTTACAATTGTCCTTACATTATCACAAAACACATCCAACGTGGATCTGATTGCCATTGGGTTGACCGTATAATATTCTCCATGGATATGTCTAATACTCTTAATCACCCCATTTAGTGGACAATGGATTCTATGGTAATCCTGTGGTGCCAATCTCTGAACGATCAAACTGTATAAGATTGAAGGTTTGACTTTTAACCCCAATAGTTTACACACGGTGAAACCGGTACCTTTGATCCACAATTTTTGAGAATCGGTGATGGTCTGGAAGACAATTGATCTTGAATCTGCCATCGAAGTAACAATGTCATTGGATTCTTGTTCGCCCTCTATCGGTCTTGCCCCCGGTTTCAACTCCCTTGTGAAAAAATCATTAAACGTTCCATACTGGTTGACATCCTGAATAACACATTGATTCAAATCCAATCCAAAGAACTTGATGAAATCAGAGATCTTACTCTTAGATTTAGGAGAGTCGTACCTAATCCCTTGCTTCAATGACATTGATCTTAGAAGCTTTCTAATCTTGACCCCTTTCGCCTTCTTTGCCTTATAAATCAGTCTGATACCCAATTTTACCCATGCACTCATTTTCTCCTCGTAGATTAAACCCGTGTCCCTATCTTGAACCAAGATATGGGCATTATCATTGCCCAATTTCAGCCTACCATAGGCAACATGGGCAACCATTTTCGAGTACCAGCCCCTACTGGCACTCGCTTGTGTGGTGTAAGCTTTATGAAGAAAATATTGTGGTGGGGTACCCGATGTACAAATCGACAAATGTTTCAGATAATTTGAGTTCAGTTTGTCAAACAATAAGCAGTTGGGACATCTTTCAAATTGAGGGTTAAATTGTGGAAACCCTTGAAGAGATTCAATTGTAACATATTTGAATTTTATATCTAACATCGGTACCTCTGACGTTAGGCCTTTTTTCGATAGCTTTTTCGACAAAGCCGATGGCGCCAACGCCAATGGTATTCTTTCATAAGTCCAATTCACCTGGGAATCAGGGTTTATTGTCAACTCCTTCAAATTGATATCACCTTGACAAACTGCGTCATTGAAAGTGAAATAATCATGATCGAATATGCGGAACCGGATGGGGTAATCTAAATCTTGGACATATTTTGAGACTCTGAGGTTAATATATTGGTTCTTCCAGCTTGGGTTCAATGTGTGTCTGCATTTGCTTGTTTTGTAGATTTGTTTAGAGAATGAGCATGTAACAAATGGGTCCATGTCGTAACCCAATCTTGTGCTTTTCCTGAACGGTGGTAAGTTCTTGGCCGATTCAATTTGTATAATAAGATATCCAACTGTATCGTCCATTGTTGGTAACAAAGCTTTTGACGAAGACTCAAATCTACTATTGCTATTGAATAGCTTTGGCTTCAAATACCTACCAAGGGTTCTCTTATTTGTAAGAGACACAGTTGATGATGATAATCCTTCCAGTGAGGTCCCCAACGGTGTGGAATTCAAGCTATTGATCTCTGATAACATCAAAGAATCAATTTCCACCGAGCCTTCTTCGTCTACAATTTGTTTGGCCATAGATAAATTAAGTTCATTTTGATAGAGTAAAATTTTGGAGATGCTGGAGAAGGTGAAGATTTCAAACTTGTAATCCAATCCTGTCTCATAATCTCTGATTTGGTTGACACCTGAAAGATGTGATGAGATCATCGTTCCAATTGCCAATTCTATCACAGGAGTATTTTCTCCACTCAACTCCGCTTCAAGAGTATCGTTGGAGCACCTATATCTATTTAGAAATGTCCAATTCCAAAGGTGTATTTCATATATTTGATTCAGTCGTCTGACCTGTGAAATAATTGTATCCTTTGGGACGTCAAATTTGACTACAGGGAATGGAAATTCCACCCGAATCGTGAATTCAACCTCTTCTGGTTTGTTATCAAACAACACCTCACTGGGATCCATTTCGAACCACCCAGCGAACACAAAAGAAAGCCTTTCATGCCAAGAACGTGAAAATTTCACAGTGGTGGCTTTGAAGATATTTATAGAGTGTGCAACTATTCACACTACTTGGCCCTCTCACCACTAAAGGTTGCAACCATCTTTATACTTGATAGGGTATGAATTTCTCAAATTAATCCATACAAATTCCTATCGCAACGCCGACTTTTCACCAAAAGTCCTAATTTCATCATGAGCATAACAGCGGATTTCATCTCTAACTTTTCACGACGGTTACCGATTACAATGAGAAATACATGAGGGCATTGCCTAAAATGCACAGTTTTCATCACTCCCACTTATGATTGGGTCAAGAATTTCGGGAAGATGGATAAATTTTGACTCCGCTTTTAACGAGAGTAAACGGCTATATAATCGATTGCAAAGTCGGTGGTTTTTGCCATTTAAAAGCTCAATAAATTCTTTAGCTTAATCATAAACAAATACATTTCTCCCACTTTTATACTCATTTGCATTCACTCCAAATTTAATCATATTATTTGAATCACTCAATTGAATCATGCGTCTGGAAAATTTTCAATTGCCTGTTTACGAGTTGCTGCTCCAAATGACGAATTTCGAATCTGAGGAGCCGGCAGAGTCTCCTGTTAGTAGTGAGAAATCAAGTAGATCATCCTCAATCTATTTTCATGCACACTGTGCAAATCAGAAACCTCTCAACGTGTCGGAAGCCCATATAATGAACTCAGACGAGGATTTGCCCAATGTGGATTCCAGGAGGATATCACTACCCAATCACGTATTTGATGATATAGGGGAGCTTAGTGTAGACATTGGAGGATCATTGGCCAAGTTGGTGTATTTTTCTAAAGAAGGAAACGGTGTTTTAATGAATTTTTACAAATTGGAGACAGATAGAATTGATCAATTTATAAAGGATATGAAGGATATCATAAGTAAACATTACATTAGCGATGTTACAATAATTGCTACTGGTGGTGGTGCACATAAATATTACGATAAACTTGTTTTGGAATTCCCCCAGTCGAAGATCCAGAAGGAGGATGAAATGCAATGTCTTATAATTGGATTAGATTTCTTCATAACTGAGATTCCCAAGGAGGTATTCTATTTTGATGAGGTGGACCACCAATATGTGGAATTGGACCAACCAATGGGAGAACCAATCTATCCTTATCTTTTAGTAAATATTGGATCAGGAGTGTCAATGATCAAGGTTATAGGACCAGGGCCAAACAACTTTGAGCGTGTTGGAGGATCATCATTAGGAGGTGGGACCCTTTGGGGGTTGCTTTCGGTATTGACAAATGCAAATTCCTTCGATGAAATGCTTGAAATGGCGTCTAAAGGTGACAACGAGAATGTTGATTTACTGGTGGGTGATATTTTCGGTAAGGGATACGATCTGATTGGATTAAAATCAACACATATTGCGTCTTCAATGGGTAAGGTGTTTAAAAAGGTTTTTGAAGAAGAAAAGATTCCTAGTAATAGATTAGAATTGTTCAATCAGGAGGATATGGCCAGATCACTCCTTTATGCGATTTCCAACAACATCGGACAGATTGCATACTTGCAAGCCCAAAGGTATAACTTGAGGAAGATTTATTTTGCTGGCAGTTATATAAGGAACCATTATCAGACAATTCGGACCCTTTCATATGCCATCAACTTTTGGTCCAAGAAAGAAAAAAGGGCTTACTTCTTGAAGCATGAGGGGTACTTGGGCAGTGTGGGTGCGGTGTTGATGAGAAGAGAGGACGAAGGTTCTGGCAACTAGATTTAATTTATATAGTGGATAATCAAAATTCGGTCCAATTTCCAATGACTATTTTTATTTGTTCAACTTCTCTCAATTTTTCCGCATTCTTTCTATCGAGAGAAAGTCTGTGATTATTTATATCCTTAATTTTGGATTTCATTGTTGATTCACTGTTTTTTAACATCTCAATCTCCTTTTTCAGGTGGTCCATTTGAGATGAAATTAACGATTTCTCTTTCTTTCTTTCTTCCACAAGTTCCTCCATTTTCTCTAATCTTTCTTTTGCTCTACTTAACCCCATTTCTGGTGTTTTGGGTATATCATCTTTATTTTGTAATGAATTGACCCAATTTGCATCCTGATTATTTTCATCTAATAATCCTTTATCAATAAACAGGTTTTTTATCGCTTCAATCTCTTCTTTCAGTCCCTTTATTTCGAGCTCCAACTGTTCTTCTCCCTCTATGCATCTCCTAACTTCGATTTGGTAAACACATTTACCTATTCTCTTTCGCCATGATCTTGTTTCCTTTTTAACCACTTCCAATTGGTGTTCCAATTTTTTCAATTTAGCTGTCAATTCCTCCGTTTCTTCGCTTTGTTGTTCTACTTGATCCCACTGAATTCCTTCTCCCTGAGCAGTAAGTCGAAGAAATTTCAACTTCGAATCTAATTCAAGAAATAGGTAGTTTATCCTTTCTGATAACTTCTCCAGTTGATTGATATAATTTGTAAATGTCACTGGGTTGGCTTCTAAACTTCCGGTTTGAAAATCAGGTATTGATCCGGAGTTTAAAAACGTCTCATATTCTTTTTGCGGCGTTTGAAGACCTCCAAAGGGTGATGAATCTGACATTTAATTCAATCTATGATATAAACACTGGTAACGTAAGCAGAAATCAAATTTTTAAACCCAGTTTAAAGACGTTATTCATCATTGAAGCCATGTCAAAGGAGATCTTAGATGTGGTTGAGGGCATGTTCCCTGATATAGAACTTAAGATGATATCCCAAGGGGCAGAAGCTCTTGTTTTTTCTTCGGAAAAATACCCTAATAACGTGGGAGAAATCCAATTTCCTACAAATGACATTTGCATACTGAAATATAGACCTCCGAAAAGATACAGACACCCCCAGCTGGACAAGGCCATCACAAAACAGCGTACAAAGGGGGAGGCCAAAGTTATGGGCAAATTGACCGCGCTAGGTTTCCAAGTGCCAAAATTACTCTATGTGGATCAGCCAAGGGGGTGCATCTGGATGACGTATGTTGGATATACACTGGCCAATGGCACCACTAGTAGTTTGAAGAACTGGCTTTGGGAGCAGGAGCATACAGAAGAATATGATTTCAATGTGGTCAACGATGTTCTTCATTCAGTTGGGAAGTTTCTAGGTAAAATGCACTTACAGGGGGTCATTCATGGTGATTTGACCAGTTCCAATGTTGTCATTCTTGAAGACCGCAGTGTCACTTTGATTGATTTTGGTTTGTCCTCACAGAAGGCGCCATTGGATGAAATGGCAGTTGATTTGTACGTTTTAGAAAGAGCTTTGGCCAGTACCCACTCCAAATATTCTGACGCATATATGAATTGGGTGTTGGAGGGATATGAAAGTGCACACGAGGGTAGAGAAAAGGTGAAAGCTTGGGAGGATGTTCGTAGGAGATTGGATGAAGTGAGACAGAGGGGTAGAAAAAGGTCAATGTTGGGTTAAATAGTGGGCAAGTGTTGTTGTCACAATACCATACTCCATGTAAGCTTTATTTTGTGTTATTAAATCTCTGTAAAACCATCTAATTTGCTTCTTGAGGACTTCCTATGTTGATCCTGTACAGCTGAGCATATGAGGCCTGCTTAGGTAAATGTGCTTATGTAATTGGCCCCTCGATGCCAACTCTCATTTGTGAGGGCAAATTTCCAATTGTTGACCAATCTCTTCTTTCTCAATCAAAATCAGAGTGTGATGAGCGGACAACCAATTGTTTTGGACCAGGGTACTGGGTTTGTTAAGATCGGCCGTGCAGGGACGAATTTTCCCGATCACACATTCCCCTCAATGGTTGGTAGACCAATCTTAAGAGCAGAAGAAAGACAATTAGATACAGATATACCATTGAAGGATATCATGTGTGGGGATGAGGCAGCAGCTATGAGGTCAATGCTTCAAATTAACTATCCTATGGAGAACGGTATTATCAAAGACTGGGAAGATATGCAGCATCTTTGGGATTATGCGTTTTATGAACGTATGAAATGTGATACCAGAGGGGTGCAAGTGTTATTGACGGAACCACCAATGAATCCATTGAAGAATAGAGAGAAGATGTGTGAAGTGATGTTTGAGAGATATCAATTTGGGGGCGTTTACGTGGCAATTCAAGCCGTTTTGGCACTTTATGCACAGGGTCTTTCTTCGGGTGTGGTTGTCGACTCCGGTGATGGTGTAACGCATATTGTTCCGGTTTATGAATCAGTTGTTTTGAATCATATGACAAAGAGGCTGGATGTTGCGGGTAGAGACGTGACAAGAAACTTGATTAATTTGCTCTTGAGAAGGGGTTATGCATTTAATAGAACAGCCGATTTTGACACCGTTAGACAAATTAAGGAAAAGTTGTGTTATGTTTCCTACGATTTGGATTTTGATACAAAATTGGCAAAAGAAACAACAACTTTGGTCCATAATTATGAACTACCCGATGGTAGAATTATCAAGGTTGGATCGGAAAGATTCGAAGCTCCAGAATGTCTATTCCAACCATCATTGGTTGATGTTGAACAACCTGGTGTTGGTGAATCTCTTTTCAACGTGATCCAATCATGTGATGTTGATATCAGATCAACGTTATATAAATCGATTGTTCTATCGGGTGGTTCCTCAATGTACCCAGGTTTGCCTTCTAGACTGGAGAGAGAACTGAAACAGCAATGGTTTTCCAAGGTTTTAAAGGGAGATCCAAGCAGGATGGATAAATTTAAGGTTAGAATTGAAGATCCACCAAGGAGGAAGCATATGGTTTTCATTGGTGGTGCAGTTTTGGCAAATATCATGGCAGATAAACCACATATGTGGATCAACAAGGAGGAATGGGAGGAACAGGGACCAAGAATTTTAGAAAAATTGGGTCCTCGTTAAGGTCTCTGAGAAGGGGGGCTTTTAAATCTCATCATCCTTTTTTCATCCCGTAATAAAACAATTATTCGAGAGAACGGCTTATTTATAACTCTTTTTTATAACAGTGTAAACATTTTTGTTATTATCAATTTACCCAAGCTTTGTTAAGTACCATCATCAACCTCAATCATTTTAATTAATTTTGTTACATTATCTAGCAAAAACTACAATTTCTAAACTTTCAACCCATGCTCATCGTTGATTGACCTTTTGAATCAGGTTTTCAACCAAAGTATCCAATTTGATCAATGATTTCTTCTCTGATTCTGTAAGCTCATCCTTATTCTTCTTAAACGATTTATTCAATCCATCACCAATTTCCGAATGTTTGCTACCATAAATCACTGACCATTTAACAATATCCCTTAACACCCCCCTACTTAAGCAAATAGGTGAAAGAAATCCTCCACTTTGTAGCTCTTGGGCAGTTGATCTCAATTGAGGGTTCCTCACGAGGCATCTCTTCATGAATTGGATGAGAGAATCAGGTACATGAACCCCACCAACCTCAGAGGGATATTCGACAACAACCTTGGGGTTAGTTATGGCTAGGATCTTCTTTGTACCTTGATATGAATGATATGGTGGATGTCCATAAACTAATTGATATGTTATACAGCCTATTGACCAAATATCACTTGGCTTGCCTATTTTCCAGATTGTGCTCGAATCGTTCGGTATTTCGATCAAAGTTTCGGGTGCCATATAATTTGGAGTACCCATTTGACATTCTCTGTACACATTCACGGTCATGCCATTGATGGCATTTGATATTCCGAAATCAATTAATTTCAAGGTACCCTTGACAAAAATGAAATTGGCTGGTTTGAGGTCCGAATGAACAATACCCATTTCATGGACTTGACTAATGCATTGAATCATTTCTGTCACGTAAAATCTTACAAACGATTCATTAAATCCCTCATTTTTGAATCTTGATTGGATCACATGAGCCAAATCGATCTCACCGCATTCCATCAAGATTTTGATTGAGGTTGGGTTTATTTCGTAATCTATCAATTGAACAACCCGATTTAATCCTCGTAATTTTGTCAATATTTGGATTTCACCCTTGAGTTCATTGAGTGTCGATTCTCCATTATCATCTGGGTCCATATTTACCAATTTTAGGGCATAGTGTCTCTTATTTGAGACAACATTGTAAACCTTCGAGGATCCCCCTCTTCCAATTTGATCTAAAACTATGTATGTATTTCCATTGACTGTTATAATATCTTTTGATGAAGTAGAAGATTGTACAGGTTTTAGAGTCTCAATATGTTTCTCTTCTTGCCTCTGAGTAGGCTTCTCAATCGTTTCAATCCTTCGGGCCTTTTCCTGTGGGTTCTCCCTTCCTTTGAAATCTAAAACCAGTTCATTTTCCAAATCTTTGGACCAAATAGCTTCTGCCTTAATGTCCCTCAGGGAATCCTTAATGTGGGCTCTTCTTCTGGTTTCTGGTGATGCTGAATCCATTCTAGCAACCACATTTGTATTTCGTTTATGCAAGGGTGATCTGTTCTTTGGCGGTGTTAAAAGATTGCTCTTTCTCTTTCTATCTTCATTATCAATCAATTGTTCAAAGATCCCATCATCATTCAAGCGTGCTGCTTGGCCCAAATTGAGAGATTTAAAAAACCTGTTAGATCTAGATGTTATCTGAGTCGGCTGTTGATGCTGTCTCTTTGTGAAATAGGTGGTATTTGCAGTTGTATTTGCAGTTGTCATTGCCATTGGCGTTGTTGCTGTAGTTGTTGCTGTTGTCATTGGTTCTCCTCGCAGAAGGGAAAGAGCCCATGATGATAGCTCGGGCGGCCTAATATCCCCCTCGTCATCCATGATAGCAAGGAGTTTAAGGAAAAAAATGTAAACAAAGGGCGAATAAGGGGAAAAAAGAATGGTGATGTGTTAAGAAACAAAAATTGTTTCAAAAGTGTTTAAGAGTGCGGAAGATTGTTTATGAAAGGTGGCTATTTCATAAGTGAATAGTCTGGGTGATGTAAAAGTTATAATTTTAACAAAAAGCTAATTTTCAAGTAAATTCAAAAGTTATATAAAAATAAATATATTAAAATGGCTCGTCGAGGCGCATATGCACGTGGATCAAACATTAAAAAACAGTTTTAAAGTTATGTTCTTTATTGGAGCACTTTTGGATAACTTTTTCGACAATTTGTGAAATTAAAACATATTTGAAATTTTAAAAGTTATATCATTCCACAAGATAAGGGGATCAAATCAACCCTTTTAACAACGCCTCTGGATCGCCATATTTACAAGATATCAGATACCATTTGCCAACAAGTCATAAATCGAGTAATCTGACTCCTATTCACCGGTTTGTATATTTAATTAACAATTTCCAAATAATTGGACGGACACATACCAATATCGCCCTTAGAATTTTTTCCTAGCCACCAGTTGCCCACGGTGTTTTCCACTCTGAACAGCTCACCCTTTTTAAATGATAATTCATTTGCATCGTCAGGTGAAGCTGTATAATCGTAAAGACCTCTAACTAAAACGGGATATCCCTCGTTATCATTCAAAGATCCGGTGTTGGATTCTAACTCGATATTTTCAAGTCCTCTTATTTCGTTACCATTCATTGGAGATGTCAAATAAGTTGTTGATTGATTCAAATTATTAGAATGAATCTTGTTATTTGTAGACAACGAAACTGATCTCTTTGGAACAACATTCTCATTCGCTAGGTCAGTGCCTAAGTAATAGAGCCAAACAAAATTCATGATGGAGAGGATGATAAGGCCCGCAGATGCTGCAGCCGCAGACGAATCACTATAATAGACCAGATTGTTAACAGAATTCGACGTGTAAATACAAGCGATCGTGATACAGCAGAGCAAGAAATGTCTGTGTGCCTCCAGCAAATTCATGAGTAACAACGTCGGGAATAATATGACTGTGAACAATTGAAACACCAATCCCCACCAAGTGAATTTTGGAAAGTACTCTATCGATTGGGATGCTGAAATAGACCCTGCGAATGCAACAACCCAAGCTGCAGCTGCAAGAACTACTGTGGAAATCAGGACTGTTGATGAATCCAAGAATCTCATATCGTATTCAAAAAGAAGAGGGTTGAACGCGTAAGGGATAAAAGTTGCGATCCAACTAATTTTCCTAATAATCGCAGTAATGGGGAATCACCCACATATTATTTTTCCCAGTGAATTTATCTATGCCCATAAGCAAAAAATAGTTTGCTATAACGCGGGGAAAATTACACTGTATAAGTGGAATTAGATTTTTTTACTGGGCTCCGATGGTACGGAAGGAGAAACAGATTATCCCTTTCACTGAGCTATACTACTTCAAATCATATTCATTTACTTTTAAATATATTTAAACCCCAACATCCACGCTGTCCCTATTACTTGGTTTTCTAGGAACACTTGATGTGACCCTCTTGCTACTATTGGTCTCAGACGAGGATGGCAAATTTTGTAACTCCAGATCATCAATACTTTCATAAGCGGAAATACCCAGCGATTGTTTAAATTCCAACTCTTCCTTCTGGGTATCATGGTATTCTACAGTTTTGAAATCCCAACGGCAAAACATATCGTTTATTGGCAGTTTTCCCCTGTATTTCCAGGCGAGAAACCAAAAAAGAGCCAAATTGGATCCAACGACCACGTCAATAAAATAATGATGAGTCAAATACATTGTTGAATACCAAAGCCACATCACGTAACCTGCCCATAGTGGGGTCAATTTTGGCCATAAATAGGACAACCAAATGGCGTCCATTGTTGAACATCCCGAATGCAATGATGGCATTGCTCCAAAAATCAATGGAGAGTTTGTGAATCCGGAAGTGTATAAATCAACACCCAGGATTTCGTCGATTCTGGCAAGACCACCTGGTGAGCCCTTCATTTGGTAATTTGCCTTGTCCAGGCCATGAAGAACTTTATACCATGGTGGAGCGCAAGAAAAGATCAGGTTTTGGACAATGACACCGGTTAAATTCATGTAACCAAAACTGAACCCAAACCCATTAAGAGCTGTTGGTGGGCCAAAGAGATAAATGAGTGCCGCAACAATGAAAGGCAGGGAAAAATGAATAATACCATAGGGTAACCAAGCAAACAGATCTTTGAAAGTGTTTGTATTTGTTGCCAATAATTCGGATAAATTGTCAGCAAAGAAGAAATCCTCCAAACGAGGCAAAACCGTGACTGTAATAGGTGGTCTCAACCCCAATGGAATGTTCTTTGAGTTGAAGAAGAGGAAGACCCACGCTAAAACTGGTAGTCCGGGCCTGAAGAATTGCGCCAAAATTGGGGAAGTTGTTATAAAAAGGATTGCTAAACCAATAACAATCTTGACCCACCAATCAACCGGCATGATGCCCAATGAGAATAAGAAAACCAACGACAAACAGGTGTAATGAATCAACAAATAGACATTGAATTTCGACGATTTCGGATCTAAGTAGGCCGGAATTGACTTGAGTTGCTCCACCGGAGACCATTTCAACTTCATTGAAGCAACCCCGTCTTCTCTGGAAGTCTGAAATGACTTCCAAAGGTGTTTAATCACGGAAATCAGCATTTCTTACTCACAACAGTGGAGGGTTAAAATTTTTCTTGGCTTCCCCCCACTAATGACCGCTTCTTCCACCAAGACACATGGATAATAGGACCCCCATTAGTAATTTATCGAAAGGCTTGAGGGAGATCCATCTGCAGACAGATACACAACCAAGTGGGGAAAATTCCAGTGTGGAAGACGTGAATATTAGTGATTTACAGAGGTTCTTTCAGCAGCCTCCCCCACAGCATGGTTTCACACTAATATCACACCGTTCGGCTCCCAACGGGTTCAAAATCGCGGTAGTTTTGAGCGAGTTGAAATATGAATACAATACGGTCTTGTTAGACTTTGAACGAAATGACCAGAGATTACCCCAGTTTCTACAATTGAATCCAAATGGAAGAGTTCCTGCCTTGATTGACCATTCCAATGGGCAAACATCACTTTGGGAGTCGGGTGCAATCATTCAATATTTGGTGAATAAAAAAGTCCAAGAAGAGGAGACTTGTCCATCGATTTGGTCATTGGATTTGATTGAACAATCACAAATAAATGCGTGGTTATTCTTTCAAACAAGTGGCCATGCACCAATGATTGGCCAAGCATTGCATTTTAAGTACTTTCATTCCGTCAATGTTCCAAGTGCGATTGATAGATACTCCGATGAAGTGAGAAGAGTTTATGGGGTTGTAGAAATGGCATTGAGTGAACGACGGGAATCTCTCCTCTTGGAATTGGATAATGATTACTCCAAAGGATTGACTCCAATGTCCCAATCAAGATATTTTAATCATCCTGTCTGGTTAGTGGGTGATAGATGTACCATAGCAGATTTGTGTTTTGTTCCATGGAATTACGTTGTTGATAGAATTGGTATTGATTTGAAGACGGAGTTTCCTGAAATTTATAAATGGACAAGGCATATGATGGCTAGACCAGCTGTGGCAAGGGCATTCCAGAATTAATTTCCTACTCCATAGGCCCTAAGGGGTAATAATTGAGGAGGAGAGGGGAGGGATCTCAATCACACTCGTCGAAAATCTATTGCTCCGGAATTCACGTGTTATGATCATAGAAAATGATTTGAGTCCCGCCCCTATATCAAGGTTTACCTTAGAAAACTACCACTCTTTTTTGTTCTTTGTTTAATTTAAGGTGTTATATTACATTTAGTGGGCCGAAAGATGATCGAGCGGGTTAATAGAATTGAATGGATTCTGTCTCGTATAATAACATCATTGCAAATTTGTTTCCGGTTGCATTTTGCCCCCTCTAGCTTTGACTTTAATTGATTATATCACTTTTGATTAGATGACTTTTTGTCATTCTAAAAAAACTTCCTTTGATTGTAGTGTATTCACTCTTTGCATAGTAACTAGAAAAATGTCTCTCATTTCAGTGGAATTTGTTTAAACGTCACTGTCATTGTCACCGCCGAGATTCAATTGTCACTCAGCACAGTGACCTGAAGTTACCACTGAAATTTTTTTTCGCTGGGTGATCCTAGCCGTCATCTTTAATGATTGGTGATACTTCAAATCCTAAGAGTTCGAAGAATCCAGCCTTTGCAGCTTTGGGTCTGCCTCAATTGAAGATCCCGTCTAAACCATGGTTGGTTTTTTGGACCGTTGTTGGAACTTTGGGAGGTGGTATAATTTATGATAAATATCAGCAGCGTCAATTAAGAACCCAGTATCAGGCTTGGGGTCGTGAGAATTACGGTGATAAACATATGGGTGTTTGTGAAAAGCCAAGAATGGTGAGAGTGTACATTTCCCCTTTCCCAAACGATTATTTAGCTGAAGCCATGAAGTATTTAAAAAGATTTGTTAAACCCATCTTGAACGCCAGTGGTGTGGATTTGACTATTGTGACAATGGAAAGACAGGGTGATATCAGATACAAGGTTGCTGAAGAAATTAGAGAATTGAGAAGAAACAAATTGGGGTTACCATCGAAAAGAATCGTTGAGGAAGCGGAGAAGAATGGTAATGTTGAGGAGAAGGTTGAGGAGAACTCTCCCCCTGCTTTGAATCCGGTCTTTTCCTCGATTGTCTCTAATAGAATCCAAGAACAAAAGCCTGAAGAGGAGACAAAACACCGTCATGAGTTATATTCACCAATGGATTTGATTTCACTAAAATCGATCTTCCAATTCGGTCAGCCACTGCAATACCAAGATTCCAAGGTGGATGATGTGAGAAATTCTGGAGGTGTCATTTGTATCGGTAGAGGTGCCTTTAAGGAGTATATTAATGGTGTTCATGAAGGTTTATTAGGACCATTATATCCTGAGGATAATGGATTGAGTGAAGTTTTGACCCAAGAAAAGGAGCAAGTTGGTATCAATAAGGTTGAATTGCCGGATGTGAAGGCTGAGGCTGATTCTGAAGCCGAAAACGCTACCCCAGAGGTCAAGGTTAAGGAAAATAAAGGTGATGAGTCTGATGATTATGCTCCTCCACCATATATTAAATATGGACAATATTCCCAGTGTGAATTGGCTCCAGAATTGCCAGAATTGACAAATATCCAAGACTGTAAAGATTCTAACGGTGTTCCATATTTCTTCGTGCAACCAATGTTGGAATTAAGAAATTACTCAGTTTCCGGGTTCACAAGGCAATTGGAGAGAATGTGGAGGTTCTACAATAAGAGAGAACAATGTGTGGAGTACAATGAGAATATTAAGGGGTTGTTGAGATGTGAGTGGGTTTCAATGGGTGATGAGCATCAAAGTGAGGGATTAGATGTTGGTATTGAGGAAGAGAATGATTGGCCATCCAGTTGGAAAAAGTCCGCCATTGAAAAGGATAGTGAATGGGTTAGAGATTTTGGAGGAGATTCAAGAGTTATCGAATTGATGAGTACTTACAATAAAAAGAAGTAGACATGTTTATAGTTTAATCGAATTGAATGAATTGGGTTAGAAATTTTTGGGTCATTCTATTATAAAGCTGAATATAAAAGGAAGTAAAGATGGATTTATATTTCAATTGAAGTGAATAAATTAATCAAGTCATTTGGTTCATGACTATTTAGAAGAAGTTGTTCATTCGCCTTACCGAGTGATTTCAATTGGTCCGGTAGAATATCGTTGGCTACAAGGGACTTTCTACCCGCTTTGAAGACCAATTTACCAACCGAGATAGCACAAATTCTGTAATCTGTGCCTTGATAAACTAGACTCAAACCGGAATTTCCCTTCTGCTTAACAACAAAAAGAGAAACCACGTAACACCACTTTTCACCCATGGCAACAATCCTACTCATCACTTTGTATTGTTGGAATGGGGAAATCTCCTTTAAAAAGTGGCATTTAATTTCAGCCAATGGAATGAATGGAACAGTCTTTTGATCATGAAACCAATGGTTGAGACCGTTTAAAACAGTCTCGGTTCTTGCCAAATCCAATTCGACAAAATAGGAAGAGTTTGTCTTATGGAATCCAAAGAAATCACATTCCAATGGACAACAGTAGGTCGATCTCACCAATATTTCAAAGGGGTGGGTGTTTTTTCTTTTGCCATATAAATACCTTATTGGGATCGACCAAAATCTCACCAGATATACCAATGGTAGATACTTGTATGATGTTATAGCTAACAACCCCAAGAGTGAAATGAAAATTGAAGATATAAAAGACATAAAGAATAAAATGTATCGAATAAGGTGTATATAAAAATTTGCCCTTAGCGCTTGCTATTGGGGCACTCTCCGTTCTCAATATGATCACTTAACCAAATGGAAACGTTTTCAAAGTGTTTACCACACTCTTTACAACAACCTGACACTTTAGATCTATTTGCTTTTGGGGTATTCTGTGGGTATTTGAAGTGGATTGCTTTTAAATGGTTCTTGTAAGTGTCGCATCTTGTAAATAATCCCGTGTGATGACAAGATTCTGCATTTTGTTGTGTATGAAAAGGACATTGGAACTGCCACTGGCCCAATTTAGATAGATGGCATTTTTCGTGCCGAATCAAATCATTCATACGTTTAAAAGGTCTATCGCAAGTTTGACAACTAAATGGTTTTGATCCTTCATCGTGGATTGCTTTATGAGTGGTTAAATTTGAAAATAGCTTATGACAAATAGGACATTCCTTTTTTCTTCTCGGTTGTAGCTTTGTCGTCACAGTGGTTGTAGTTGGAAGTGATGGTCTAATCACCGACTTTGGTTGGAATTGGTGTTGGAACGGCGGCAAAGTTGGCAACGGTGGTAAGCCTTGTAACGGCTGTTGCGGTGGAGTGTTGTAAATCGGTGGTAATTGTAATTCCATCGATAAGGGTGGAATCATTGTTTGATATGGTGTGAATTGTTTCATTCTTGAGAAATAACTCACAGTAAAAGGTGGTCTCTTCAAGTGGTAGAATTTGACATATTTGAGCCGACCCGGTCATCCTCCGCGTGGTTTACGTATAATAGCATAAGTGGACATCTGCCGATATCGGAACCATCGGCTTACATTCATCGGCGTTCCCTTATCATCCGGAGGCTAACCTATCATTTTTATAACACTGCATCCATATCCCACCGCCAAACCCTTGCATAGAAGGCGTTAAGCGGCTTTCAAACATGAGCACTCGGAGATTAATATGGGGTTAAAAGGCTGTGCCGGCATGCCGGTTGCCTTCACGTGATATGACGCTCTCTTATGTAAGCTGAGTCATGTGATTCGCCTTATGTAATGAGTGGCATGTGATTTTTTTTGTCCTTTTTCTGATCCTCGTCCTCGGTTTCGCCGCGGTCTCGGGCAAAAATATCCAAAAATTTTCAACCCCATGATGAGTTTACTTCTTCCTTTCTTGTTCAAGTATGTCACTAACACTTCCTGAATACATCATCTGGTCACAACCAACACCAGTTAACCCATTTGGTTTGCATCTCTGGCCAATTTTCAACCATTTCTTTGGCCTCGTTGTTGGTTATACAGCAGATGAATTTGAATTCATCCCATATGTCACGACATTGGCTAACTTCCCCCACGCGGTTTCAATCATTGCAATCTATTACGTTGTGATTTTTGGTGGTCAATATTTGATGAACAAGTTGAACTTGAGCCCAATCAAGTTGAACTTGATCTTCCAATTCCATAATTTGTCATTGACCTTGATTTCACTCTCATTGTTGTTATTGATGATTGAACAAATCTTCCCAATTATTTACTACAATGGGATTTTATCTGCAGTTTGTGCACCGGAATCATTCACTAAGAGATTGGTCACCTTGTACTACCTCAATTACTTGACAAAATTCATCGAATTATTCGATACCGTCTTCCTCTTTTTGAGAAGAAAGAAGTTGATCTTTTTGCACACTTATCACCATGGTGCCACTGCTCTTCTCTGTTACACTCAAATTGTCGGTCACACCTCCGTTGAATGGGTTGTTATCTCACTGAACTTGGCCGTCCATGTTTTGATGTACTGGTACTACTTCTTGGCCTCTTGTGGTATCAGAGTCTGGTGGAAACAATGGGTTACCAGATTCCAAATCGTTCAATTCATCATTGATGTTGGTTTCATTTACTTCTGTACCTACACATTCTACGCTAACAAGTACTTCGACAGCTTCTTGCCAAACGTGGGGTCTTGTTACGGTACTGAGCCAGCCGCATTCTACGGTGCTTTCATCATCACTTCTTACCTCTTCCTTTTCATCTCCTTCTACGTCACTGTCTACAGAAAGAAGAGCTCCAAGAAGGCTCCTGCAGCAAAGGTCGCACCAGTTGCCGCCCCAACAAAGTCTAGAAAGGCTTAAGTGTATAGTTGATTCATAGCAAAAAAAATTACTTAACGCGTCGCTTCTCTTACGCGTCTAGTCAAATGGATTTGTATACTTCTCTCAATCCCCTAACCGGTTACAGACTCATACAGCTGCCCCCTGATGTACTTCACGAGGTACAGTCGGGTCCTCTATTTTTAAGGGCCGAAAATGGTTCTGGCGACCCATATTTGGTGACCTCCAATACCACATTCAAATTGAGAGTTCAGAACCATTCCAACTGTCAGATGGTATTAGCTTCAGATTCTGTAGAGGCCCACTCGCTTATAAACTTTGATTCCTCATTGGTCCCGCAGAAAATTGAAGGTTGGTTGAATAAACAGGTGATCACTCCCCTTGTAAACTTCCAAGATTTAGGTGATCCTCTAGGAGATGAAGAGAATACGTGGATGGAAGCCCGACTGGGGTCAATTTCCAGTGAAAAGGAGTTCCAAAATTTGGTGAACAATGCCTCTATTTGCTATTGGGGTGGTAAACTTTGGGAACCACAAGAACAATTGAAGATCAAATTGTTGTTGGAATTCATAAACGTACTTATTAAGAGATTGAATGATTCAGGAGATTGGGAATTTACCCATTTGGATCATTTGGATCCATCGTTGGTCAATCAAGTGGTAACTGAATGTGCACAAAATGTCAAAGGTGTCCACCCATCCGCAGTGTTCAACGTTATAACCAAGGTCGTTCATTCATATTTAACAAAAGATTCAGGCATCGATCATGTAAAGGTGATGCTGTTGACATCGAAATTTATAATGAAACAGCATGGTAGAATCAAATATGATGAACTTTTGATTCAATTAAGAATGATTTTGAATTCTGAATACACCCCAGATCTTGATCCCAAAGTTGTACTCAAAGGCCACTATTATTTTCAAGGAGATGATATGGTGTTCCTGGATGCAGAAGATCTTCCTGGAGATCTCAAGATCTTATTAGTCCATCTCTTTCACTTGAAGACCAAATGGACCGTCGAAGAATTGGAACCATTTGTTCAGCCACTGAACATCAAGCATCTGCCCATTAAGAAGTTGCTCATCAAATGGTGTAAAGTTTCCCCTGCGGGAGATTGTCAATTGAGGTGATTTCAGATGATTCCCAGCAGATATGTCATGAGCATGATTACTAAATTGATCTTTCGAAATTTTAGTCAGCACAATCACTGGAAATAAATAAATACGGTTCGAAATCCACATTTTTTACACCCCTCTCAGCCATGGTGTGAAAAACAAAGATGGCTCATTTTGCAATCGTTATTTACTCTCTTTATCATCATATTGCCACCTTGGCTGAATCTGTCAAGGCTGGTATTGAAAAATCAGGTAACACTGCTACCATTTACCAAGTCGAAGAAACTTTATCAGATGATGTGCTCCAGAAGCTTCACGCTCCAGAAAGACCAAACTACCCAATTGCGACCCCTGATGACTTAGTCAAGGCCGATGGTATCATTTTCGGTACACCAACCAGATTCGGTAAGGCCCCTGCACAATTGTTGGCATTCATTGATGCCACCGGTGGTTTATGGGCTGCTGGTTCTTTATACGGTAAGCCAATGGGTGTCTTTGTCTCCACTGGTACTGGTGGTGGTAAAGAAACCACTGTTGTGTCCTTATTGTCCACCGCTGCTCACCATGGTATGATTTACATTCCATTGGGTTATGCCAAGGCTTTTGGCGAATTGACTACATTGAACAACGAAGACGGTTCCACAGTTGTCCAGGGTTCCTCTCCTTGGGGTCCTGGTACCATTGCAGGTCCTGACGGTTCAAGAACACCAACCAAAAACGACTTGAAGATTTCCGAAATTTATGGTGAATCTTGGGCAATCTCAGCCGCCAAGTTTTCTTCCCCAGTTGAAAAGGCCGCTGCTGTCACTGAAAAACCTAAGGTCGCTCCTGCTGCTACACCTGCCGCTGAAAAGAAGCCTGCTGCCACTGAAGAAAGATCCAAGTGCTGTGTTATCGTATAAACTACTATGTATTTTTTTACATTAATCTAATTTAATTTCAACCTTTATTTTGCCAATCTTATGATGGTTTTACTAGTGCCCTTTCTTTGATATCCTTGTTGTCTCTAATTCGGTCCTCAATTCTTTTTTTCTCACTCAATTTTTGATTACCAATCTGCAGTCCCACATGCTGAGCACCCACGATAAAAAAAATTATTAATAGTACGCATTACATAATCTTAATAATCCCCTCCTTACTAAGCAGCGAATTAGCAGGATATAAAAACCCTGAAGAAATCCCCTATAATCACATCTTGTTCTTGCCCATTAATCAAAACAAAATGGCTAAGATTGCAATTGTTATTTACTCAATGTACCACCACGTCGCCACCATGGCTGAATCCGTCAAGGCTGGTGTTGAAGCTTCTGGTAACGAAGCTACTATCTACCAAGTTCCAGAAACCTTGTCCAAGGAAGTTTTGGGTTTGCTTCACGCTCCTGCTAAGCCTGACTACCCAATTGCTACTCCTGATGTTTTGAAGGAAGCCGATGGTATCTTGTTTGGTACCCCAACTAGATTCGGTAAGGCTGCTGCTCAAATGTCTGCCTTCATTGACTCTACCGGTGGTTTGTGGGCCTCTGGTGGTCTCTACGGTAAGCCTGCTGGTGTCTTTGTTTCCACCGGTACTGGTGGTGGTAAGGAAATGACCGTTGTTTCCATGTTGTCCACCTTTGCTCACCACGGTATGATTTTCGTCCCATTGGGTTACGCTAAGGCCTTTGGTGAATTGACCAACCTGGAAGAAGTCAACGGTTCCTCTCCATGGGGTGCTGGTTGTGTTGCCGGTGGTGATGGTTCCAGACAACCAAGTGACTTGGAAAAGTCCATTGCCAAGATTCAAGGTACTGAATTCGCTCAAACTGTCGCTAAGCTGACCGCTTAAATCAATAAATTAAGGAATAACTAGTTTATAACTGAAGATGGCTTTTTCTATGAGCTTTAACGTATTTGTCCGTAATCCCTGTTTAATACATCAGCTTGTTGAGCGTAAATACTGCTCATGGGAATTGGCTGAAATCGAGTTAACTGTACTTTGGAATAGATATTGTGCAGCGGGTGCCTGTATTCCTTTTTACCTGCATGAGGTTACAAAATGGATGATTTCTGTTACCTTTATATTCGTTGGATGGTTGCCTTAGTGAACCTAACAGCTGCATAGTGAAGATTAATAATAAACGTGGGGCATGTGAAAACAGTTGTGAGTAAAACGATTTACAGTTAATTACAGTATTATCCATCATGTAGGTAATGCGGTACTTTCCTAATTGGGTGGAATCCCTACATGTTTATAGTCTCACCATTTTCCCACATTAAAATGAAAATCAAGAGATAACTGGAGAGAAAATCGATTCCGGTATCTCCTTTATTTTCATTTTTGTTATACAAAAACAAAAATTTTCGATTTTTTTCTTTGAATTAGTTCAATGGTTAAAGCGCTTGAAAGTCCGCAGTTCGACATCAGATCTAACAATTTTCTTGAATTTAGATAATAAAAGTAAAGTTCTCATTAAGCAATAAATAAATACTCTCTCCACTCTATGGAGCTAATCTAACCACTTTAAATTCACCATCAACACTCTTTCTTTCATAGACCAATCTATCGTGAAATCTTGAGTTACGCCCTTGCCAGAATTCGATGCTCAATGGCAGAATTCTAACACCACCCCACTTTGGAGGACACTTGATCTCATCATCCTTCAGGTTGGCAAATTCCTTCTCTCTTTTATTGTAAAGAGTTTCCAATTCATCTCTATCGGTCACAACCTGAGATTGTGGTGATGCCCAGGCACCAATCTTAGAACCTCTTGGTCTGGTATCGAAGTACTCAGCACTTGTTTCATAATCAACAAATTCTATCAAACCTTCAACCCTCACTTGTCTCTGCAGTTCTTTCCAAAAGAAGGTCAGCGAAGCATACTTATTAGTTGAAACATCGTGCATTTTTCTAGATGTATCCCAATTAGAAAAGATCAGGAATCCCTTATGGTCCAATTCCTTCAACAAAACAACTCTTGATGAGATTCTACCGCTTGGCAATTCACATGTGGAGAATGTTGTAGATTCAGGTATTGGTTCATCCGTTTCTTGAACTTCTTTAAACCATTTGTTGAATTGATCAATTGGATTGGCTTCTAGCTGGGATTCTGAAAGGGACATTTTATCATATTGATAGGTCTCTGGTGCAAAGATTAACTTCTCTTCTTCTGACATGGTTAAAGAAGGAGAAGGAAGAAGAATCCGATATTGGATTATCTCATGATTTTAAGTTTGTGGGTGTTACTCACTTTTTCGCGCTGTAGGTTCAGAGTGGAGTCACCGTAAAAAACCGCCGTTAGAGCCTATCTTTTACACAGTCTGATCCACCGGGTCTCGCAGCGGAAAAAGTTCCCCAGTAAAAAACCCACTAGACTGCCAGTCTCACCGTCGGTGGGAAAAGTGACTCACATTTATTGGGGAAAATTAAGCGCCATTTACTTTAGCCGATGTTCGTTTCTAACGCGTATGAAAACGGCTGTGATATTGCTGGATGATCTTTACACAGATGGATTTGGGGATTTTGCAGACATGGGCATAACCATTTTGTCTCCATTGGGTGCTGATTGTACCAAATTTGATTATGTGAGAAAAGGAGAATTGCCTGAAATTGAAGACTTTGATTTGATCTATTTGACAGGATCAAGATCTGACTCATGGAAGAATAACACCTTTAATAATCAATTAGTGGAATTCATTAAGAAAGCTCTTGAAAGTGACGTGAAATTGCTTGGAATTTGTTTTGGCCATCAGATCATTGCCAAGACATTGGGATTCAAGGTTGGACCAAACCCATTGGGATGGGAATTGGGCCAGTTTGAAGTGGAAGGAGATAAACCTTATACTATCAGCATGTTCCATCAAGATATTGTCACTGGCCAAGTTGACGGTGTTGAAACTTGGGGTTCGACTCCTAAATGTTCAATCCAAGGGTTGAAGGCTAAGAGCTTACTCACATTTCAAGGTCACCCTGAATTCAATGTTGAATACACGTTGAATTCGGTGGAAAAGAAATATCAAGAAGGTATATTCAGCAAAGACCAATTAGATGACGTGATTGAAAGATCACAAACAATTCTTCAAGATAATAGGGCATTAAATATTATTCAAGAATTTTTATAGGTAAAAATACATTTATTCAAGTACTATACTGCTCAATGGAAACCAGAACCATCGCCATAGGAATAACCTGATTGTTGATCGGGTAAAAAGGATTGAGTTGGGAAATTTGTTGATTGTTGTTGTTGTTGTTGTTGTTGTTGAGCAGCAACTTGAGCTTGGACTTGGGCTTGAACTTGAGCCTGTGCTTGAGCCTGTGCTTGTTCATCCTCATCACCACTTCCATCATCGCTAGCATTCAAACATGCTTGAATCAAATTTTTACCTTCAGTTTTCGTCACTAAGGGTTGCAATTTTGGTGTTGTAAAAGTATAAACCAATCCAGTTTCGGAAACAACCAATAATAACACTTGTGTTCCTGTAAGAACTGATAATTCATACGCCTTTTTCATTATACCTGCTTTACGCTTAGAAAACGTTATGTGTCTTCTTGATTTGTCTTGAATGAATTTTATCTCAATCTTTCTTCTTTCTCTCTTTTGAGGCTTATCATCATCTTCGTCATGTTCCTCATGGTCCAAGTCTGGTGTGAGATGATTCAAATCCGTCATTGGTAACCTTTTTTTTTGTTTTACGAAAGAGGAAGTTATCACCCAAAAAGGATAATCTTTATTTTTGCCCAATTGGCCAAAAAAACAAGAACGTGGGATGGGTTTCCGTGAGGCGGGCTGCTTAACCGGGAGCCAGTGGCCGCGGCGCGCGATGTTTACCTTTCATTACGTAATCGGCCGCATATTCAACTAAAGATTCTTTTAATTAAATTAAGAAGTTATAACGAGGAATTAAATAATTGAAAAAGTGGCAACTTTAGTTTCTGACCTTCTTGGAGATGACCAAACCAGCAATGGTACAACCAATAACGAACAAGATACAAAAAACAGCAATGACACCACCTGGTAACATTTTACTTAAGTTATTCGGTTAGCCACTTAATTTTTTTAGGAGGAGGGGGGGCCGCGGGTTTTTATACTGTTGGATCGCGGGATTTTTTGTTTGCACGTACATCGGAATGGCAGGAATCGCAAGCAAGTCACGTGAAAGTCATGTGCGCGATTTACGGGTTACGACCTTGTATTTACACGGGTATCGGGTATTATCCGAGATTCCGAGCCATCATTGGTCCATTTTCTATCCAAATCTTGCAAAAATCATCCTTCCCTTCCCCCTCGAAGTGGAATCTTGAAAGGCAAATTTCCGAATGAAAAGTTTTCCTAATTCAACATATCATTAGCTGTGGAATCATGTTAAAGCAGATTATTAAAGTGGGTTCCACTCCAAACAAATATAATGCGAGATCTTCAGCTTTTAATTTAAAGCCTCAGTTGCCAACGGGTTTATTACATCAACCAGCACCCGCATCCACAAACCCAGAAATAACCCCTAGAGTCTTCTTACCACCAAGAGATGCTCGTTTACAATCAGAAGAATATAAGCCAGAAGGTATTGTTGGAGAGTTTGGTGGAACCGGACCATCAATTTACACAACACCAGTCGCAAAACATTACAAATTGAGTGAAGAGGATGTTTTAAAGGTGCAGGAATTGAGATCACAAGGGGTGCCAAGATCAAAGATTGCCAAACAGTTTGGCATTTCCAATCACTTTGTCGGTGTTATTTCCACCCCAAACACGGAAACATCTCAACAACATGCTAGAAATGTTGAAAAATCGGTCAAGAAGTGGAAATCAAAGACACTCAAGGCGAAAAACGTTAAGACCACCAGGGAATCCCAGTGGGGCTCCCAATAAATAAGACCCTCTTGTAAATAATCCTCCCAAATTTTGTGTGTATTTTAATGAAAATTAACCCAATTCTCAACTTTTACTTTTTTAAACACAATTTGTTTATGTCTATAACGGCAACAGAACTAAACTATTTGGTCTTGAGGTACCTACAGGAGGCAGGACTTGAGGTTCCTGCGTATGCATTGGCCAGTGAGTTGGATGTCGAGGATTTGGAGGAGAGGTATAAAGATAGAATTCGGATGGGTCAGTTGGTCAATTTAGTCCAAAAAGGCATTCTATATCAACACTTGAAACAGCTAAGTGAGGAGGATATGGATCTACCTAAGTTGCTAGAAGACACAAGGAAGTGGACTCTATGGTCTGCTCTTAATAGTGACGCTCCAGAGGTCAAAAATGAAAGAGGTTCACCATCTCCACCTTTTGTGAGTAATGGTAAAGAGGAGAAAGGGGAGTTCATCAAGGTGTTGAATTTTCAAACAAAGTTTGAAGGTTGTAATTGTGTCATGATTTCACATGATATCTTATATTATTGCAATAGTGAGGAAGTGAAAATCTCTCGAATCATTAATGGCAAAATGACCAATGTTGGAATCATTAAATCCCATGAAATAACAATAATAAGGATACTAGATTCTCAAAGAATCATTGTGGGTCATCAATCAGGGGAATTGAAGTTGTATGATATTAGTAACGGAACACCGGAATTAAAATCAATTCTGGCAATGCATAAATGGGCAATTTTGTCCACATGGACTTCCCCAGATGGAAAATATCTCATTTCAATGGATATTAGAAACAATTTTATCATTTGGAACTTAGAAACTAATGTAACGCTATTGCATTTAGAATCCACAATGGATTTCTATAATACAGACGTTGCGTGGATTAATGAAACAAAATTTATTATGCCCTTGGGTAATCGATTGATTGTTTACGATTTGACAAATTTTGAAAAGATCACTCTACCCAAGGTTCATACGAAATCAATAACAAACCTAAAAATCAACAAGTCCTCCAATTCGTTTGTTTCAATTGACCAGGATGGAGAATTGAGGCTATGGTTTAACGATGCTCCAAACCCTAAGAAGGCCCTCATTTTGAATTCACCCGCGACCTATTGTGAATGGATAAATAGTAATGATTTATTGATTGTTTCACTAGATGGTTCAATTAAATTGGTCAATATGACAAATCTCAAATGCTGGGCTATAACAACAATACCGGATGGTTCTGGTGCAATAATGGCCCAATTTTCCAAAGGGTATCTTTCCGTTGCCAGTGTTAATGGTTGTGTATCTATTTGGAAGGTTGACGAATCTGGGTTCAAAACAGTGGGTGCACTCAATCCTATTAATGGTGGTGTTAATGATATGTTTGTGAGTGGAAGTCAATTGGCAATTGCAGGTAATTCCAACAGTGGTTTAATTTCGTTGGATTGAAAAAACCTGCTGAGCTCTCCTCTCTCTTTTGTATATTTGTGTGTATTACGTAACTCCCTCTTTTTCTCCGATGGCGAATTCACCATTCTTTTCTAATGTCTAGAAGATACGATTCCAGAACCACCATCTTTTCACCAGAGGGGAGGTTATATCAAGTAAGTAAATAATATCTTTAATTGCTTTTTCTTCAGTTACTAACAGCTCCATTTTCTAGGTTGAATATGCTTTAGAAGCCATTAATCATGCTAGTATTGCAATTGGTGTGATGGCCAAGGATGGTATTGTGCTTATTGGTGAAAGAAAAACTACATCCAAGTTGTTAGAAACAGATACCATCAATGAGAAATTGTACAAGTTGAATGACAACACTATTTGTGCCGTGGCGGGTATGACCTCTGATGCCAGTATATTAATCGATAACATCAGAGTCAACGCTCAGAACTATCTCAAAATTTATAATAATGACATACCATTGGATTCAATGGTGAAAAACGTTTGTGATATCAAGCAAGGTTATACACAGCATGGTGGTTTGAGACCGTTTGGTGTTTCCTTTTTATTTGCCGGTTGGGATGATAGATTGGGATTTCAATTATACACTTCCAACCCATCAGGGAATTATTCCGGTTGGAAGGCAACTTCAATTGGTGGTAGTAATTCAAATGCACAAACACTGTTAAAACAGGATTATAAGGATGACATTACTTTTGAGGAGGCAAAGAAGCTGGCCGTGGAAGTTTTGAGTAAAACGACGGATTCGGTTAAATTGACTGGTGAGAAGGTGGAGTTTGCTACAATTGAATTAAAGGATGGTGAAGTTTTCCAAAAGATTTTTACAAGAGAAGAAATTGATGAACTTTTGAAAGAACTTAAGATTTTAAAGGGCGAGGAAGATGAAGAAGACGTTCAAATGGAGTAAACTACGATCAAATTAGGGTCAGTTGATCCCCACATTGGGTCCATTTTGTAGACTTTTTTTAAAGGTAAACTCTCATGAGCAATTATTACGTGAAAAATCTCAGCTGGTAAAATTAATTAATTGGGTGGCAAATCATCAATGGTTATTCCTTAAAAATGTCCCAAATTATTAACGCGGTGTCACGTTTGGCCATCCCAATTTCAGCCACTATTTTACTTGCTCAAAGTTCTCTCTATGACGTGAGAGGTGGTGAGAGAGCCGTCATTTTCGATAGATTTTCAGGTGTCAAACAACAAGTTGTTGGTGAAGGTCTTAATTTCATCATCCCTTGGCTCCAAAGACCTATCATTTTTGATGTGAAAACTAGACCAAAGGTTGTTACTACGACCACTGGTTCTAAGGATTTACAAACAGTTTCATTAACTTTGAGAGTTCTTCATAGACCTGATGTCATTAAATTGCCAGTCATTTATCAAAACTTGGGGTTGGATTACGATGAGAGAGTCTTACCTTCCGTTGTTAATGAAATTTTGAAATCTGTTGTTGCTCAGTACGACGCTGCTGAATTGATCAATATGAGAGAAAATGTTTCAAATCAAATCAGAAAGGAATTAGAAGCAAGAGCGGGCGAGTTCCATATCAAGTTGGAAGATGTTTCAATCACCCATATGACATTTGGTATTGAATTTACAAAGGCCGTTGAGCAAAAACAAATTGCCCAGCAAGAAGCTGAAAGAGCCAAGTTTTTGGTTGAAAAGGCAGAACAGGAAAAGAAGGCCGCAATTATTCGTGCAGAGGGTGAAGCAGAGGCAGCTGATACTATTTCTAAGGCATTGGCTAAGGCTGGTGATGGTTTATTGTTGATTAGAAGAATTGAAGCATCTAAGGAAATTGCAAATACTTTATCACAATCTCCAAATGTCGCATATTTACCAAAGGGCCATGGCAATGGTGGGGAAACAGGCCAATCCCTATTGTTGAACATTGGTCGTTAAATGACCTCTTATTTACACTTCGTAATTTTTCTTGTTTATATATGATATACACTCTTTTTCCCCCAAATTATGGAAGGACAGAAATTGGCCCATCGTGTCACAAATAGCGATGTAATCATTCAATCAACAGCCAATGACCTCAATGAAGCAGTAAATACAAAGATTGCATGCCTGAAATGTAGGGATCGAAAGTTAAAATGCGATAAACTCTTACCAACTTGTTCACGTTGCAAAACGAAGGGAATAGAATGCGTTTACATTGGTCATAAGAAGACCGGACCAAAACCAGCACCTAAAAAAGACAGAAAGAGATCGTCTACGAAAGCAATTGATACTTTGAAGATGGAAAAGAAACAAAAGGTAGGCAATCAGGCTAATGACATATCAGCGTTCATATTGACAGATGACCAGAAGATGAAATTAGAATCCGGAAAAATATCTGGGTATAGCCTACCATCAGGAAATCAAAATCAAGGCCTAAATCAACAATTAGATACAACCATAATGTCAGATATCGGACCAATACCATCATATCCGCCAATTGTGGGGTTCAGCCCGCAAACCCAAGATACCCAACCAGCTATGGATCCGGGCTCTGCGGAAGCCATGGACCTCCAATTAGCTACAGAAAATGCAGAAAATACTTCACCAGAGGTGGCAATTAGCAGCAAACCCCCACCACAATTAGTGCCTTCAATGATGGAATTGATTCAATTGAATACTGAATTGACGACGCTTCTCAGGCTGGAGGAGCTAAACTTGAGTTTTAAAGACGTCGACAAATTCCATCATTTTTACTTCAATGCAAGTATTAGACCCTTCAATTATTCCAGAACCAGATATTTTGATTGGCTTATCAAGAATCCAGAAAAGGCTTTACATTATACATTTATGATTTGGACATTGGCAAGCTTTTATTTGGATGAATATTCTTCAAGGTCAGAGGAATTTTACGAATTGTCATTATTGCAAATGAACGAATATTGGGAATCTAATAGAGATTCATTTCACTCCGAAATCTTACCATATCTTCATTCTCTCTGTTTGAAGGCCCAATTTGAGTTTATGTCAGGTAGGGAAATGAGAGCTGCATTGACGATTTCTTCATCGATAAGGCTAACTCAAATGTTTGGTTATGATCAAATAGATCTTTCACAAGAAATGTTAGGAACACCCGCCATTTTCTTTAAATCCTTTAAATCGAATTCCAATGAGAATATGCTTCTTCAAGATGATAATTTGGATATAGAAATACCATTGATCGAGGAGCGGAGAAGGGTTTTATGGGAGATTTATGCATTGGATAAGTGGTCAAGTCTAGTGAGTGGATTACCATGTGCCCTATCAGTGGATAATCATAGTGTCATTTTCACAAAATTACCATCACCTACAACGTTTTTGCCATTACAAGGACAGGTCGAAAGTGAAACAAATGGTGAAACCAGTTACTACCTTCATGAGGCAATGGCTAAATTAGACAGAAATCAGGTATTGATTGATATAAATTCATCATCATCGAAAGTTTTACTATTAACGATCAGTGAAAATATTATCAAATGGTGCAAGATGTTTTTAAATATGGTTGAATTGGATTCATTGAAATCAGATGATAGTATGGATTCAATCAGATTTAAAGTTGATGAATTGGTTAAAAATTTCGAGTTAATGCACAACAACCTATTATTTTTTGATTTGACAACTGAACCATTGATGAATATTGTCATTACAAATACGACGACACTACTTTATCAGAGCGTTTTGATAAAATTTTCATCACTCTTTGATTTACAATTGAAGGATGGTTCAATAATAACTAAAAAGGAGATCCAATTATTCAAAGATTTATTGACTCATGTTTCTTCAATGTCATCAAAGTTAGCCTTGAAGTTTATTAAAAAATCAAAAATTGATCATCATTTGAAGAAGGTGCCAATTTTCGTGGTTTTTATAAACTCGATAAAATCATTATTTCAATGTGCAGCTTTCTACAAGAGGTTTGATCATTTATTAAATATTGATTTAAATGAAAGAAATATGGTGTTGAATACGTTGAATTTGGTGAGGGAAAAAATACTGGAATTATCGAATGACGATAATATAAAATCGATAGTGGTCGATAAAATCGCAACCATTTTAAAGAATGGGGATGAGTTGTTGAAAAATAATCCTCATTTGTTGAGCTTTTTCGACAGTTTTTATGAAACTTCATGATGTATTTTGTATAATTTTATGGTCTCAAGTCCATTGATCTAATAAGTTGACAGGAGCCGAAGAAATAGGTTTTGACACTTTTAACGGTTTCTCTGCTGGTGGGTGACCAAACTGATCGAGTAAACTTGGAGTCTTTGGCTGTTCAAACTGATCGAGTAAACTTGGAGTCTTTGGCTGTTCAAACTGATCGAGTAAACTTGGAGTCTTTGGCTGTTCAAACTGATCGAGTAAACTTGGAGTCTTTGGCTGTTCAAACTGATCAAGTAAACTTGGAGCTTTTGATTTCATGCCAAGTGAGTTTGTAGTATCCACCTTTTGATTTTGGCCTTCTACTTCCCCAATATTCGTGAACTTCGCCAAAATGTCACCTCCTTTCTTTCTTATTGGTGACTTCTCCTCACTGAATGAATCCAATAATGAATTCTGTAATGGAACATTATCTGACGAATTTGTGAATTCCCATTTCATCATTAAATTTAAGGATAGCCAATCGCATCCCATCTTAACATACATATTTGCAACATTTAATGCAAATTTGAATTCCAGAACCGAAGGGATTTCTTTCACACCTTCATAATAAATAACCTTCCTATTCCTGAGATTATCATAAATTACCAATAACAATGGATCTTCAATATTTTTCGAAGCTAAACTGTAAGAGATTTTAGATTCAGTTAGCTTATTAAACTTGACCTTATTTGCTTTGTAAATTTCATTGAATAATTCGATTATATCATCCATTGGTAAAATCAACGATTGCACTGCAAACTTTTTTTCTTTTAAAACAGTGAAACACCAACTCAAACCCCACCTATCATTCTCTGAAATAAACTTAGGGACAAGAGATCTTTGCAAAATAAATCTCATCCCATCACCGTTTGAACAACCATCAAAACACTTTGCAATAGCAATTGCTAAGGGGATATCATCCATTTGTTTCATGATGACGGCAACACAGTCCTTAATCGAACCGGCTAACAAGAAAAATGTTGCAGCATCTCTATATCTATGTTTACCCAACAAGACAAATGCGTTTTTCAAAGCTGCCGATTTCCAACGTGGTTGACTGAAGTCATTTGACAAAAATTTGATCATTTTTTCTTTCTCCGGATGTCCAAAAGCTGTTTTCCAAAGTCCTAACAAAATCTGCTTTTTACCCAACGACAAATATATTATCGAACAAACACTTGGATCCTTTTTACCTTTATTCTCCAATTGGTATTTTTGAAATTCATTCTTAGCAACAAGCTCCATAATTTCACGAAGCTTCAAAGAATCAAGCCAATAGGGTATGCAAAATCTCCTACAATTGTCCCAATCCAGTTCTGCTCCTGTCCTTTTATTTGGTATTTTAACCATCATTTCATCTTTAACAATATCAAACAACATGTCTTTATTATCCGAATGTAATGCAAATATTATGTCCCGCATTCTAATAGTCAGAAATTTCAAGTTCTTCAAAGGGTCTTTCGTTAAATTGACAAGGAATAAGTTCACAGTGACCAGGAATCTGATACCGTTGACATCCAGTACTTTTAAATACTTGTTAACTATTTCCTCCAAGATAATTATGATGTGAGTTAAGGTAATCTGTTGATGTCCTGTAGTCAATGGTAATTTTTGTCTTTGTAATTTTGCAAACAATATATCAACGTCTTCTTTTTGCAAATCATTTTCGTCATCTTGTGATTCAAATAGAACTTTAAATCTCTTTAGCTTCATGTCTTTTTCTTTATCATCATCCTCCAAGAGTTGCTGAATATTCAGTCCTAATGTGGTATCTATTTGAGTTATTTCTCCCAAATCGATTTGTCTCAGTTGTTTGGATAATTGCTTAAGAATTCTTCGAACGATTCGAATTTTGCCTGATAAAAGCAATTGAACAATTAATTGTGGATGGTAAAACGGCAAGGGACCATTCAAGGCTAGACATAAATGGAATAAATCATTTGAAATAATTTCTAATGAGCCCATTGCTTTCTTCGTTATGAAATCGTTTTCTAAATCAAGGGATTTATCACTGATATAGAATTGATTACCGACACCCATAACTAATAGGCCGTCATTTAACCAAATTGAATCTCCGATAGAATGCGTTGTTTGCTCTGATATATCAACGTTTTTAATTTTTTGAAAAACAGGTGTATCATTGGTATAATCGTATCTTAATTGAGTGTAAAGTAAACTATGATTGTTGAAACCAACAGCTAAAATACCTTGACCGTACTTTGTTGAAGTCCAATCCAAATCCCTTATTGGATCATCAGGAAACTCCTCCTCATATTCTAATGTACCTAACAATGTATCCCAAATCGAGACTTTATGGCACGGTTCGCTACCACAAATGGCCAATTTATGAATTGATGCACCAGACACTAGTGAAGTGTTTCTTAACCCACAATTGAATTCTTTTTTTAAATGCCATGTAATGTGATCATTTTGATTGGTAATGTAATAAACTTGAACATTACCTTGAGCGCTTATGGAAAAAAGAACATCTCGACCCAAATAATTTGACTCACCAACGGGAACAATTTCTGATATCTTATATCCCGGCTTCTCTTCATTAAGAGGTAAATCACTAATTTCCAATGGAGAAATTGATTTATCAATGATTTTCCAACACTTACAATGATGATTGGCATAGACTGCTACAACATATATTGTTTCTGACCCCAACCTGGATTTTGGGAGAACAAAAAAACAAATTGGGTCCTCCAAATGTTCCACCTCCTTTATATCCAAGGTTTTCAATGGTTCGTCGAGCAGGGTGGCATTGTAATAATCATAGATGTATAACTTACCTGAATTTATTGTCAGCATCAATGAGTTTTCTAAAATAACTGCTTTTTTGATTGGTTCTTCTGTCATAATTGTACATCTTTTACTGAGAGAAACACCCCTGTTTGATATCGGTATCGGTTCCCAAATACAATTCTCCTTAAACCTTGTTACTGATAAAAAGGATGAACCATTCTGGGATCTAATAATCTTTTGAACAGACTTATTATGACCGGTGAATTTACCAAGTAATTTTCCAACACTTGATTTTGGTGACAATATTAAATCTGTCACCTTGAATCCGACCAATCTCAGCGTTCTTTTGTTCAAATCCAATATATTTATCAAGACTTCATCTTTCAAATCTTTACTGGGGTAGATATTGTATGACATCATATGAGTTCCCAGAAACGTCAGCTTAGGATCATGTGGTAAACAAAATTCGGTAAAATGGATGTTTTGAGATGTGTGTAATTGTGTTATTTTACATCTTGTTGGGATTGGTGAACCCAAATTTGAAATTAGATAAATTCTTACCAACCCGGAGGAGGTCAATGTGAAGCACAACTCTGAATGAGAAGACAATAAATCTAATAACTGTTTTTGAATGGGTGAGATTTCTGTTGCTAACATCTTTGTCTTCTTTTCATATTTTTCCAGTTGTTTATTGATTGACAATTCCAAATATGGCTCATCCAATATCGACACCCACATCTTATCATCATTTATGTCGCCGCTATGAGTCAAGTCTAAGGATCCCGATTCAAAAAGCTCGAATCCCCTTTCATTCTTGAATGTGCTATGTATCATGAGAGTCTTATCATGTAGAAGGGTGTAGAGAACATTGTGCCTTCTTTTGGAGTTCTGATTGGAGAATGAATACAAGCTAGTATTTTCGGATGTGTTTGGATTCAGAAAAAACTGCTGTAAGTGGTCGTTCCTTATGATTGAATTTGCTGGTTTCAGGAATGAATCACTAGGTGTCATTTGTTGTGAATTTGGGACATTTGCATAATCATTAATGCAATGGAACCTTTTCCAAGAGATTGATGTCACATACGAATCATGTGGGATGCATCTCAATTCAAAATCTGTGAATTCGAAATTAAACGAGCATCGATGCCACAATTTCACAATTCTATCGTACTTGCCAACACATGCAATGCATGTGGCATATGGGGAGAATTTCACTAGAAACACCGGTAAAGCCATCGTCTTTTCCCAAATGACGTTAGACTCTAAACTTTTACTACCATCTACACTCGATGTTTTATAGTATACCCTATGAAGTCTCAATCCAATATCGGAACCCAGAACCAACTCACAATCTGTTTGGGAATTAAATTCCGGAGGCAATTCAAGAAATGAAGTAGAATTATCCAAATCACTGTCTGGGACCTGTGTATAATCCGACCAAGAAATACAATTGACATCTTCGCTATTCTCGAGCGTCAATTCAAGGTTCCAATCCAAACTGAGCTCATCCAGGTTTCGCCTTCCGTGGAAGTTGAAGTTGTAGAAGTTGCCCACCTTTGGGGTGTAAATCATCACCTTATTGCTCAATCCCACTGCGATCTTTCCGTTTGCAGTATTGATATCAAGACAACTGGCATCATGGGGCAAGTAAATTGTTTGTAAATGAGCACCGTTCTTCGTTAGGATAACGAGGTTGTTGCCGGAAAGATATGCTGTGATTTGGATGGCATTCCACGATGTAGTGGTGGCGGTTTGGGCCCCACTGGTAGGCTCACCGGGGATGAATGAGACCCCCATTATGAAGAAGACGCGTCACTTGAAAGGTGAGGAAATTATCACCACTTTATTTCTATGGTGGCATCGTGTAAAGACCAGTTAAAACAGGTAGCAATCTGTCTTCAGAGATCCCCCTGTGTGATGATTGAAAGGCACACTCCAAAGGAGTGTGCTCACAACCCTGAATTGCAAAAGGACCTTCCCGAGTTGTGCAAGGCCCAGTTGGCAACATTCATGGAATGTAAGAGGGGGATTGTTGACATGTCTAAACGTATAAGGGGTAACGGGACTCTTTCTACGGGTAAATATGACGAGCAATATGAGAGGCTTTCTACAGGGCATTTTGATCCAAGAGAGGAGATGAATAAATTGAAGTTACTTAATTCAGAAGGTAAGGATTAGAGATCCAGGAGGAGAGACAAATTGTACAACTTGTATATAGAGAAGATAAGAAAGCTTTTGTATTAATTCTAGCCTTCGTAATAATTAGATGGAACACTCTAATTGTTAATCTGGAGTGACAATTATTCTATATGATGATTATATTATATCCTATATCAATTTTTCACTTTTATTAGTAACCATCTTTGGTATGGATAATGACAAGGAGTTGACCTCGCTGGGGGTTAAGATCCTTTCACAGAACTCTTTAGAGAGGAAGGTTGCTTATGAAGCGGACTCAAACATGTTAGCCAAGGATATCGAAGTGGAGACGAAAAGATTGAATAAGGCTCTTAGTCTACTCAATAAACATCAAAACAAACTCAAAACATTGGAGATAAAGTTGGACAGAGGCAGTAAGTATGGGACATTGAAGATATCGGAGAAAGAGAAGCTTAAAAAGGAGATAAACCAGCTGACCAATGGAGAATTGAAAATGGCACAAAACGATGTGGATGATATTATGGATAGATTAAAGAAGGCAAAGGAAGACCAGGAATCAGTAACTAAGTCAAGATCAAAGGTAAAAAATGAGGACAATCCATTGGATCAATTGCCTTCAGAAACAAGAGAAGAGTTTTTAATAAGAACAGGTAAAATCACAGCGTTTGGTAATACAACAGGATTTACCCAGTCAAGGGAGAGTACAAGGATAGATCCTTCTCATTCAAATTTGATTGAACCAGGCTTGGCAATGGTCAAGGAGGAGCCGGAAATTGATGAAAATGAGACAGAAGAAGATGAAGATTTCAGGTTTAAATATACAGGGAAGGAGGTTAGGGACAAGGAGGAAGAGGAGCAAGGTGAAAAGGAGAAAGAAATTTCAGATGAAGAGGAAGTCGATTACTACAGACCAGAACCGGATGAATCTGATGATGATATTGATATTGCTCATGAGTCTGATGACGAAGTCCTCAATTCGGACTTGGATTCCTCACTTGAAAAGCGAGGATCCAGCCTAGAGCCAAGTGTAAAATCTAAGCAAGAGGTGGTCGTTGATGATAGCGACGAGTCTTATCGTTATAGATTAACCCAATGGACAGAATCAAGATCATCACTTAGGAGAAAACATCAACCTGATTACATCGATGATCGAAATGTCCCAGAATGGGAAAAACCCCATCCAACAGAGCCTGATGCAGTTTTAAATGAAACTTTCAAGGTCCCTGGAGATATATTTGCATCATTGTTTGATTACCAGAAAACCTGTGTTCAATGGTTGTATGAGCTTCACAATCAAAAAGTTGGAGGTATAATAGGTGATGAAATGGGATTAGGTAAAACAATTCAAATGATTGCATTTTTGGCAAGTTTGCATCACTCAGGAAGACTGAATGGCCCAGTTTTAGTGGTTTGTCCCGCCACCATGTTGAAACAATGGTGCTCAGAATTTCAAAAATGGTGGCCAGCATTTAGAACAGTGATTCTACATTCAATCGGTCAGGGAATGTCAAGTAAGAAGAGAAGAAGAAATGTAGAGGATCTTTCTGATGAAGAGGACTACGAAGACGATTTGAAGGATTACGATCAGGTAAAAACCTTGGGTAAGACAATCGAGAGTGAAGCAGCAAAGCAATTGGTGGATAAAATTGTCAAAAATGGCCACATAATCATTACAACTTATGCTGGTGTGAGAATTTATTCCAAATACCTTCTACCTGTTAAATGGGGGTATGTGGTTCTTGATGAAGGCCATAAAATCCGTAATCCCGACAGTTATATCACAATCACATGCAAACAGTTGAGAACACCGAACAGAATCATCCTATCAGGTACTCCTATTCAAAATAACCTCATCGAGCTTTGGAGTTTGTTTGATTTCGTCTTTCCTGGGAAATTGGGAACATTGCCTGTCTTTCAAAAACAATTCTGTATACCTATCAATTTGGGAGGATATGCAAATGCCACAAATGTTCAAGTTCAAACAGCCTATAAATGTGCTCTTTTATTGAAGGAGTTAGTGTCACCCTATATGCTTCGAAGGGTTAAGGCAGACGTTGCACGGGATTTACCTAAAAAGGAAGAGATGGTATTATTCTGCAAATTAACTCCTGAGCAAAGATCATTGTATAGGGAGTTTCTCAATTCCAATGATCTGGAGAGAATCTTGAAGGGAAAAAGAAATGCTCTTTCTGGTATTGACATATTGAGGAAGATCTGCAATCATCCGAAGTTGGTGGATTTGGGGTTGAGAAATAAAAAGGAGCACAAGATGACGGTTGAATCATTATGCTCTCAGTCGGGGAAAATGCAAGTTGTGGCATCTCTACTGCAACTCTGGGTTTCAAAGGAAAGGAAAATCCTTTTATTCACGCAGACCAGGCAGATGTTGGACATTATAGAAGATCTGGTGAAAGCAATGAATAAAGAAGAGGCTCATCAATACTCTTATTTGAGAATGGATGGAACAACATCAATTGGCAAAAGGCAAATATTAGTCGACACCTTTAATTCCGATCCTGATTATAAGATTTTCCTTTTAACAACAAGGGTTGGGGGATTGGGTGTGAATTTAACTGGTGCCTCTAGAGTTATAATTTATGACCCTGATTGGAATCCAAGTACAGATATGCAAGCAAGAGAAAGAGCTTGGAGATTGGGTCAAAAAAAAGATGTGGTGATTTACAGGTTGATGATTGCAGGTTCAATCGAAGAGAAGATTTACCACAGACAAATATTCAAACAATTCTTGACTAACAAAATTTTGAAGGATCCAAAACAAAAGAGGTTATTCAAAATGACCGATCTTTACGACTTATTTTCTCTCGGTGATGAAGATGTCCAAGGTACAGAAACCGGTGATTTGTTTGGTGCCGATGAAACTAATTATGAAGGTTTTAAAGAGAGGAAGACTAAATTTAAATCAAGAGACATGATGAGCCATTTAAATGGTGTTGCCCAAATGGAGAATTATAAAGGTCCCGATAGTCAAAGTACAATGTTTGATGATGAAGATAGTACTTCACACAATAAGGAGAAGCTAGAGGAAGATCAATCAGGCCTGTTATCAAAACTTTTCAAATCAAACAATATTCATTCCACATTATCGCATGATTCCGTCATAGATTCTAACAATGCAGAAACTGGTCATTCACACAAAATGGTTGATACTGAGGCGGAAAGAATTGCAAACGACGCAATGATGGCATTGAAACAGTCCAGAAGACAGACACGTAAAACCTCTGTTTACGTTCCTACATGGACGGGGAAACATGGTAGAGCAGGTAAAGACAGCATAAGAAAGAAAACCCCACCGGCTTCTACAAGGGTGAAAAGGAAGGCCCCTATAAAGATGGAAAAACCAAAGGAAGACTTGATAACCCAAGTTGCAAAATACTTATCCAGTTTGGATGGTTATTTTAGTACATCTGGAGCAATATTGGACAACTTGGATATTAATGTTAACGATGAAGAAACTGTGAAAGAAGTGAGGGGTATGCTAAAGGCGATTTGTACGTGGGATAAAGCAAGAAAAGGATGGGAGTTAAAAGAGGAATTTAGATGATTTAATTTGTATAATAAGATATTGTTAGAAGTCACGTACATTGAAAGAAAAATAAAGATAATCTAGGCGTTGTTAGTACCCAAAGCGTAGTCACCAGCAATCCATCTGTTGACAAGGGCTAAAGATGCCTCAGGTTGATCATATGGGACCATGTGTCCACCATTGAATAATCTTGCGAATGTGAAGTAACCGGAGTTCTTAACCTCACCGATTTTAGTTTTACCATCATCAGCAAAAAGTGGCTTGACCTTGGAATCAGAGAAATCTTCGGCACCTGACCATGGCAAGGCATTAGTCCAAGCCTTGTTACCCAACCAGTTACAGATGAAATCCTTATCACCAGCATAGATCAGGACTGGGAGTTTCTTTTCCAAGATTTCAATGACACTTTTGTGGTAAGGCTTCATCCAATCACCGGCAAATAAGAAATTTCTGTTAACATCAAAGTTACAGGATTGATAAGTTTCAACTTCTGCACCTAATTTTTCCATGACGAAATCTTGGTTTAAGTAGGAATCGATGTATTCCAAACCTTTATAACATAGAGATGAACCTTCACACATCTTTCTGACATCATAAACATTTCTGCCCGTCTTTTGGTAGGGACCGATTTGACCGTTGTTACAGTAAATTGCAGCAGGAACACAAGAAAACACAGACTCGGATTCATAACATGATTCAATGAACGACAAACATCTTGGCAAATTAGCCAACATACCCTGGCACTCAGCGTCATCCAAAGTTGGTGGATTACCTGACTCATCCGGTTCACAAGCCATTTTTTCATATTCTGGATATTGAGTTAATGGGTCGGTTAAACCGTTACCGATCAAAACAGAGGTCAAGTCAAAAGATCTGTCATCATGTGACAAGATTTCGGATGCAAAGACAGGAACATAGTGACCACCATATGATTCTGCGGCAATATGGAAGTCGACATCCTTATACTCTGGGAATTGTTGAAAGAACAATTCCAAAAATGCATAAACATCCTTACCAGCAGCGACAGTGTTAGAGACAGATTGAGATGAATAAGAGTAGCCAACATTAACTGGTTGGTCCAAGAAAATAACAGATGCGTTTGAGTTCCAAGAGTGTGGGTTGTAAACTGGTTGTAAATTTTCGTCAATTGCGGAGGATCCCAATTCAAAGAATAAACCGGTTAAAGAGGAACAACCTGGACCACCATTCAACCACAAAATGACTGGGTCTTTCTTTGGGTCATTTCTAGATTCGAAAAACCAATAGAAGAAATGCTTGTCCTCAGATTCAACATCTAAGTAACCAGAATATTGCTTTGTGTGGTCAATTCCCAAAGCACCAGGTTCAGTCTTCTTCACTCTCAACTTATAATCGCCAAATTTCTCATTCGAAACGTGGGAGTCCCAGAATTCTGCCGGTTTTCTCTTAATATTGAACTTTGGTTCAGTATCGAATTGCAAACCATTCACGATATTTGGAAATCTTGATTCCATTTCAGACCACAATTTCTTTGTATCTTGACCTAATGATTCGAATGAAGTACCGGCAACATCTGCAGCCTTCTCCAACAAGGACCTGGCCTTATCGGAGGACTTAATAAGATTATCCTTCAATTGTAAGGGAAATTGGTGGGCATCAATCACCCCACCATAAGAGGTGTATAAAAGGGAGCACAGAGAGAGTGCTAAAGTGTTAGAAAGCTTCATTTCTTGAATAGCAAAGGAAGAAAAGACGGGTGGCCAATGTGGCAGGAAGCTCATATAGCCACAAAAAAAAATGACAGTGGTGACACGATATAAAAATGACAGACCGATAAGGTCATGTGACCAACACACTGAGCTAGATAAGAATATACATATACAAACATTCAACAACCAGGACACTCTTCTTGAGATTCTTCAACAAACCATTTTTTCAGGCAGGCGAAATGACCAACATGACCACATTGAAGAAGACCAACAGCAATACCTTTAATAGGTTCATCACAATAGACACATTTCCCGAACCTGTCTCCACACTTATCACAATACCAGAAACCGAGGTTGATTGAACGCCCTTCCTGAAGTTTTTCTTTAGACTTTTCATTAAGAACTGGACCTTGGCAGCGTGAGCAAATTGTCATGAGACTTGTTTGGGTTTGTCCGATCTTTTGAATTGACGAGTACCTTTTAGATGCGATCTTAATAAGGATGGCGGCATTAATGAAAAGACCGTTTCTACTTAGTAATTCATGATAGAGTAATACCCATTCCTCGGCCTGATTGTCGCTCATACAAGTAGGATACAGTTTTTTGAACAATAAGGAGAATACGGCACATATCAGAATATTACCTTCTTGAATTTCATAATCAAGGATGTACTTTATCATCAAGGATGGATTCCATGGCAGTGATTCCTCCATGGCAGGAGCTTTTTTTGATTCAATAACGACCTTACCTGATGTGTCGCCCAAAATACTCGATGTTTTCCTCATAATTTCTGTCAATTGACTCTTGCTTGCCTTTGTATCGACACTCTTTGAGATGATGGGCATAAAGGCGGAATGTGCACCAGGAAACAAAGATGATCTGTTTCTTGTCAACAGGGGAGATGGAGTAAATGATACAGGTGTTGTTGACTTTTCATCATCAAAATCCACTGAACTGGCAAACGAATATCTATGTTTTGAGGATCTTCTAATATTAATAGGCATAGTTATTTGGTTATCCGAAGTGAGAGATTCCAAATCACTCTTGACTGAACTCAAATCAACGCCATTTTTATTTTGGTCGTCATCAATGGCTGTTGAGTCTTGCATCGTAAATGGTGCTTCTTCAGGCTTATCATTCATTTCATTTGAATCTAATATAGCCCCACTTGCATCATTAATAGAAACCATACTTCCCAGAGAAGTTCCCAATTTACTCTGCGACTCCATTCTATCAATATTAGATTCAATATCTTCTTCCTCCACTACTTGTTCAGTGATGGGTTCATCCACTATTTTGCTAATCGGACTCTTCTCCAGGTCAAATCCAATAACAGTTTTAACTGTAATCCATGTCTGATATTCCCTTGTGTAACCAATCTTCAAGGCTAGAGACGCATTATATTCACAAACTTCAAGAATGCTTGAACCCTCTGGCACCTCTATTAGATAATTAGTAGACAAGTAGTTGAAAACATCGGCATCATTTTGATCCAAAGGTAAACGTTCTAAAATGATAAATGCAGGATTTTGAGGAATGCATGATCTAGAAGGGTTGCTATGTAGTGGGGGTCTTCTCATCAGCTGAGCTGAAGAAAATGACCCCGCTGACGCAATGCTGTTCAGTCTTGGACTACTCAAGGAAGCAGCAGAATTCGATTGATTCAGTGATTGGTGTTGGTACTGAGACGCATTTGATACACTCTGAGTGTCAGAAATTAAGGATTCCGTTGTTGAGTTCATTCTTTTGAATTCAAGATTTGATCTTTCAAACTGCGATTTTTCTTGCTTAACAAAAGCAAAATCTGTTGACCCTCTAGGATTCCAGGCCATTGCTGCTGAAGTAAAATTATCAACAGTGAAAAGAGCCTTTGAAACATCTTGCTGAACTAAGGATTTGTCTCTAGAAGAACTGATCAAATGCTTTGGTGTTCTCCAAACTAATTGGGTGATCTGCCCAGAGTGACATTCAATTATATTCTTCGGGATATATTTTCTGTTTAAATTCCAGATCTGAATGCAGGGATCATCATTCAAAAAACATGTGGCAATATCAGTGTTCATGATAGAGCCATTACCTGAGCCATTACACCAGGTAGCTTTAAAAATCGGACCTGAGGTGTTAATCACATGTGATGGTTCTCTAGCTTCCGCGCCACTTGCCATGTTCCACACTTGTAATTGTTTATCTCTACCACCAGTCACAATATACTCCAGCTGGGGATGCCAATCAAGTGCTAATGCTGGTCCAGTATGGGCATTAATTCTTCTCTCCCAAGTATTGGGTTTTCTAACATCCCACTTTTCAATGACACCATTATCAAAAACAGCAGCCAATATATTCGGTTTGTTAGGGTTGAACTGAGCACCTCTGACTGAATCTGCATTACCGCTTAATGTCAAGCTTGCTCTGGTATTGTTCATCCTTAAATCCCAGATTTTGATCTTACCATCTTGAGAACCCGAAAGCATTGTATGACCATTAATGCGATTAAAATCTAGTGTATTTACTGCTCTTTGATGATCAATCAACGATGTTTTAACCCTCGCACCCCTATCTAGATTAAAAACATGGATTGACCCATTCATTGTACCTGCTGCTAGGTGTCTGCCATAATGCTGATGCCCAAAACTAAGATCACTAATCACACCGAACTTGGATGATCTGTTGCCCGTTAACCTCATCGATAGTTCCTGTTCTAGAATTATATCCATACTCGATACTTTTAACAATTGTAGATTCTTTGGTGTTGCCATTGCAATTAAATTGGGCGTCTCGTAGGCCTTTGCACATGCCAACACTTCGTTCTGAGTATGATAGCTCACCCTCTCATTTTCGAAGTCATAATTTGTATTTGGTACAAGGACATTGGTTGAACTAGAGGATACTATTGTTGGATGTACACTACTGAGAGTTCTCTTCATTGTTTGATTTTGATCAGAACTAGCGATACTATTGGGCGATATCTGTTGAACTGAATGTGTCTGCCTCATTGATAATGCTGGATTATATGTTGGGGAATTACCATTTGATGAATATGAGGATTTCCCAGGTGATCCCCCATTGTATTGGTTTCCATAGATGGAGAAAGCCATACGAGAGAATCCATTGCTATATCTTCTACCCACTTCTGCTAAAGTGGAGGGTGAATGTGGTGAAGAACTGATATGATGGTCGTGGGGCTGCTGTGGTTTTGAGGGCGAACTGGGGAGTGAAACATTTGTATTGGATGCACCCAAAGAATTGCTCTGGGACATCGAGGTGAAGAAGAATGACGATGGGCGGTTGTTATTTCCACTCATACTTAGCAAAGAGTTAGGATAGAAGGTGAAAAATGGCTTACGTTAGCAAAAGATAAAGAGCATACTATCTATACTGTGAAATAGTTGTGAAAGAGATTACCTATGGTGACTTCTCCAGCGGAGTTGACATTGACTGCAATTTCAACGTTCTCCATCAGTTTGAAGCATTCCACCAAATTGTTGAAACATTTCAAAAGCATTTTCTCTTTTTGATCGATCAATAATGTGTCACTAGATGTTATCATGTCATGGATGGCGTTCCATAAATTAGATTTCAATAAAAGTATATTGGATAGTCGTAGAATGTCTTCGGAAATAAAACAAAGTAAGACTTTATTCAAATTATTATTTGATGTGATCTTACAATTGAATCTTAATGACGGCAATAAAGAGACCTTTTTATCGTTATGTTCATGATCCAATAAAACTGAAGATCCACACAAGGAACATTTGTAACCATAGTGAAAGCTATTCGGAACAATTGCCAACTGACAATTCTTCAATATCACCTTTTTGAATATCTTAAAACTGGCCAAATTCTCGAGAAAATACTCGACGTCCGTACTAATGCTAACAGGTTCCCTTCTATAGGGGAAACTCTCATTATGAACCAATTGGAATGTACCCGTTATTGGAATCTCAATTAGTTGGTTTTGATAATGTAACATAGGCAGAGGCCTTTCTGGATATCTATCAAGTATACCCCATGATAAATCAGTAACGTTGGATACTGTGGTATTTGTCAATTGGGAAATATGCCTAATAACCTCCTCTATAAGTGATTGTGAAAAAGAATCAATATGGTGGAGAGATTGATCTTGTAGCGAGTTTGTTGTCGAGATAGAGGAGACGCTCCTATTGATTTTTAGCGATCTTACCGTTTCCACCCCAGAGGTGTCCTTCCCATCGAAACTCGCTCGCCTTTTAGACATTTGATGACAAAATACAGGAAAAAGTGGATGCGAGTTCAAATCACGCGTCATCTAAGTGGGTTAAATAATGACATCTCAGTAACATTTTCTAACTTGTTAAGTATCCTCTTGTTGAATCATTCCAATCAATAAGCCATTTTAGCATGCAATTGAAATGGTTCAACAGTTTATTTTTGCCCTCTATTCTTTAGTCTGTTAGTATTAAGCTTTTTTTGCTTTTAAAACACTTTGTGACACCTTTTTAACAACACTAAGATGCCCATAAGGATAAAATTAAAGGATAATACAAAGAAATTATTGAGATTGGGATCTCATATTCATCTTTCAATATTAGCGGCCTTGAGACCATTCACGAAGAAGGGTAAAAGAAATATTGATTTGGAGAGTTGTGTATTATTGCCCAGTGAAACACTTGAATACATTATTGATAAACCAATAACAATGTGGAGTTCTCAAACAGATATGGATCATCCAATACGAATGAACTTGGAGGAAATTGTTTATAAAAGTCATGAGCATATTGATCAAACCGTTTGGGTGGAGAATGTTCATCTCAAGTTGCTGTGCTTCAACTACACACTTGGATGTAAGAATTTCAAAGTTTATAATTCAGATCTAAAAGCAGACTCCCAATTATGTTTTTGCATAAAAGAATGGCTTCCAAACATTTGCAACAATCTTGTTTTTATCTACGATCCTGAAACTGCTGATATATTTACAAGGTGGAATAATGTTATGAAGTATTTGAGGTTCAACATTTTAGTCAGAATTCAACGTAATCGGCATCACTCATTGATACGTTTGGATCCAATATCTGCACCAATTTATCGGAACATTCAGTCACAAATTGATCCAAAAGCTGGTGCTCACTGGAGAGTTCCAAATCCCAATAGAGAACAACTGGATGCAAGGAGAGTAAAGATTGAAATTGTTACAGATACAAGGTTGTTATCATTTAAAGCAGTCAGTTTTGATAAATTTATTAGGTTTATTAACAATGAAAAACTCACACCTGATACGATCGTTGGTCCTGTTCACCTTAAAATATTAACCTGCCGTATCTATAGTATATGCAGTGTTTGTCATGAATGTTGTAAACTGTTCATTTATTCACAGAATATGTTAACGAGGAGGTTAAATGAGGAGATACCAAGAGTTGAATTTCAAGTTTCAAATAAAACAGGCCCAAATGAGACAATACAAATGTATTCATTCATTGAAAACGTAAAGTTAAAGCCCGGTTCAGCTTACAGTGAAATGAAAGGGCAAATTGATAAACAACTTGGTCTTGATGCTTACATCCGCATTCTCCCTTGCAACCATTTGTGTGATGCTCATGATGGTCCATATTACCAAATAATAGATATCTGGTACAAACCCACAGCCAGTGGGGATCATATTATTGAGGATGACTTTGAAAGCATATGCTCTACTGCATTTGAAAGCACTGATGCAATTTTACAAGGTTATTACAAGGATATCGGTGTAGCCACATAGGTTTATTGATAATTTATATTCCTTTTATATAGCAAATCTTTAAAACAGCCTTAGTGGTTTTCATTTATCTTTTCAGTAAAAAAGATGTAAACTGATTCCAACTCCGAAGAATTAAAGTTAGGGTTTTCCACCATTTCGCAAAGTGCCTTAGATGCAGTCTTTAATTTCAGTATAATCTCGTCTCCAGTATCTGTCTTATCAAGCTCAAGAAAGATGCCTTTAATTAATGAGAGCAAGGCAGAGTGCCCCCGTTCTATTATAGCCAGCTCTTCTTTTGATCTCTTCAATCCATCTTTTAAGCGTCTCAATTCCGTTTGATAGATTTCACTTTGTAATTGTAGTGCTTCTGTGTACACATTTTCCAAGGTGGTCGAATTTGGTAAATTTTCCTTAGTGTTGCCATTGACCCCCGTCAATAATCTATATTGGTTCAGAAAAAACTTATGAATTGAACTCAACTTTTCATATTTATTTGAAAGGTTTTGAGAACCTTGGCAATTGCAAGCTGTCGGTGGTAAAATATCACCATTTTTATTAACACGTGATTTGCCAATCGGTATATACAACTTCCCTCTTGTTATTGACAATACTTGTGATTCTTCTGAGGTTTCTGTTTTTTCATCATCTGCTTCAGTGCCGCTATCTTGATTAGATGGAGCCATAGTGGCATTGTAACTTTTCGATGGCTTTGGCGAGACGGAATCAAGAAACTTTTTCTTGACCAAGAATTGAGATTGATGTCCGAGGTTTAACATACCAAGATTTTCAGACAAATGCCCTCTTTGTATTTTTGCCATCCTATGTTTTTACGAAGAGGCAAATATTAAACCATGAGCAAAAAATATATCAAATAAGAAATAGATAAAGGACTCGTATTCAGTAAATGAGCATCTATTTAGTTCAATCCCATTTTCAAGATAATGACACAGGTATTTTGATCCATCCACTTCTTTGATCCATCCTTTTCCAGCCACTCTTCCACCTTGTTATCTCATATTTGCCTCTAGTGATCATGCGCCACATCACTTTGGAGTCTTTTTTTCAAATAAGACGTGGCGCATGATTTGGAATTATTTTTTCATCGGTTCCAATTGGATAACCGAGATTTCCGGAGTTGACAGAATGCGTGATTTCGTTAAGAACAGAATTGAGGGTCAAGCAGTTCCGTAAGAGATAAATTTTGAACATCTTAATTTCCTATTTCTTTTTTCCTTTTGAGCGGTTTCTTTCCGCAGGCGGCTCTGAGGGAATTACCCAATTGAGTTAAACCATCACACAGCCGTATATACCAAGTCAACAAAATCACTCAATGTTAGAGAAACGGAAAATTTACCCCAATTCCTTCTTCTTTTTAATAATTGTACCTATCTGGTACCTTAGGTGATGGAAACCGGTGGTGATTATAGTTTAAAAATAGTTAAATTGACACCCACAATTCAATTGGATTCCATCATCCAACGATTTTTGAAATTCCGTGAATTGGACGATCAAGATGTGGGATTGATCCGAAGCACTCACGATAGTGGGGTTGATTATAACTACATCAGATTTTATAATTCCGAAGATAATTTGAATGGATTCATTGCATTTTTCAAAGATCAATATGATGATGAATTTGAGTTCGAAGAGATCAAAAGGGAGGAGGAATTATATGATCAACTACCAGGTCATTTATTCATAAAGGGATTATCACCAAACTTTACCGGTGATGACTTATCGAGGATGTTTGAAAAATTCGGCACGATAGAAACATCTAAGGTGATATTTGATGATCTTCATATTAGTAAAGGTTTTGGATTTATCAATTTTTCTACAAGAAATCAAGCAACACTGGCAATAAAGAAATTAAATGGTACAATTGTGGATGGATATCAACTGTTTATTAATCATCATGTTTCCAAGAAGGATAGATTGAAAGAATTAGAATACAAGAAGAACAACTTTACAAATATTTATGTAAAGAATTTACCTCTGGATTTCAGAAGGGATCAATTAATGGATCTTTTTAATCAGTTTGGTATTATTGATTCAATTGTTTTGCCTCAACTGAAAACAGGGGATTCCAATGACGTTGCAACAAAAGGCTACGGGTTCATCAACTTTAAATACCATGTTGATGCAAATGATGCTTTATTAAAAATGAACGGATGGCAGCTAAAAGATGGAGTTAAGCTACAACTCGGTAAGGCCGAACACAAAAAGGAGAGAACCCAATATGATTCCCTCAATTCTCATTTCATGATCACCCCCAAAAAGAGTATAATGTCTTCGCCAATATCACCTTATGTTATATCCCCAGGTATGACATCCGGTGGACCACCAGGAATTCCTCAAACAATCCACCGATTGGGTCAACAACAAGCACCAACAAATGGTAATGAGCAATATTTACCACTGCCACTACCACCTTTCATTGTTAGTCCTGATCATAACATCATTTCCACATCTACAGGACTTCCAATAGCGGGGCCTCGATATCAAGATTCCAATCTTTATGTTTGTCATTTGCCATTGGAATTCAAAGATGAAGATTTATTATCTCTTTTTGAACGATTCGGGGAGATCATATCGGCAAAGGTAATCACATGGCAAGAGGATGAAGAAAGAGATGCTAATGTAGTTGTGGGTCAAAGTAAAGGATTTGGATTTGTTTGTTTTTCATCACCCTTGGATGCAAGTACTGCCCTTGTCAATATGAACGGTTATAGACTGAATTCAAAAAAGATGATTCAGGTATCATTTGCTCAAAGAAAGGAGAATAAATTCCATAATGGTCAAATGCATCATTTCATCCAGAATCATTTGGGTGGGTTCTATATGTATATTGGTGGTATGTACCCTATGGGGTACCCACAGCCAAATAACCAATATCAACAGCAACAGCAAGTACAACCATCGATTTACAAACAGTAGATGTTAAATACTTTATTCTAACGTTTTATTTATTCTTATAAAATCATTTCATGAAGAGTTAACACATTTGCATACAGAAATGACCTGCTGTTTTTTTATTTACAAGGAGGGTGGTAAATCATCCATGGTATGCCTTTGGAATGTTTTACTGTCATTTTCCTTCTCTTTCTCTAGTTCTTTGGTTTCAGACTCTAATTCCGCCTCGTCCTTGAGTTGCTCCACACAGTTGACTTCATCAATGTAATATTTTAACATTTCTTCAATACCATTCTTCAACGTGACTTCAGAACTACCGCATGATTTACACGCACCTATTAACCTCAAGTAAACAGTACCAGTTGAAAAAACAAATTTCTCAAACACCACATCCCCACCATCCTCTAAAATGGCCGGTCTAATTCTAGTTTGAATTAGTTCTTTAATAAGCATAATAATTTCTTCCTCTTCGGTCATGTCCTCCTCTGGAACTTCTTCCGTTACCTTCTCCAAATATTCCGCCTTTAAAGCAGGTTGGCCCATTGCCAAATGTTCTGTTAAAACGGAAAAGATTTGTGGTTTTAAGACTGACCAATCCTCTGCTTCTGGAGTCTTAACAACTGTAATAAAATCCGTGCCAAGCAGAACAGACGTAATTCTCTTGTCATCGATACTCAGCAACTTAAACGCCAAATCTGACTTCACAAGTGCCTCCTTGATTGATGACACCTCCACCGTTGGTGAGGTCTTTGGTGTCAAAACCATGTTGGGGGTAAACTTTAAAGCGTTTGGGTTTGGGGTGGTGTGGGTTTGGATGAACATCGTCCTTTTACTCACTCTCATAAATCTGCTCAACATCTCTGTGGGGGTCTACTGGCTTTGTTTCTCAGAACTCTCGAATGAATCCATTCCAGCGACTGGTCAATACCTATTCCAGAAATTGCACTCGCTGGTACAATCCGCGAGTCACGTGCATTCAGCTCAGATAAGAGTGGATTCACAATCTCCTTAATATCAACCACATCTAGTGCGCCCTCCATCTCTGATTTGTTTGCTACAACCAGGACTTGAATACCTTCTGCATCATCATCCAAAACAAGCCCTTGTAGTGCTTTTTTGCATTCCTCTAGTCTGTTTGCATCACAGGAGTCAATAACAAAGATGACACCGTGTGCTAAAGGATAGTATTCTCGCCAAAGATCTCTCAACGTATCTTGGCCACCCACATCCCAAAATTTTAGATGGACACCCTTAAAATTGACCGTGGCCACGTTTTGGCCCATTGTTGGTAGCACCCGTGAGGGGTCTAGTGGTCTATATGCGGGGTTACAAGCATGCTTTACTTGTTCCAGAAACGTTGTCTTACCAGCATTGTCTAAGCCCAAGATTAGAATGTTGTACTGATCCTTCAATGCCCATTGGGCGTACAAACTTGCTGCCAAGTGGAACATAACAGTACGTTATGTAATGGAGATGGCAACAAATTTTTCTTCACCACTTTGGTTCTTAGAAGTAATGAGAAGTTCACTTGTTTCCCTGGCCAGATCCTCATGGAAGGGTCCACATGTTGTTCCATTACCATTGGCACAGGCCAAAAAGGATGGTACACCTATTAGAACAAATGCTAGGTCATGCACAATCCTGCCACAATTCGTTGGGTTGAAGTTTCAAGTTCACAACGGTAGAGACTACGTCCAGATCGAAGTGACAGAAGATATGGTGGGATCAAAGTTGGGAGAATTTGCGCACACCAGAAAGAGATTCTCTTACACTCAAACTAAGAATAAATAAATAAATTACATGTATATATCAAAATAATTTATAACTACCTTGATTCGACAGCTTGGCCTCTCTTAAAGACCCAGTTCTATCTAAAACAGGCCACTTACCCCAGCCGTTTAATCTAACAACTATGCAGGTTGCATTATCATCACCGTTGATGCAATCGACAAATTCAACAATCTCTTCACTTGATTTTTGTGGGGTACCCTTTGTGACCCCTAGGTTATTATATGTTGTCATGACCAAATCAACAACTTCCTGGTCACTGAGATGATTTGTTACACCATCTGTTACCAGAACAAGGAACCCCTCGTCACCACCAAAATCAGAAACACCATTTTCAATGAGCATTTTTTGATTTTTAGCCTTATATTCATTGACCGCGTCAGTGCATCCAATGATCAAATCAGTGAATTCAGGTTCAGAGGTAATTCCACTGGATTTTCCACCTATATCGCCAAATGATCTAGTGTTGGCAAAATTGAGAAATCTTTCCTCTCCAAAAGAATCTGTCATCACCAACCCCGCACCTCTCAACCTATCGGCTTCTATCGGATTGGATGGGTGATGATCCTTAGTTAGAGGACGTGCAATGCCTTGGTTATCACAAAGAATCGCATGGGTGTCTCCAACATGTGGAATAAGTAATCGAGAAACAACACCATCCTCGTAAAAATGTCTATTCTTGGATTGCTCTGGCCATGCTAAGGGATAAGTAAATGCCGACGTGGCAGTAGATCCACTATGATGTATATGATGTATATGATGTATGCTTTTGGTATCTCCTTTGATCTTCCTACGTTCGGACTCTAAGAATTTCCTATCAGTCTCCAAGTGAGCCAACCAAATCCTTAATTTCATCATCGACCAATGATCCAATTCTCCTCTATTTGTCCAATCTTTTAGTAGTTGGTATAATGATTTTGCTTTTGTTATCTGTGGTATCAATTCCGGCTTATCCATACATCTCTTGATTATGACTTTGCTAAGATTTCTCTTCCACCTTTTCCAATACCCACCTAAATGGGAACCCCAAAATGAACCCAAATCATGTAGCGTATTCTCTTGAAGTATCTGTGTCTCTATGCTATTGTACAAATTGTCCTTTAAATATTGGGAACACATATCTCCGCCATGTCCGTCAAAAACAGAGAATCCAAAAACATGTTGATCAACCGGTGGAGACATGACGCAAGGTTTCTGAGGGTGCTCACTGAATAATCCAACATCATTTTCACAAACTGGTACCTGTAATACTCCCAAACAGATCCGGTCTTCGTTTTGTGCTCGCATCCCACGTGAGGTTGCATGTCCGATATTTGAAGGTATCTTCTCCATTTCCACATGAAATGCCAAATGAACACCTGCTTTACCTGTGGATAGGCTGGAATGGGGTTTCAAAGTTAGTGAAGTCGTGAAGAACCTCTTCATTACGATATATCGAATAATCTTCTTATACATATTCATCTTTAAACTGCATTACGTAATCATCCTCATTACATACCGAAAGCAATACAAAAGTTAAGACTAAGTAATTAATCGTGTAGAGCCGAACTTGTACCGCTTTCTCGTTATACCCACCACATCTGACACAGCTTCGTAATCAACAAACCACGCTATTCTACCAGCGGTTTTTTCATTGATTATACTGGCAGGTAAGCCTTTATCAGGTCTTTCCATAATTGTTGAAATGACTGGTGCCTTTGTTTGACCTTCAACAACGAACGCGACTTGTTTTGCATGGCAAATGACTGGGACCGTCAATGTAATCCTATTACTGGGTCCATGGGGAGCGTTAGAAACAGGTACACACCATGCGTATTGTTCCCTTAAAGCAGGCGAACCTGGGAATAACGATGCAACATGACCGTCTGGTGCACAACCTAGTAATATTAAATCAAATTGGGGTAACCTGACTGAATCCTTTGATGCAAATCCTTTGATCAGCATTGATTCATAAGAATCCGCACATTCTTGTGGATTATCCAATAAAGTGAAATCAATCGAATGGACCTTTGGCCTATCGATTTGCTTTAAATGTGAGAATAACAATTGATGTGCCTGACCTGAATTGGAATCCAGTGATTCGGGATCAACTAAACGTTCATCAACAAAATAAACATCCCATTTCGACCATTGGACGTCATCTCTACTGAGTAATCCATCATTTAAAACATGTAATAGTGAGCCACCTGAAAGAGCCAATTTGAATCTGTCATGTTCTAATGCCTTATTCTGACATGTAACAATAAAATCTGCAACAGCCTCCGCCACGTTCGCCAGTTCTTCAAACGCGTAGATAACTGGAACCGTTGTCATTGAGGAATAAGGATGGGACGGTGTTTCCACTAAAAATTATCCCCTTTCGACCGTTATTTTCCAAGCGAGGATGGGTCCGAAATCAGGCGAGGGATCTTTTTCCCACTATTTTTCCCAGTAACAAATATTTCCTCACTGGGATTTGTCTACCGATAGGGAGAAGGAAACCCAATCCCCCCGTGGAAGAAAAAATAGATCGAAATAAATTCTTTAACCCCGCTATCATATCCCATTCATCAATGATTTTAAAAGATCAGAAAGAGTTGGAGTTCGTTGTTGGTCACCAGGTGGCTTTTGATCCACAACGAATCTTTCCACTGGAAATCTCCATCAATGATATTATGCTACTGAGAACCCAATCAACACAAGTAAACCCATTGAGACAATTTCCATTCGAGGATGAACACAAACTCGGTGGCCCATTGAGTGGATATGGTGAATCTGATAGGAACCCACCAATGCCAATCCCATGGGGAAGTGGTCAATCCGGTGGTATGACTCCCTCAATGGGTTTGCATCCCCAACCAACTGCTCGTTGGGAACCCCCAATGGGTCCTCAGAGTTCTCAATTCGATGGTTTTGGTCCGGGGGGTGGGTTCATTTGAGGGAGTACGTAATCAGTCATGTGACTGATTAACCACACCCGTACACTACACACAACAGCTTCGAAGTGGTGGCATTTCTATGCTTCCCCCAATTTTTTATACCCAATAGCAGTGAGGATTTTTCCCACTTACCTATTAACAGTTTATTGATAATGTTGAGACGCTTCCTCTCCACTGCAACTGCAACAGCCACTAAGACCAAGACGGCTTTTACATCTGTCGAATCTGCAAATGCTGCCGGTTTAAAAGTGGCTGATAGTACCTTAGAGGTCATCCCAACCCAACACATTTCTCAAGCTCCAAACAGAGACACAACCTGGTCACCTTCCCAAAGATCAAGAGCGGACGTTTACACTAAAGATGTCAAGTTTGTTGGTATTGATTTATCCTTACAACCACAACCAATGGCTGCAATTGATTTAATTTCTCAAGTTCCAGTCATGAAGGTGAGTTCAAATATTGCTGTTTGTCACGGTACAGATTTTGAACAAGGTCACCCAAAGGTCTACATCAACTTGGACAAGCCTGGTCCTCACTCTTGTGGTTACTGTGGGTTAAGGTATGAATTGGATCCACATGGTCATCATTAAATAAGATCTCCCATAGATTGAACTTGTTCCAGGCCCCCATGAGACTCTTCTATTTATTCATTACCCCCTCACAATATCATATTTATAACTCTTTATTAAAGAAAATTCGTTAAAATTCGGTTCCAGATAAGTGTTTTTTATCCGAAACATCGCTTCTATTTCCATAGCATCAAGAAATAATTGGGTTCTCTGCGAAGGTCCCTCGTTTCCACTGGTATCGAAATCACTCGTTTATTTGTCGTTTAGTCACATATGATGACATTTTTTATTCTTGACGGAATTTTTCACTGCTTTATACGATTCATTTCTAATCAAATGAAACCAAGTACTACAGTATATTCAAGAGTTTCACTTGGCAAATTGCTCCAGTTGCACAAGCAAAAAACCCCAATAACATGCATAACGGCACATGATTATTTAACCGGTAGGATGGTGGATACTTCCCCCCAAATTGACATGGTTTTGATTGGTGATTCCCTTGGTATGACTGCCCAGGGATATAAATCAACAGTCCAGTTACCTTGGGAAGCGTTCTATACCTCTGCTTCTGCCGTCAGTAGAGCGGTGAAGTCAAAATTCCTTATATCCGATTTACCTTTTGGTTCATACGAATCCAGTGTTGAGAAGTGTATCGAATCATCTGTAAAGCTGATGCAATTAGGGAATGTAGATGCCGTTAAATTGGAGGGTGGATTTACCATGACTGATAAAATCACAGGTTTGTTAAAATCAGGGATACCAGTTTGCGGTCACTTGGGCCTACAGCCTCAAAAATCCGCCATCTATGGTGGCTATAAGGTCCAAGGTAAAACTGCAGCATCTGCTATTGAAATTTATAAGGAAATACGTCTGCTGAGAGATTTGGGTGTTCAGATGTTGGTTTTGGAGTGTGTGCCATCAAGGGTGGCGGAATTTGTCACTAAAGAATTGGACATTCTCACCATCGGTATTGGTGCAGGTAAAGGTACAAGTGGTCAAGTTTTGGTCATTGCTGATATGTTGGGTATGTCTGAAACTCATATTGATTCTTTATCTGGAGATGATGAGCACACTCAAACATCATTCGGAAACCCGCTAGAGAAATATCTACCAGGGGAGGATGTTCCATCCACAAAAGGGGGAGTTAGACACTTGCCAAAGTTTGTTAACTTGTATACTGATTTGTTCCAAATTGGTAGGCGTGGGGTTGATATGTACGGTGAAGATGTCAAATCAGGGAAATTCCCAAGGGAAGGCGACCACACATACTCAATGAAGGATGAAGAATTTGAGGAGTTTGTCAAGGTGGTGAAAACTTTATAAATAGTCTAAACGTATTCACAATAATGTATATATTCCTACTGTAAGATTAGGAGAGGGTCTTGAAAATTGATCAACCATCAATTACTGACACATTTGTCTAGAGCAGGCTATGCCTATAATTGGTTAATGCCTCTTGACAAGCTAACGGGGGGAGGGGGCATATACAGTTTTTCGCTTTCTTCGATCATCAAGATGTTACAACTTTTGATAATCCGCTCAGTAATATCACTTATTCACCAATAATACTTTTAATCTATAAACATATTTCCCAGTTTTAAAGTACTCTCACAATATCGTCGGTTTCTAAAACAATAGTTGAGCCCAATGTTGCACTTACAACGTTAGTATCACCCCTTTCTATTTCACTTCTCTGGTTAGCCAACCTTTTCAACAGTTGACCCGGTTCCCAATACTTTTCGCTGCTCAAAACAAAGGTACCCCAATGAACCCCAATTAAATTTTTAACCCGCATCTCCTTACAAATGACCAGTGCTTCTTTGGGACCAATATGCCTTGGGGCTTGGTGCCACTCAGGACAGTATTGCCCAATCGGCAGGGCGGCCAACTTCGTTGAACCAAACCTTTGGCCGATCAATTCAAATAATGGAGATGTATAACCAGTATCACCACCATGATAAAACATGGACTCCCCGTTCTTCAAAATCAAGAACGAGCACCATAATGTTAAGTTGGCATCTATTAACATTCTACCCGACCAGTGCATTGCAGGTAAACATATAACCTGGTAGCTATCACCATTATTTGTAGTTTCTAGCTCTAATTTGTCCCACCATTTCATTTCTCGTATGTATGGCGAAGTCACACCGTGGGTTTTCAAAAATGATCCAACCCCAAACGGCACAATCCAGATGGATTTATCACCAATTTGTTCAACAGATTCTCTTTCTAAATGATCAGGATGATCATGTGAAACAAGTACGTATTGAGGGGAAAAATCCATAACTTCATGCAATTCCATAGGAATAGGCAATATTCTCTTGGGCCCTAATGGATTCACTAAATGTGGTTCAAAAATTGGATCCAGTAAAAAGCTTGGGCCTCCTCCTTTTGGAAAAGTGACAAGCCCACACGATTGACCAATCCAGGTATACGTCATCAAAGCCTTGGCTTCTGCAATGACATTTCGAAGCCCCAAAATATTGACATTCTGCCAAGAAAGATAATGTTTTCTATCTTCTAAATTTTGATGCAAAGCACCATGCTCACCTTCCCAAAGTTCTATTACTCTCATTAACAAAAATTCATATATGGTTTGCGGTCTATACTCAAGAAATGGGTTTTCAAACCTCCCAAGAACTTTCAAAACGTCGAAACGATCATCTTCATTTTCGTTGCAATGATGATGATGTTCGTGACGGGATTGAATCTTATGCTGGGTTATAACATGTGTGACACCCACATAGGCTGTATAGACACCTAACGGGTACAGAAGGTACTTCAAGCGACCAAATGGGATCATTGTACAAAAATATTAAAACAGAAAGTGAAATTATATAAACTTGCTCATGATTAATTCAAACTCATGTGTCAGAATGATAACCCTTGTCAACAATCGGCCTTTCCACTTCGCCACCATTGGATTGTAAAATCACTCTATTAGTAGAGGGTGATCTGGGAGCAGGCAGATCATCCTCATATTCATTCGCCTCAACGAATTCGTCGTCGTCGTCGTCATCATCATCATCATCATCATCATCGTCTTGAGGTGTTATTATTGGATTTTTGGCAAGTGGTGATTCAACATGAGTCTGGGATGAAGGTGGCACCTGGATTTGAATCATTGGCTGGGAAGGCTGTTGACCTTTTATTTGGGTATCTGAGTTTTGGTTTTCAATGTCAACAGTATCCTCATCATCCTCATCATCCTCATCATCCTCATCATCCTCATCATCATCGTCGTCATCATCATCTTCATCTTCGTCTTCGTCGTCTTCATCATTATCCTGGTCCGCTTCCTCTTCTTCTTCTTCCTCCTCCTCATCATCCTGATTTTTTCCAGTAGCCTCCAATTTCTTCTTCTGGATTTCCTTTATTTTCCTGACTGTTATATCCACAATTTCACTCCATTCTCTCATACCACCCATACCGATATCACCACAAACTAGAACTTTTTCGATTGGCCTCAAAACTTCAACATAGGGGAAATCCTCCTTTAAAATTGCCAAATGCCTCTTTGTAACTGGATGCTTATACATGAATGTATTCATAGCGGGTGCAACTAAAATTGGAACTTGAGGGTTCCAAACTCGTATAATTGATGTTAATAAATTATCAGCCAATCCATTGGCAACTTTTGCAAGTGTGTTTGCACTTAATGGAGCTATTAAAAAGATATCAGCCCATTTTCTTAATTCCAAATGTAAGATAGGCTCACCGGGCTTTGCTCTTGGGTTTGCCCATTCCTCATTTTCTCTCCAGATTTTAACTTCTGTACTTATCTTTAATCCACGTAAGAAATGTTCCGCTGTTTCTGTGGCAACAACTTGAATACTTACTTTATCAACACCATAAATTTTGAATAATTTATCGATAATGAGAGGGATTTTAATCGAGGCGACAGATCCCGATGCACCCACCAATATATGAAGCTTACCATCATCCTCTTTTGATAAATATTGCGTGAATGGAACCGGTGGTCCAATAGGTTCCGTGACTATTGCCTTTGTGGTTGTAACCTTCTTCTTTTGTTGTAAAGAATCCTTTATTGAACTGGATGAGCCATTGGAATGTGCACTGATAGGCGTATCCAAGCTCTGTGGTGAATTTATCAGTTGAGGAGCTATAGATGGAGGTGACGTAATCGGAGTTTTCAGGCTGGAAGTGGAACCACCAATATCGAATGATACTATCTGAGATGGATGGACAGCGGTACCACTGACCAATGTTGGTGATTTGATCTTAGGTTCACCATTCAGGAAACTCAGTGGCATTTTAGAATTGGATGGTGTCCTACTTGATGGTATACCTGTTTGGGGTGAATCCATCATTGCTATCTTAGTTGTACTAGGTCTTGCTGATATTGATCCTCTATGTAATTTCTGTGATTGATCCACTTGGAATGAGATCGACCCCTGTCTCGAAGACGTGGCTGACATTGGAGTTGCAACCATCGGTTGAACTTTAAATTGGACTTGCGGTGATGTCATTTGGGTCTGTAAACCGGCTGTTGAAGTGGTGGAGGTCAGAATTGACGTTGGTGTAGACAACGTGTCCTTTTTAATATCCTTTTGAGAAAACACAGTCTCTAATTGGGGCAATTGTGAGAACCTACCCGAACTTGGTGTCTTATTGAATACAGGCCTTGATGGGGCTTCTGAAGGGGGCGAAAAAAAGGTGTGAGTAGATTCCGGGTCCGGAACAGGTGATCCAGACCTCACTGCTTCCTTGGGGTATTCTCGAGAATCATTGCGTTCACTTGAAGGTGCCATTTTTGATCAGTTAGCTCCAATGGCAAATCAGTAAATTACAAATTCAAGGAGGCAAATTTTTTTTCCTGAGTAATGGCTTCCGGGGTCACGTGACCATAATATACACACTTTTAAAAAACAAATTGGAAAGTCATATTTAACGCTTTCTATATTCGCTCAAGACAGGGTAGATGGCTTCAAAGGCCTTGTAAATCTCCTCCCTATGTTTGGCACCTGTGAGAACAATTTTTCCCGAGACGAAAATCAACAAGACGATCTTTGGTTTCACCATTCTATAGATGAGACCAGGAAAGAGCTCCGGTTCATATGACGAGAAAGTACCGTGGGCATATGCCAAACCCTCTAATCTGATAGGGAATTTAACGTCACATGAACCCACAATATTTTGAATCTTAAAATCAGTGAATTTAGCGTTGAATCCAAGTTTTTGAATAATACGGGCATATTTTCTAGCTGCCAACTTGGAATCATCCTCTGATTTCGCACCTGTAACAACCATCTTACCTGAGGCAAAGATTAAAGCTGTAGTCTTTGGTTCTCTAATTCTCATAATGACGGCCGCAAATCTTTTTGGGTTATACTCTGCATTACGTGCATGCAATGCTATTGTTTTTAAATCCAAACGACAATCCAAATTCACTGTAGCAACAATATTTTGTAGGGTGGGCACTATACCTGAAGCACCAACCATTTCGCGTTCCTCCTCTTCCTCTTCTTCTAGGTCTTCCTCCTCCTTTTGTTCATTTTTGGCCTGGATAGGAGCAGCGTCACCCAAGAGCTCCCCTTCTTCTGTCTTCACCCCCTCGGGATAAGAGAACTTATCCTCCATAAACACTTTAGCCTGAGCGGCCGTTGTTGGCAATCTGAAAGATTCCATAATCCAAATTTGTCATCTGTAAGCGTGAAATTTTGGGTGGCGAACCCCCTCCTTTTATAGTCGCGAGGGAAAGGAATCAAAAAAATTTTGATAAATGGGTCATTTTGTATCAAAGGCAATGGATTCCATGAGGGTGACTAACAACGACAATTAAGACGCATATAATCAGGAAAAGATTCTCCATTGAATGACACCCAACAAGATTGGAAGAGATCACGTGATTTGAGCGCGAATTTAGTAAGAAATTTTCAGTTACGTAAACTTTATACCAATCCTATTCTTCTTTTTATCACAATGAAAGGGTTGAAATTGTTAGCCCTTCTAGATCTACATGAGTTAAATAATGTTCCAAATTTTGATCCTGCTGTTGCATTTGTTGTGATATCCATACAAAACCAGCATTCAAAGATAACGACGGATCCAATTGATATTAAATCCAATAAGGTGCAATTCTTAAATGGAATCATTCGTATACCATTCAAGTCTAATATGGAGATACCGGGCACAGTCCAGCCACGCATTGTTGTGCTTGAGTTCTTTACTAAATCAAAATCAGGTACCAAACCCCAAAAATTGGGGGACTTATCAATTAATTTAGTGGAATTTATCAACAATGATAAAGGTAAAGATTTGAGGTATTTATTGGAGCACTCAAAATCCAACGCAATTGTTAAACTGTCCATCGATGTGAAGTCCGCAGATGGATTAGATCAATTAATGACCGATGAGCAGGCTCCAAGTTCACCATCAGTTTCAAGTCCAACAAGATCATTTGGATCTCGAATTGAATCCACTTTACATGCACAGAAGCTATCGATACCCAACAGAGATATTTCTACTTCATTCAAATGTGAGTTGCCATCGATGAACAATTCTAGAATTGCGAGCGGAAAATTCATACCACCTTCACCAAATAAGCAAAACGAAACCCAATCGTTAATGGCGAAGGCATTAGAAGATTCCATCGGTTTGGATAGTTCTACTGATATACTAAACACATTATTAAATAAAACCTACAAGTTTACATGGCAATTACAAGAACATGGATATGACGAATTCACTCCAAGTGAATGTATTAGAGATATAGTGGAAAGGAACGGTAACGGTTGGAAAAAGAATGATGAGGGTTTTGATATGATAGATATTGTTCAAACAGAATATTGGGATAAATTGAATAATAGGAAAAGATCGGAAAGGACCGATTTGAATACCCAATTTCAAGATGACGATGAGGATGAATGGTCGGAATTTGAAGAAGAAGAAGAGGAAGATTTCAAAGCGAAGAAGGTATACGAGGATGTCGACGAGGACGAGGAATATGATGAGGATGACAAGACATATCATCCAATTAGAACGCATCGGAAACAATTATTCCATAGGGTGAAACCCCTAAGCGAAATTGAAGTTAGGGATGATTTAAGAAGTTGGACTATAAAAGCGTGATCTAAACGGCTCTCTCAATACCGTCGGAATCCCAATCATCATCATTGAAATCCGAAAATTCCACTTCACTGTCGATTCTATTATCTTCGTGATGGCCACCGGTGGCCATTAAATTACCCAATTCAATATCCCTTCTCACACTGTCGATGATATTATCAATACCAACATCATTATCCACATCATTATCATCTCCTTTGTTTATGATTTTATATTTTTTACCCATCATTGATCTTTGACAATATCTCACCACATTGTTGAGTAACTTTGAAACCACTTTTCTAAATAGGAAACAGCATATAATTAGGATGATTATCACCATCATCACTGGATACCAATTTTGATTAACAGGTTTCACAACTTCACCATCTTCCATATCGTCATTGTAAATACTACCGTCGTCTACTTCTGTAACGTTGAACGGGGTCGACCACCATGAATCTTTCACCTCTTCCAACTCATTCAGTCCGTCAGTGTTGAAGTCAAAGGAAGGATAAGTGGATAGTAATTTGAATTCCGGCCTTGAGTAAAGAACATCTTGCTCTGAACCGTATTGAAGTAATCCCGGGGAGATGTTCTTATAATAACCTACTCTAGGTGAATCTTCCACCTTGAGGGCCCTTTCATCCATAGCATAAAGCAAAGCCCTTCCTAATGTCCAACTGAATGAAAAGTTATCCTTCTCGCCTTCAAATTCGTCTTGAATGAGGAGCTTATTGGCCGCCTCTCCGCCAAATAATTCTTCAAACATTTTCTTAACGTACTGTGATTTAAAGCACAAATTGATATATTCTTTTTCTTTCAATTCTGGATACATGGTCTTCAAGACGGTGTTCTTCGTGGAGCATATCTTATCGATTGTTGACTCGATTAGTCCTTGATCATAATCACTGCTCAGCGTCTTCACTTTGAGCAATTCCGAAATCGTATCCCAATATCCAGAAACGGCCACAAATGGACTGTCCATGTTCGGTGTGTCACTGCTGAGCAAATGGGTAGAGAATGTTTGACTAATTTGATCATAACAACTCTTTGACTCTCCACTGCCCTTAATTGTATATTTTTTATTACCGATTTTAATCTGCTTTGTAAACTCCAATGGTAAACAAGGGTCCGATATTTCTACAGAGTCCCTTTCCCTTTCTACCAAATTCTTGAGATATCTTTGGTGAAAATGATTGAACCCATTATTCATAAAAGAGTCAGCAAATAGTTGATGTGTATTCAAGAGTTGTAAATTATAGTAAAGTTTCTTGTTTTGAGTGTCCAAAGGTGAAGGTTGAAAGGCGATTTCAGCAGATCCTCCTCCAAGAGATACAACACCCGTAGTATCCCCACTTTTCAGATTCCCCTGTAAGTAATTCAATGTGATCCAATTATACAAAGCCTCAATCTCACCGTCAATCACATTAATATGTGACTGACAATCAGGCAAATAGAAGTCTGTCTTTGTTTGAAAATAATTGCATATATCATTCATTGTATACGTGAGAACATCCGGTTCCAGTATTCGAAGACCAGCAGTTCCATGCAGAAAGATGGGTGTTCGAAAGTGTTGTTCTTTCGGTATGATTGTGAATATCCTGTAAATTAGATGGTCGAAATATTTTTCCAAATTAGCATGGTCATTCCAATGAGCTAGCACCAGTTGATCGATACTAGGTTGAACTTTCTTGTACCATTTGGATTCTGTCTTTAAAATGGGTATTCCCGAGGCTTGGCTTTCCCATGAATAAGCGAAAGCTCGCGTGCCTTTAGACCCCGCATCAATCACAACTATATAATTCAAAGGTTCTCCTTCTTCATTATATATTTCTCCTGCACCTGCCGTGCCACCAGACATGGCAATTACTCTTCTTTCTTAACCAAATCATTTATGCTGATTTTTCTTTTCATAGGTTGCCAAGTGGGTGGTGTCATAAGTACCAGCCACAAAGAGCTGACGTAAGCGGATATGGCGTGGCGCAGCTTTTTCATTTAATTCGAAAATCTCCGAGATCGGAATTTGGAGGGCCCCATTTATTTTTTTCCAACCCGGCCAATCAACGACCAGTTGTTTCTAAGGATCCAGTATGCTTTCTCAATCAACACGTTTAGGTTTAGGTTTCTCGAGGAAATCCCTCTTGCAAACAGCAAGTGTGCGTCCATTCTTTAAGACGATTCCACAACCTCCTGGTCACATCATTGGTACCGTTAATGACGCATATGTTCCACCACCACCAAATTCTTTACACGGTTCCAAGCACTGGACATTTGAAAGAGTTGTTATTTTGGGTATGGCTCCATTGATTGTTGCTCCTTTGGTGACTGGTTCTACCTCCGGTGTCATGGATGCCACAATGGCGTCACTTTTGCTCTACCACTGTTACGCTGGTTTCCAATCCTGTATCATTGATTATATTCCAAAGAGAGTTTACGGTAGTCTTCACACCGCTGCCATGGGGTTGTTGGCCTTTGGCACTGCTGTTTGTGGTTACGGTGTCTACAAGATTGAACAAGAAAACGAAGAAGGTTTGTTTGGTGTTTTGAAGAAGTTGTGGAAGGCTTGAAGGATTTTATTTTATTATGACCATTCATTTCTATAGTATAGATTATATATATTCGAATTAACCCATGACAATGGGGTTATTTATTGATTTGCGTGAGGAAGACGGGTATCGGAGAGGTAAGGTTGGGTTGAGTTTTGATGACTCAACTTTGTGCAAGATGATGACATTGTAGGAATATCAAAAGCAAGAGGGCTTAAATCCCCAGTTTCTGAAAACCAGTAAAGCAACTGGCATTTGACACGATATTTATCTCATCCTCTCTTTTGTTCATAATGGTGTTTTCACAGTTCATTATTGAGTAATTCGAGCCTCGACTTCAACTCCTTCAATGTACTTATAGCATCATTCAATTTTCCATCGGTAATCTCCTCTCTTGTGTATTCCAAATCGTTTTCAACAACTTCAACGCAACGATCCCTTTCGTTTATCAAATATTTGAACTGCTGACATTCCTTCAAGCCCCCCAACAGGACAAGGGTGCGCAACAGATCCACATCCGTGGAACCTGGCTCCATAATGGCCCTCGCATCTGCAAAACTCACCTTGGACTGTCCTCTTACAAGGGAAAGCAAAGTCTTCAATTGTAGCAGTTGAAAGAGGTCGCGAGTCAACAGGATATCATGCTGATCAAAGTAAGCTGTCACGCTATCGAATGGCACCTGATTCATCCTTTCCATCTACCACCTTGGCTTAACTAAATATACACTAATATAAAATATAAATCATAACTGGTCCGCGTTGACTTCCTCATGTTGCTCGGCATCAACATCATCCTCGTCTTCATCCTCCCCATTATCCTCCCCGTTTTCACCATCAGTGAGCTGGTCGATCGCGGATTTAAAAATGCTCTCCGTGGGCATCCGTCTCATCTCCACGTTGGATTTGAATAGAGGTCCAATCTTTTCAATCCAGCGTCTTCTTTTATCCAACAAACCCTTGAAGCTGGAGTTGGTAACTAAATGAGTCGCATCCTCCTTATCATCTGTAGTCTTCTTTTTATTCGATTTTTTGGGCAAAACACCAATTCTTCTTCTGTAGTGTTGCTCGACCTGTTTATCCAAATCATCGACAATCATTATATACTCCTGCCATGCAATTTGTTCCTTCACCTTTGGGATCAAGACCGCCTTCCGGGCCACATTCCGCGCCTGTTTCATCTTCAACTCTCTCTGTAGATCTCTGATTTCTTTGCAAACTTCATCATCCTCTTTGAAGAGCCCCCAATCCTGATCCCACGAATCTTGGTTCAACTTTTGTTTAACATTCATAAAAACCCCAACATAATTCAACTCTCTTTTAACACGTTCTTCAATCTGTTCAAACGTCATGACCTCCAACCCATCAATGGGTTGCTCTTCCTCATTAAAATAATCTTTTGTCACGGTTTCATCATCGGGCAAGATCGCACTAAGCAATCTCGACGTAAGGGGTCCTGTACTGACCTTGGTATCAAATTCATCAGTTGAACCTTTAATGCTCGATGGCTCCCCCAATGGTGTGGCCAACTGTTTTTTCACCTTCATTGCATTCAACATTTGCAATTTGTTCAACCTCACCTGTTTGCCCTCATTTTCTGCATTCCAAACATCCTGGTAGTTGGCTCCTAATTGAGGAATATACTGAGGATCCTTTACAGGATCATACGGTTGAACACCACCTGTTAAGATTTTGTTTCCATCGGGTCCAATCGGTGGTGGATTTATTGCTGAAAAGAGATTTGAAGAATGAAGAGTCTTTTGTGATAACCACCTCAAGTCATCTTCATTGAAGTTTCTGAAAAAACCCTCTATGTAACCCATAAAGGTTGTGAATGAGATTTGATTCCCTGGCTTGGGGCCTGAAAAATCCGTCATTGGGATTTCCCCCGGCAGATCATCCTTCAGGTCTGTTTCAGGGTAGAATGAAACTGCACACTTCTTCCTCCAATAATCCGCAAAACTCTTAGATGTTGCTTTGTTTTCATCATCATTGTATAACTCCAATATTTTGGAAACCATTTCAACCAATTCTTTCATTTGGAAATTTGGAGGAGGCAAATTTGCATAAACTGAAGGAATATCTCCCTCTTGAATCTCATGTTCAACAATCATTTGACTCTCAGAGTTGTGAAATCCGTCCTTATCCTCATCTTCATCATTTTCCAATTTTATTTTGGCCTTTTTTCTTAGAGATACACCAATTTCAATTTGTTCATCATCTTCATCATCTTCTCTATCTCTTTTAGGCTTGTGTTCCATCTTTATCTTTATCTTATCCCCACCTATTTTTATTATTGTCCTTTTAGAATCATTTGGTTCATCCTGAGAGGGTTCTCTCAAAGTATTTGGTTCTTGAAAGTCCCCCTTCATTTTCTTCTGATCATTTATAAACCCCTCCATTTCTTTTAGTAGCTTTGTGATCGATATCACCAATTTATCCTTTGTTTTTGCATCCAATGTCCGTTTCGTACCCTCCTCCTTGATTTTACGTGTTTCTGGATCAAATTTCAAGTTAGATAAGTTAAGAATGCTCTCCAATTGAGCCCAGAGCGATTTCCACTGAGGAGTCGACTTAATCAGGTCATTAGACATGATTATACCCTGGCCTTGGAAGCAATATCACTACCTCGTAATGTCCAATGTCGTAATAATTTTTCAGCGGTAATTGCTCAGCACGGTGTCTCTTATTTTTAGTTGTATAAATTATATGTACAGAAATTTCCTTCCAAATGTGGTTGATACTGGTTATTGAATGAGTATCCCGCTATTGAATGCATCCTATCATCCAATCATGGGTAATATCCACAAAAGAACATCTTCGCCTGCTGGTTCATTTCAAACCAGGGACAAAGTCATCCAACTTGATGGTTCTATCTTCGGGCTTGATTGGTCTCTCCCATTCCTTTGGAAATGGAATAACCCTCCTGTTTTTTCTAGTCTTTTTCAAAAGCTTTGCCTCAGTGTGTCTCTTATCCAATGGCACATCAGAAAACTCTTCTGGATTATTCTTAGATTCCACAATGAGATCGTTAATGATATCGTTTAGGAAGGATGCGTTTTGGGCAGGTTCAATGAATTTATCGCTTGACATGACCAATAAATCATCAATGTGGTTGTATCTTTGGCCTGCCAATAATTTCAACTTGTGAGTTTCTGCATCGTTGAGCCCAAGGTCACTCACCTTGATTTGAACCGCAACCTTTCTTTCTGCTGGGTGGGATTCTCCAATAAATCTTGTGTATTTATAAGTGATTGGGGTGTTAGAATAATCCGTTGGCTTGTATTCCTGCTTGTATTTAGTCAATTGGGGTAACTCAAATGCCGCCTTTCTATTGAACTCCATAACGTCTCTGAAATCTCTCACAATATCTTGGGCAGAGGTTGGATATTCATCAAACTTGTATGGTTCCAATTTGTCGTCCATATATTCACCCTCAACAACATAGTTTTCATAATCAGTATCGGTATCAGCCTTGAAAACATCTGATTCGCTCGAGTTGTAAATGTTGTAAATCGCATTGGCTTCTAATGGGTTGGTGGCAGTTTGCAACAAAGCGTCCAATTCTTCTTGACATCTCGTGTAATTTTTACCCAAGGCAATAACACGTGCTCTATAGAGCTGAACCACAACATTTGATGGCAATCCCTTCCATAATTCTGGTTTATAAATCAATTCTTGGGACGATAAATTCAATTGGGAATTGGCTTGGGCCTTCAATAATTGAGAATCCAAGGATCCCGCCTTCTTTTGCAAAATGACCCTGGAAGTGGCAAAGGAACGCTTAGCTATCACCCTTGAGAGCATCTTAAGGTTCAATAATGTGGTGATGGACATCGAAAAATTTTCATAATTTAAGTTTCCATACAAAAGAATATAAGTTACGTAAGCGCAGCCCAGCAGAGTCACTTTAGTTTGGCCATTTTTGATTCGCAGTCACTGATAAGTTTAGATCCTGCTTCGATTTTGCCACTCAAGTAATTGAGACGCTCTTTAAATAATTTTGGTTCGGGAACCTCCTTGAATCCCTTTAATTCCTCCAGGAACTTCTTGATACGGTTACTTTCAAATTCAATCATACCAAGCAAACATTCCTTCTCCATGGCCTTATATATTTGAGGATCGTTGACCATTTTTTGGAAGGCCGTGGTAAAAAGAGGCTTTGCCGGGACGACATCGGTCACAACACCATCATGGCGGACTAGTCTGATCAATTCGACATTCTCCATACTTTGAAGAATCTTAACCGTATCCTTCTTAAACATTGGCAAGAGGAAGATTTGTTCATAGGCAACAGATTGCTTATCGGCTAACAACTTGATTATTTGCCATGCCTGCGACACATTGAAATCATGCTCATCCTTAGAAGTTAAGAAGACCTGTGAAAGTTGCTCAACCGATTGCTGGGTTAAACCTTCAAAAGCCTGCTTTGGCGAGTCGCCTGACTTTATACGACGCACAAACATCTGCAAATCTCTCATACGTCCACCCAATTTCAGACAATATTCGTTCAATTCCGTTTGGTCCTTTTCCAAAAGTTCATACCTTTCCTTTAAGGCATGTTGGACATACAGTTGAGAGGCAACTGGAGATGCATTCGATAGAACAACTCTCTTCAAAGGAGAGGTTGGTAACGATGCAACCAATTCCTGTAAGGATCCCACGTCATCTGTGATGAAAATAACGTGTGCAATATTCAATTGGACTAAATTCGATGCCCATTCGGCAAATTGCTTGTAGATGAACGCATTGGTTTGATTCTTCTTCCTGGCGGCTTGGAATCTATCAATAACAATCACAGGCTTCTCTCTTGGATTCTGTTGAAGATAATCCTCCTCTTTCATGTGGAAATCCTCCGAATTGGACATCAACTTGTAATAATTCGATAATGCCAACTCTCTAATAGAAACCAGTGACAGTGTCAACATGCTCTGGATTTGTGACTCTTTCGATTCGGTCAAACCGGCATTTTGACCCGTCAGAGACTTGACAAAAAGATCCATAAAAGAGGATATACTCGTCATGAAAGAAAAGACAGGGAAATACCCCATTTCATGAGCCATGTTTTGAATAACTTGATAATCCTTACGTGATTTGATGACATTTTCACAATCAATGTACAACACGTTGTCACGATCCTCCAAAATCATATTATTGACCAAATTTCGCTTTCCTGAGCCTGCTGGCCCCTGAATGACAATCATTGAATTCACATTTTCTTCTAACCACAATTTCACGTCACGTGATATACTCTTTCTTTCCTCCATCAAATCCTCAATATCAGACCATAGTTCCCATTCATCGTTTTCACCATTTTTCATGTTCAGCAAACCTTTGACCTTGTTTCTGGTGGTGATGTATGATTTCCAAAGGCCTCTCCAATATTGATTTCTATTCCAATCAAATTCACCCTTAATCTTTTCCTTAATAAACCAGGATCTGATTGGATCAAAGACAAGAACGGCAAATGCAGCCACAAAAGCCAGAATAAGCGGAATTGCAATCCTTGAATGGTCTCTAACAAAAATCACAAGGATATTTTCACTCACCCTTCTCTTATAATGAATATGAATGACGGTGTTACCAACTTCAACACCGGTTAAACAATGTCTTGCACAAATAGCCGATCGCAATGTCCAATAAGTGATCAATGCTGTTTGTTCCGCATCCCCAGGCTTCGGTAGCTGAATATCCGCGATCTTACCATATCTTCTGAACATGGCATAGAGTGATTCTTGTGATAAAATGTCCCCTTGAAACTTGACCTTCAACGATTTTGATGGATATCTTCCCAAATCTTCAATCCATGGGACACCCTTCACTGGATATATACCGGGTTTCAATAAAAATCGGTGTGTCATGTTCACTTTTTGATTTATGTTGTAAATGATTGATTTATTGTATAATTGTGGAGTGGTTGCTGCAGGTAATTTCAAGGTAAGAAAAGCACCACCATCTCTTGGAACAGGAACAACCTCCACATTATCATAACCTGATGTCAGAGTCTTGACATATTGAATAACCGCATCGTCCTTGACAGGGAATAACCAAGGGGTAATGTATTGTTTCCAATCCCATTTTGATTCCTTAGGGATACAGATGTGATCAATAAACAAAGTTGTCTTATTCTTCTGCTTTAAAATGAACCCCGTGTTATTCACCGTTGTCTCTTCACCAGATTGAGTGGATTGGATGATTGTAGTTTCATTAACAACGTTTTTGGTGTCGGAAGTGTTGGGAGGTACTGTGGTGGAGACCCACATCCTTCCTCCAACGCTCCGCATGGGTCTGATGACCCCCAAGGCATATTTATTGAGTATCATCGATGAATTGATTGAAGAAGGAAGTGTTGATCGCGTTAAATAACATGTTTTCTTCCCAATGGAGAATGAACCCAGTGCTGCATTCCTGAAGATGCGTGCTCAATACCAGGAGATTCTACGTGGGGAGATTGGTCAGATTGTGCGGTCTATGGAACGCTTGGACCGCTCGCTGCATCTTTTGAACGAATCCCGTAGTGAATTCATGGGTACAAGGCGGATATGGCAGAGTTTTTACGATCCGAAAGTTATAGAAAGGTTTTATAATACGTAATTAGTATTGGTTCTTACCAGTGATGATGACATTGTTGATTTTCAAGATCATTCTTGTCAATTGGGTTGCCAACAACATTTGTTGTCTCTTACCAATTAGTGTTTCAATGACAAAGAGATCCTTCATGTCGTTATTACCCTTACCCAAACAATCAATACCCAAGTTGGTGCTCTTTCTCGAAACTTGTTCGGCCTTCAGCTTAGTCAACTCTTCGATTGGGTTATAACCAGAATTTTCAGATAATGACATTGGAATGACGTCCAATGCTTGGGAGAAAGCAGTAAAAGCATATTGGTCAATACCTGTCTGTTTGTTGGCTTCTTCTGTGATTTTCAAGGAGCAAGATGTTTCCACCGCACCACCACCGTAGACAACTCTGTTATCTCTGATCAAGTTTCTCACAACACAGAGGGAATCATGTAATGATCTGATGGATTCATCAACAATCATTTTATTTGAACCTCTGATGAGGTTTGTGACTGTGTTGACCTTATTTTTAGCATTGGAATCATTCTCAATTATGATCATCTTATCTCTTGTTGTACCGAACTCCATTTCATAGACTCTATCAGCATGCCCCAATTTTTCGGAAGACAAGTCTTCGAATCGGGAAACGATACAACCCTTGGTGGCAATAGCAATGGATTCAATATCCGAGCCCCCAACCCATCTGACAGCAGGTAAATTATTTGCCAATAATAAATGGTTGGCTTCATCATCGAACCCCCATTGACAAATGACCAAATTGGCACCTGAAGCCTTGATTGACTCGATCATTTCAACAAACTTGGTGTGTTCATATTCTTGTAAATTCTTGAATTCCTCCACCTCTCCGATTTCCAACTTATGTTTAGTCTTTGGCTTTGGTGGTTCGAAGGGGCAAGTCAAAATGGCGATTTTGGCGTTTTCAACATTCTTTGGCATTTGAGGGTGGGAAAAGTCCTTATCAATACAGACACCATTGATTGTCTTTGAGTCTGCAATTGAACCCCCCAATTTTCCTTCGGATTTAATCAATTCAAAATCAACATCATGTCTTTCAAAGTTGGCCACTTTTAAAATTGATTCAACCGCCATTTTTGCAAATTGATTGTGGTTTTTATTGACAATTTTAGACCCCAAAGAAGTTTTAGCAGCCTTGAACAAATCACTTGATTCTAATAAGTTGTTTTCTAAATTTTCAAAATCAATGTCAATGGTATCACTGATTGTGTCCAAATGATCGACAACAATTTGACATGCCTTTTCATAACCGTTGGCCACCTTGATAGGATGGATACCCATTTCAATCAATTTCAATGCTTCATCAAGCAATGCTCCTGCTAAGATCACAACACCGGTCGTACCATCACCAATTTCGTCATCTTGAGATTTCGATAATTCCACTAATAATTTTGCAATTTCATTGTCTAATTGCATTTCGGAAAGGATTGTTGCACCATCATTGGTGATGTTAATGTCACCATCTTGAGAAATAAGGATCTTATCCAATCCTCTTGGCCCAAGCGACGTTTTCAGTATATCAGCAACCTGTCTTGCAGCCAAAATGTTGGATTTAATAGCGTCAATACCTGTCGATTTTTGTTTGCTACCTTGGTCCCTAACAATGATCAGGGGTCTTCCCATCTCATCTTGAGCCATAATAGCGTTGGAAAGATCCGGCATTGGTACACTCTGTTGCATCTTTATTAATCAAGGAGTATGGACGTTGACGATGGATTGAAATTTTTTTCTATCCCAACGTTGTAGGGGGTTGGAATGTAATTTTTGCCTTTTGCTGGGAAAAAAGTTTCCCAGTAGATTTTTTTTTAGGGGGCTTGTGGAAAAAAGTGTGTATTAAAAAAAAGTACGGTGGAAGGTTTCATAGTAATTTTAGGATAGTGCAAAATCAAAAGTAAGGGCCAACAAAACAGCTTTCAACTTAATTAAAAGGATAATTAAATTTTGTTAGAGTGATTTATGAACCTTTCAACATATAAATTTCATAGGGCAGTTTTGTTTCACTCCATTCATAAGAAGATCCTCATTAAATTGTTTATATTAAAAAAAATTCTGTTTAGATCTGAAAATTTTCACTGAATAGTATCAAACTTCTTTAAATAAAATACCATTAAATAGGCATGTCAGCAGTTGGATCACTTATTTTTTGTACAGATTGTGGAGATCTTTTAGACGCAGTTTCTCATCAAAAGGATATTATCTGTAATGTCTGTCATAAGAGTTATCCATCATCAAAATTCTCGAATTTGAAGGTGACAACCCACACAGCGGAAGATGCATTCCCTTCCTCTTTGAAGGCGAAGAAGTCACTTGTGAAGACCACATTGAAGAAGGATGAACTGGAAGATGGTGCCACAATCAAGGAAAAATGTCCAAAATGTGGTCATGATGAGATGCAATATCACACATTACAACTTCGTTCTGCGGATGAAGGTGCAACGGTGTTTTACACTTGTCCAAAATGTAATTATAAATTCAGAACAAATAATTAGTCTATTTAGTTGATATATAAAGTAAAGGTTAATGTTTAAAAGAGGAAGGAGAAGATGCTCATCATTTAACAACAGCATATTCAACTTCGCCACTGTTTTCATATTCCCACATGTCTAAAGCGACAACAGCACTCTCTCTGACAACTTCATCCTTATCGTGTAAAAGTTCCTTTAAGACAGGTAATGTGGAATCGGTGGCAATTGCACCAAGAGCTTCGGCAGCTTCATGTCTAACCATTGGTTCTTCATGTTGTCTTCTAACAACTTCAATCAATTCAGGCACGACGACCGGGTTACACATTTGACCAAAGATGTATGCAATTTCGTGTTTGAAAAGAGCAGATTCATCGTCGAAACCGGATGCCAAGGCCTTACAAGCTTCATCAGTCCCAATATCTCTCAATCTGAACATTGCTCTATACCTTTGGAAGAGAGGTTCCTTTGGATCATTCAAAATCGATTGCAACTTCTCAATCTTATCATTTTCCACATTTGTTGGCAATGGTGGAGCAGGGTCGATTGATTCATAAAGGGATTTTTGGAGCAATTCCTCCTTTGATAATTTTGAGTTTTCCCACTTTATTCTTTCAATGGCCAATTCACAAGTTTGTTGAATTTCAATTCTTTCTTTTGGATCCTTTTGAAGCCTAATCAACAAATCCAATGAATCCTTATCACCCAATGCACCCAAAGCTTCAGCAGCTTCGTGTCTAACCATACATTGTTGGTCCAAGTCAAGAAGGACATCTCTGAGAATTGGAGCAGCTTGAATGTTGTTAGTTTGACCAAGACAGTAGGCAACTTCGTGTTTAAGTAATTCGGAGTCGTCCTTGAATGCGGTAGCAATATAATTCAATGCTTTTTGAGCTTGTTCGGCATCTTTTTTGTGTTCTGAACCAATAGATTTGAGGTAAAACAAAGCTCTAAAACGATCAGCAAGTGGGGTTTCACCCGTTTTGTTTTCTAAAACATCTCTCAAAGTCTCTAACGGTGTGGATTCACTGAATGACATTGGTTTTATTCTATTATTCAAAATGAAGTGACATTCGGATTAAATGAAAATTTTTTTATTTCCGTTACGATAAAGAAAAAATGTTTAAGCGGGGGAATAAAGGGGCTTGAAAATGATAATAATGGTTCAGTGATCAAAGAATTATATGTTTTAACTATTTTTAATTTATAATCGGGTTTAAAGTTTGATATAGGTAGCCTGTAATGGGGAATAGATGAGCTTGTTTGCGATGAGCGTGGCGCATTATTTATGCGCCACTGCTTTCATCGGTTGAAGTAGGCCCGTGAAGTGGCATGTAGTTTACAAGAAAAACTGCTACAGTCAACACAATAATAGTGATGTGTTTTAAAGAGTGCATGTGCATATACCTAGAAACATGAAGTAGTCCAGAGGTGGTTCATTGAATTGACACTGCTGAGAATAAAATTAGGGTGGCGCATGAATTGTTTTTGTGGCATGCGCCACAACCTCCAATAAAACTCGGTCACGTGCATAGGCGGGTTAGTGGGAAAATTACTGTTAAGATTCGTTCCTGGGAAAATTAGCTAAGATGATACTCATTAAATTATGAAGGGTGTTTGACTGAGTGGATGTTATCATTTTATTCATTCTTTCAAAAGCAACACGAGCTTCAATATCATTCACTCCTTTTCCATCTACTAAATTACTTTTTCAATACTTTTCTTGGCATTTGTCACACAAGATCAATTATTCAGAAGGCGAGATGGTGCCATATGTGATTTACTGCTATAATAAAGAAGAAAATGGGTGCATAATCACATTAATTAGATAATTTCATTGAGCTTATTTTCCACACATCCAAACGAGTTCATCTTGTCCAGTGACTAGTTCTCACCTCTTGTCATGTAAATTTACCACCCGAAATTTTCCACATCCTTCCATCTTCAATTATTCAATGAAAACTCTTATAATTCCCACCGTTGGGGTCTCAAATGTTCCCCAGCTTGTTGTTCAGAAGCTACTCACCCTAAACGATATCAAGTATGTGAAAAAATTGGACCCAACTTACCTCTACCCCTACGTGGCCACCGGTGCCCTTCTGACATACACTCCGTTGGAATTACACACTTTGGAAGCCAAAGATTGTGGAATCATTCAATTGCATTCCCCAGTGTTACCTGGCTATGAATACCAATTTGCTAAACAGATCCAAAAGGTGGTTCAACAGTATGAAGTGGAAAGAGTGATAATCATCGATTCCAAGGATCGTGGTGAGAAGATCGGATGGGAATGGTACTCATCAGATCAGTCATTGGAAAGCATACTGAAATCCCTTTCATTGGATGACGCACATGGTGTGGTGAAGGTCCCATTAACTGACACTTGCCCTCTTTTGCAGGCGTTACAGGTGGGAAATGTTGATTACTACTCAGTGAGAGTTTATGAGGGACCCAACGAAGATGTTGTTGATCAGATGGCATTGCTGGTGGCCAATAGAGAGGGAATCAAGGCAACAAATTCATCACCCTAGGGGTTGAGACGACGTGGCGCATGAGCTCTCTTATCCGAAAAAAAGAAAACCGTTATTGTGGCGCATTAATTATTACCTTTATCGGATCAAAAAAATTTCTCCTATTATCCCTTTCCTCTTTATACATTGGCTGCTGTCTCAGTGTTTTGAAGGATGAGATTTTCAGCATTCCCACCAGAAATATTGGAAAATATCTTTCTTGAATGCATCAAAAATTGTAGGGCTTATGATGTATTGGATACTTTGTTGACCACCTCCATGCATTCATATTGGGTTAAGAGTATTCTCAGTGTGTATTCTTTGGTGATAGAGGAAAACAGACTATATTTGCGTATTCAGAGACCCGGTCTAACCTTTATTGATTTGACTAGGGAATGGTCTAAATTAGCCCACTTGGTGAAGCTTTTACACAAGGAACATACCCCAATAAGGAACTTAATTGTTCAGAATGTTCTGACAGAGTGGTCTAAAAAGGCATTTAAATTGCTTGCGCCATTGGCTAGTAGCATTAAATATGAACATCAGATAAGCAATTCCTTACGTGAATTTAATACCCTCATTACCAATTGGGGTCTTGAGCATAAGGTTTGTTCGATCGAAGTGAATGAGGTGAGCTTCAATACAGACTGGGGGTTAATAGTGCAAATAATGAGAGGAAAATTGCTTTCTAATGTCCGGGTTATCCATCTTTGGATGTTCAGTGATGCAATAAAGGATGTCCTGACAATGGTGAGTCAAATCGGTAAACTGTCGCCACCATTAATTAGAGTCTCGACAACGATATCGTTGAATCCAATGAACGAAAAAGACATGGAAATGATCCAACATTTAAAAAAAGTTGCTCAAGAGAATACCCATTTAGAAATCTATTACACCTTGACGATCCCCACTCTGGATTGTTTTAATGAAGTGTGGGATGAATTGGATTTAAAATCAATAACCAAGTTGGTCTTACAAAATACATCTGCGAGGTTTCAATGGTGCTATCTTTTGGCCTATGTCAATTTGAATTCATTGGTGAATTGTACATCGATGGTATTATATGTTAATGGAGTTTCAACAGATTATTTGAACAAGTATATTCCAAATAATGTTCATAAACTCACCATTATCTTCAAACAGTACATAAAGACACCATGTGTCCAATGGTTGATTCCAAATAACATCCAGGAGCTGAACTTATTTTCTAGGGGACCTGTCATGGAATTGGAGACAATGATGTTGGATATCAATTGGTCAGAGTCAAATTTAAGGGGTTTATCAATAGATTATCAATATTCAACCCGTTTTTTAGATAAAAGTATTAGAATATCTTTGCCAAACTCATTGGAACAGTTAGATGTCAACTTCTTCAGTGAGAGTTTGACGTTGATTTGCAGCACGTTTCCTCCGCTCTTGGCCAAAAGTAGAAGATTATTGTGTGGATCTCGTGTAGAAGATATCAAATTGATCGATAGTGCTGGTCAGAATGTGGAATTGGTGTCTTCATGGAAACGCATGGTTGCCATTTGATTTGCTTTTTAATTAACGTATTCTTTGCTGAGCGCGTATTTACCCCTAAAAACCATACTACGAAGATTTTTTCTTCTCGGCCATTCAATCGCAACTCTCTTTAATAAGATGCAAGTGCGTTCATTCTCAACAACACCGGCTGCTCTCTTGAGAAGACCATGGAAGACTTACAAAGATGGTACCCTCTTCTACGGGTTCTCAAAAAACGGGAATAATAGATTGGCTCTTACAACCAAACAAGGGAACAAAAACTTTTATAAGGGTACCAGATCCACCGGTATTGGTAAGATGGACAATTGGGGTGGTTACCACATCACCTACAACAAGGTGAGAACATTTGTGGTTCCAGAATCGTTGGCTACATGCCAATTTAAGCCATTAGTGTCAGCTAATGCTCCAGTTCCAAAGAACTCTTTCAAGGGCTACACCGGGATCACCGATGGTCATTTACAATTCAACAAGATCAAGGAATTTGTTGAAACGGGAAAGGCCTCTTACCCTGTCAGTGAAACCTACGTTGAAAAGTACTAAACCTGTATATATATAATTAATCCATCTGAACGTCTTGATCCTCTTCTATGTCGTCTCCACGTATGTCTAACTCTGGAACTTCCCCCACAGCATCATCCAAATTCTGGATGCCCTCCTTGGTAATTGATTCCTTGATTTGGGCCTCACTTTTATTGGTAAGGTTGATTTTACCCTGTTGGACTAACTCACCTATAGGGATTCTCTTGGGCACAATATCTCTCATAAATGCGTATTTCTCGTTACTAGCAATTGTACTCTGGTAATCTCCATACATGATCTTCCGCCTTCTTTTTGATTTTGTTGTTAATGATGCTTCGTGTGTTAACTCCATAACAAACAATTCCGTTGCCATAGCCAGCACAAAATTGGCACCTTCGGTTGAGGAAACATGTTCTGGGTCTAGCTTGACAATCTTCTTTACTTTGGAAATTGGCAGCGATAATCCTGGGTATGACATTGCTAACCTATTGATGAAATTCTGGGTTTCAATTAAGAAAGTTTGGATCTACTTGGAAACAAAAAGGATAATTCTCCCAGTACTTTTTTTTTCACAGTAAAAGCATTGCGGGAAACATTCAAAGGGAATAATTTACTGCGGAGTTTTTTTACTGTGGAATTTAAACGCGAAGTAAGCGACATTTCCACCACACTTTCTCCATTTCCACTGACGCGTAAAGCCATCTTCCCAAACCAACAACAAGAAATGTCGGAAATGTCGCCTTGGGTGGAGAAATAGTATGTAATTATCACCCCATATATTTCTGGTCAAATACTAACATTCTCCGATTTTTAGTCGTCCAAAAAGTTTAAAAGAAGTGACCTCACAGTCCACCACTACAACGATATTGGAGAAATCTTTACATAATGCCAATTTACCCCACCTGTTGTTCTACGGTCCACCGGGTACAGGTAAGACATCTACAATTCTAGCCCTCGCCAGAGAATTGTACGGCCCACATTTGATGAAATCACGTATTCTAGAACTGAACGCGTCAGATGAAAGAGGTATATCGATTGTCAGAGATAGAATCAAGAATTTTGCTAGACTGGCTGTTTCAAATCCAACCAAAGAAGATCTGGAAGATTATCCATGTCCTCCTTACAAACTGATCATTTTGGATGAGGCGGATTCAATGACAACTGAAGCTCAAAGTGCTCTTAGAAGAACAATGGAAAATTATGCTGGTGTTACACGATTTTGCCTCATTTGTAACTACGTTACTAGAATCATTGATCCATTGGCTTCAAGATGTTCCAAGTTCAGATTTAAGTCATTGGATGAGGCTTCTAGTATTGAACGTCTGAAATTTATTGCGCAAGAAGAAGGAATCAATTTAGAAAGTAGCGTTCTGAATGAAATATTGAGTGTTTGCGAGGGTGATTTAAGAAGAGCAGTGAATTTACTCCAATGTGTTTCGACTGGTTTGATGAAGGAGGGATCTCCATTAACCGATGGGGATATCAGAGAGATGTTCGGTCATTTACCACCACAATTAGTTCAAGATTTAATTGAGTGCATCCAAGCTAAAGATTTGACCCAATTAATGAATTTCATACAGAGCAAAATCCTCAAGGAGGGATACTCTGCAAGCTTTGTTTTGAGTGCATTGCACGATCAGTTAATTTTGATGGATACCTCAATTTCTCTCAGTCTCACAAACAGCGCCAAGAACGATGTGGCCACTATACTATGGGAAGCTGATAAGAGGATTTCACAGGGTGGAGACGAACCTATCCAACTATTTAACTGTCTTTTCAAGTTGTCTAAAGTTTTATAAACTCTCCCCTACTTTAATTAAAAGCTATAATGGATGTATAGAAGAATTTCTAAAAAAAATGAGTTCATGATTCTGTCCTCAGTTGAATTGCTGTGTCTGTTAGGAACGGTGTTGTTGCTGATATTGTGGGTGTTGTTGTTGTTGTTGTTGTTGTTGTTGTTGTGTGTGAGGTTGTTGCATCATGTTTGCTGGCATCGACATCGGTGCCATTCCATTTGGCATACCTTGAGGCATTGGCGGACCTCCCTGTGGCATCCCATTTGGCATTTGCATCCCTGGAATAGGTGGAAAACCAAATGGAAAATTTGGTGGCATTGGTGGCATACCATTTGGCAATTGAGGTAGGTTGTTATCGCCTTGTTCGTTTGGATTTTGTGATTTTCTCTTATTAATTAAAGCCATCAATGGATGCATTGGTGCCATACCATTTGGAATACTTTGAGGTAACGGTGGCATTCCTTGTGGCATTCCATTTGGCATACCCTGAGGCATACCTGAAGCCATTCCTTGCGGAATACCCTGTGTCATTTGTGGAATGCCCTTTGGCATACCTTGTGGCATTTGTGGCATATTCTTAGGCATCCCTTGAGTCATTTGTGGGAACATTCCCGGTGGTGGGAACATCCCTGGTGGTGGGAACATTCCATTTGGTGGGAACATTCCTGGCGGTAACTGTTGTTGTTTTTGGGTTTGGGTTTGACGGCTATTTTGCTGGTGTTGGGAACCTTGAGATTGTTGAGATGCGGTGGATGAAGATCGTTGCAATTGTGGAGCCTCTTGTTGACGCATCTGTTGCATCTGGTGCATTTGCATTTGGTGTATTTGTTGGTGTTGCCTTTGCGTAACGTCATGATTGGTTTGATGTAATTTTTGTGGTGATTGTTGTGGTGCTGTTTGCGGTGCTGTTTGCGGTGCTGTTTGCAATGCTAATTGCGGTGCTGTTTGTGGCACTGGTTGTGGTGCTGTTTGTGGTGCTGTTGAAGAAATATTTTGCTGTTGTAGTGATCTTGTCTCAGTGATTGGCGTTGACAATTTTGGTGTTGCCAACTTCACGGAGTTTTGTGTATTCGTTGCAGAGGTTAAATTGCTTTCTAAAGACTTCTCCAATAGGGATTGAATGAACATATCGTTCTTCACTTCCTTTTCTTCGCTCATTTCTTGGCTCGATTTTTGACCTTCCTCCGAAATAAAGGACATCAACCGAGAAGATCTCGACGAGGCCAAAGCTGGCTTAACCTCCTCAATTGGGGTATCATTGCTGAAAAACATTGAAAATTTGCCGTCCGCATCGAAGAGACTGCTCTTTGTTTCACTCTGTGCCTCCGATTTTTTGTCGCCACCAAAGTCAAAAGCCCACTTATCATCCACCTCCTGTTCTTTATCATTGCGAATTTGCTCTTGTGGAGGTTCTTCCTTACTCTTCTTGAGACGTTCGAATTCCTCCACCATATCTTGTGTGACTTCTTCACCATTTCTTTTTGCAGTCTCGATTCTCATCTTAGCTCTCCAAATTTCAAAGTCCAATGCTGTGTTTCCCTCCGGTTCATCGTCTATCATCCATGATTCCTCCTCCTTTTCTCTGATCCGTTGACGGCGGGATTTTTGTCCTCCTTGTTGCTGATTTCTCTGGTTTTTCTTTCTTTCTAATCTTTTGCCCTCCTGTGAATGGTTTTTTGGTAATCCATGGATCTTCAAACGGTAGAATTCGATGTTTGGAAGCTTTTGAGCCATATCTTCCGTCGTAGGCACCAATGGCGAGACCTCCAATTGTCTCATGAATTCTATAGAATATGTACATCCTTTGCCATCTGAAAACGGATTGAGCGGTTCAAATCCCTCTCCTATTTCATTCCCCAGTTGGGCCCTCTTTGCTGCGTCAGCTAGAAGCCTTGATATCAGATCGTTTGACATTTATCTTTACAAATTGGAAGGAAGAGGTTCATCTTCCACTCACTACAAAATTTTCACACCGGTCCACCCGCGGGTGGATTTGCTCAGGTCCTCCACCACCATGGCCAGTTGGATATCTCTGAAAAACTCGAGAGAATCGACCAACTCGCGGGCCAACGATTGGGATCTGCGTAAAACGGTATCATCCTCATTAGAATGGTAAAGAGCTAAAACAGCCTCGGCTTTACCCGTTGCAGAACATGATCCACTTTGAAGAGACCGTTCGAGGAGATCTAGGGCCTTTGTGCGATTTCCAAGGGCTAGATGAACACATGACATCCTGGAAAGGACATCACCATCAGTACCGATTTCTGAAGCTGCGTCACAAGCTTTTAAAGAAAGATCAAGAAGATTCAAACCTTGGAAAAGTCTGCTGATGGATAGCCAGATTGATCTGATAATGGTCAATTCCTTGGTGATAGGAATGGCTGTTTGTGCCACTTGAGGAGAGGTAGCGGTGACTGAAACCGATCTCTTTCGGAATATGTTTCTGCTTTTTGTTGGTTCACATGGAGTGCAGGTATCATCATGTAAGGTTGGCTTATTGACCTTTGGCTTGACCGGTTTTGTAGTGGTGCGAGTGACAGTTGTATGGACATGATTGAATTGACCATCAAAGATGGCATTCAAAGTGATAAATAACTTCTCCAATTCACCCAAAGCCTCCTGGCGAAGCAAGGTAAGGTAAATGAGGTATGTTTCGGCAACGTCCTTCTTCATATCCAAATCCGTGAGTTCAACATTTTCCATATTGTCGAGGATTTGACGTGACACGTTGATTGCCTTGTGGATTGTTTCTTCATCCCCTGTGTATAATTTTACCACGTGGTTCAAATAAAACACGTTATTTGGTGCAAGGGATATCGCACTCAAAACCCTTTTGATAGCCAAGGAATCCTGGCCATCTTTATGGAGATAGTAACTGCTCTTGTAATAATTAAGCGCCAATTGGATGTTATCCACATCATTGTTTTGATCAGTGATGGAATTAATTGCCTTGTCATTGAGAGATATAATTTCCTTGATTTGGAGACCCATTTCCATGGAAGAGAACGGTATGCACTTTTCAATAACAGTGGACAACTTTGTGTAAATCAGGTGCATGCAGTTTTGTAACTCAGGAATGTGACACTGGGGTTCATCTCCTACAAAGAGAATAAAGTAATCGTTGATCAACGTCTTCACTTGATCGACAAAAATTGACACTTCCTTGTAATCGTCAAATGTTTTCATTCCATCGGAAAGGAACTCCAAAGTTGTCATGTACAAAAAAATGCTATCGAGCAAATCATCATAAACTCCATCATGTTTCACTTTGTAGTCATCGATGTAATTGATATAGGTTTTAAAAGCAGAGAGACACTCTTTTCTACTGTTATTCTGAATGGCATTCAAGCAAATAAGCTTGACAACCTTGCTGTTATGGTATGTGGTCTTGGAATACATGCTTACGGCCTTATTCACGTCCAACTTCATACCAGATTCCTTCCAGAGGAAAATGATCAAATTCAACAACGGGTTTATTGATTCCCGATTTGTCGCATCCGCCCTAGGAAACTTAATCTTGGACGTGTAATTCAACACAAAACTCTCTAATGATTGCTGTAAAAGCTTCCATTCCTTGGAATTGGTCTTGAAATGAAAAAAACCACAGAGGTAAAAAACCACCCTGTTCATTATGTGATCGGACTTGATGAAATGAGATTCGTACGCAGCAAATGACCCAATTGAACTCAAATATCCCAATGATAGTCGCTTCATCAATGATTTTAGCTTCTGCCACGCTAATAAGTTGGAAAATGCCGGCAAGTTGCCAATCTCAATAGAAATCAAACGATCGATAACGACCTTACCATCTATTAAACCCATTTTAAATAAAATATCGGCCGCAGTGATGGCCATGGCGTATGAACATTGGTTCTGTATAACCCTCTTAAACCAACCATGTAGGGTCTCCACATCAGTTGATTCAACGTTCTGCAGCGCAACAAACGTTGTGTCGGTGCAATCTCCGCCGTTCAAAGGACGGTATGCTGCAAAATCAACCCCCAAAACGGCCTTCTCCTGCATGGGAGTCATGCTCATTGTCAACGTCTGAGATTTGTGCATTAAGGTTTAAAAAGAAGCTGGGGTGTTTTCAACGTTAGTCAACGGGAATCTCAGAGTTTATTGTACATAATCTTACGTAATTAACGCTCATCTGCTCATGATTCCAACTGACCCTTCAAGATTTCAAAGGCCATTTTTCTCCGCAGAAAGGCCATATCATTCTGGGAATAACAAAAGCCATGATCGCGAGCCAGAGAAGAAACCGCAGTACATGTAAAAACACCGCAATCAAACCCATTTTGCTGTTTTGGACCTTGGGCCTCTACGACCATATCGTACAATGTGTAATCCTTTCCGTTCATGTCCTTACCGTGGATCCTCTCGGTTTCTCGTGTCATGTAATCCAAAAGACTTACAAGAATGTCATCCCCCGTACCATTAAGGGAGTCGACGTAAACGAAGCGCTTGTTAATGTTGTCCACCATGGCTAGCGTCCAGTGCATTTGATTCAAGTTCACAGGAACAAAAAGATAATCCAATTTGGATACATCAATTTTGGCTCTCTTTGCCCACCTAGCCACACCTTGATACCCTTTCTTCGATAACGTGGAATAAAAATAGGTGGAAAAGGCGTGAATTTTCTGTTCCCCCGGTTTACAGTTGAGTCCGTTGACGTCATTGCAGATCAACTTCAAGTAGTAATCAATCACCTTGTCATTCAACCATTTACCATCACAAAGAGTCAACAAATCCTTCAAGAAGATATCGATATCGAACATTGTAATCAAAGGTTGACCATTGTTGGGGTGATTGTACCATGTGGCCTCAATTTCCTCAGTTTTCTCCAAACTCAATGGCTTGAACGTAAACCCCTCATCTCTCAACTTCTTGATCTTAAGAAGCTCCTGCATCTTGTTCCTCTCCTCAAATATGCGTTGGTACTCCTTGAACAATCTGGTGTATTCCAAATTGTTGAGATAATCTTCGCTATCATCCTTCAACCATTCCAAGTCGGCAAAGCGAGCAGTAGACCGGGTAAAAGTTGGTCTTTTCGATCGATCCTCTAAATTGGATATCTGTGTGATCGTGGATTTGATGCTTCTTTCGTGAGATTCGGGGCTGGCTTGTTTCTTCACTTTAGCCATGGAATTGGCAATGTTTAAGAAGGTGGACTCTAAGTTGGTATCTTTTGTATCCTCACTTGGATAGAACTGAGCACCATAGTGGGGTTTATGATTAGCCCTCGGTTTGACAAGTTTCAACTGCTCTATCTTGTCTTCCACTGGGATGTTATTCAACTCTTCCAACTTTCTGGCAATTCCCGGGTATTTTACGTTTGACGGTTTGATCTCCTGTTCTGTGCTTTCAACAATTGAGTCATTTTCATCCAGAACAATCACATTTTCTTGTTTAATTGATTTCCAGTCGGGATTAGGGATTTCTTGTGACAATTTCCTACCAAATGTAAATACCCAAGTCAGCGAAAAAAGTATCCAAGCAAACCCTTTCTTGGCCAAAATATAAAATAAATGCCAGACCGATTGTAAAAAGGAGATTAGTTCAACAAACACATCATCCACTGGCCTTTCATTCTCATCATTGGCTCGCTCACTAAACCTTCTAGAAACCGAATCCGAAACCCTCCTAAAAAACCCTGGGTTGGAGTCCACACCTCTACCTCCCTTAGGGTAGTTATGGCTGGCTCTATTGAATCCCGACGTCTCTCTCGTACTGGTATTTTGTGTAAACTTTCTAGACGCTGGATTATCATTCACCATTTGTTTCCGTGACCCACCGAATGGTAGACGTTCATTAGGCATTGATATGCTAATGTTTGGGTTGTTGGAAGAGGTGGAAGTGAAGTTTCCTGAAAATTTGGGTAAACTATTGTAATCATAGTGATGACTCAAAGTTGAGCTTCCAGAGGAAGTTCTCATAAAGCTCTTATCACTTGGTAAAGTATTCATTAGGCTGAGAAGAGTTGGAGTAGAAACCCCCTGTTTTTACAAGAAAGAAGTGGATCTAAATAACAGAAGAATTTGATCTCTCATAAATATTTTTATTCAGCATTACGTACGCGGTTGCTGAGCACGTTGAACTAGTCTATCAAGCGGGTGCATTGAGCTAAGGTGAAGTATTCGGCAGTGCATGACATTTTAATAGGATATAACAGTTTTAAATACATGGGAGAGGATTTTGGGTTTTTGGCTGATTGTTTTGAGTAAGTAGGGTGATTCCCAGAAAAGTTAAAATAAGAGATCGATAGATATAATTGGTGGTCATCGATATAGTTTCCATCCCCCTGTGGCTTGTTTAATCATACCTAATAAAACTGGGTAAAAAAAATGGTATTACCTTTGTTACATAAGAACTCTCTCAACGGAGCGTTATTCAGTAAAATACAATCCAATCTGTTGATGAGAATATTGTAATTTAACCAGAATTTCAAGGGTATTTGACAGAATATAAAGATATCCAATTCACGCATCTTACACTAGAATTAGCCATGGAAACTGTCAGAAGGTGTTAGAAAGTCTCTTGTAAACGGCGACGCACGTGTGACCCTAGTATGACTTTCTCATCTAATTATTAATTATAGCTTTCTTGCTTCTGCTACTGCTTTCTTCACCGACTTGAACTCTATTTCCAATTGTGGATTTGTGTCATTCATTTCATGAAGACGATATTGCTCATTAGCTCATGTTATCTTGACTTTAAGAATCTCCCCCGCCAACTCATCCACTGAAGAATCGTTATGTGTACTCTTTTCCTCCTTTGAAATCTCCTCAGCTATCTTGGAAATAACTTCCGCCGGTTTCTCCACAGTAGAATCTTCAAGGGCTTGGGCCCGCTCGACCTCCTTTGTTTCCTCTTTAATCTCCACAGCAATATCCTCTGCAAGTTCAACCGCCATGTCAATGCCACCTTTTCTTTTTCCAATATTCATCTCGCCCTTCTCAACCAGTTCATCCAACTCTTCCAACCACCCGAGTTTCTCGCAGATTTTGTCAGCCATCTCGTCACAATCCTCGAGAAGAACCAGATCTGATGCCCTTGGGGATTCCTTAAAATCTCCACAAAGATCTCTATTGATAAAAACACGTTGGGTCTTCTTACTCACTTCGGCAGGTAAACTAGCAAACGGGAACACTGTCAATGAGGTGCCTGCAACGATTGCCAGATCAATTTCTTCACTGTCAGCCTCCCAGGCGGTGAAGAACTTCTCTGGAAGGGATTCACCAAAAAATACAATATCTGGCTTAACGTATCCCCCACATTGTTCACACTTAGGTATTCCAACAACCATTTGAGCCTTGAGTTCGTCGGTGTCCATTTCCCAGTCACAATCAATGCAGTGATTAGCAGCAAACGATCCATGGGCCTCTACAACTAATTCTCCATCAACTCCCGCTAGTCTCTCTAACGTGTCGATGTTTTGTGTGTAACATCTCTTCAACTTCTTCTTCTCTTGACACAGTCTTATGAAATAATGAAACCTGCTTGGAACAAATTTCCCAGGATACAATTCTTCTGCAAGAGTGTAAAAAGCTTTTGGACTGTCCCTAAAGTACTCGATATCAAATACCGCCTCAGGATATGGCAACGCCAATCTCTTCAAATTCGCATACAAACCGGTTTTCGGTGATCTGAAATCGGGAATCCCACAGTTGGTCGAAATCCCTGCTCCAACAAAAAATGCAATCTGGCTGCCATCTTGCTTCAGATGTTTAACAATTTTATCCAGCTTACTATCCATTATAGTAATGAGTGTTGGAGATGAAATTTTTTATAGTGTGACGAGTCAATTATTTAAAAGATGAAGCAGAGAATCTCCTCATTGGACTTGAAATTGCTTGTCAATGAACTGGAAAAGACTATAAAGGGCTACAGATTGCAGAATATCAACAATTTAGTCTCAAATACAAGGTCTTTTCTTTTGAAATTTAACATTCCAGACTCCAGAGTGAATGTGGTGTTGGAGTCGGGGTTTAAGATCTACATGACGGATTACCAAAGACCAACTCAGCCCGAGCCATCGGGATTTACCCAGAAATTGAGAAAGTATTTGAAGACTAGAAGATTGACTAATATCAAACAAATTGGTGATGATAGAGTTGCAGTTATGGAATTCTCCGACGGTTTATACTATATCGTCTTAGAGTTCTTTAGTGCAGGTAACATCATTTTGCTCGATGAAGGATTCAAAATCTTGACCTTGTTCAGAACAGTGGATGAAACCCAGAATAAGTCGGAAATCAGCTATAAGGTTGGTGATGTATATAATGGGTTTGATAAATCCCTATTCGAGGAGGATGATCAAGCTTTTAAATCAAAGAGCTACTTTAGAAAAGAACAGGTTGAAGAATGGGTTGAAAATGAGAAGAAAAACCCTGGAAAGAAGGTTTTATCCATTGCTAAGCTCTGCTTCATGAAAGCACTTCATTTGTCATCAGATTTGATCCAAATCAATCTGACTGCTGCTGGAGTCAATCCATCAACCAGCTGTTTAGAGTTATTATCCGACGCGAACATGCTTGATACTGTTGTCGTCGCCTTGAATGCAACAGTTGATACACTTCATGAGCTTTTAGAAAAGCCAATTGGCCAAATTGATGGGTTCATTATCAGCAAAAAGAACAACCTTTTTGATTCGGAAAAAGAGCCTTCTTCCGATAATTTAGAATATGTTTATGACGAGTTCCATCCCTATGAACCAGTCAATAAGATAGCGGAGAATGTCATCATTGATAAGTTCAAGGGATATAATAAAACCGTTGATAAGTTCTTCACTACAATTGAAATGACAAAATCATCATTGAGTAAGCAAATCCAGAAAAAGAACGCAGAGAAGAGGTTGCAACATGTCAAGGATGAACACGCGAAGAAGATCGAATCATTGAATACAGTCCAAGAATCAAACATCCAAAAGGGTAATTTGATCATGATGTATAGTACAGAAATTGAACAATCTAAGTCACTTGTTCAATCCTACTTAGATAAACAAACTGATTGGAAGAACATTGAAAAGCTAATCAAAGTTGAAAAAACAAGAGGAAATAAAATCGCAGAAATGGTTAAATCCTTGAACCTCATCAAGAACGAAATCACAATCTCGTTACCAAATGATGAAGATAATGAGAGTGACCCTTTTTCTTCTGATTGCGATTCAAGCGATTCTGATTCAGACTCTGACAGTGACTCAGAAGATGAAAGGAAACCACAGAACGCCAAAAAGACAAACACTGTGGATGTGACCATCGATCTCTCACTCTCGGCATTTGCAAATTCCAGTCGTTATTTTGATGCCAAGAAATTAGCTCAAGAAAAGCAGAGAAAAACGGAACAGAACGCAGCTCATGCCATCAAGAGCAGTGAAAGAAAAGTTCTTCAGGATTTGAAAAAGCTGGAAAAAGAAAGTAAGCAAAACGTGGAGTTCAAGCAATTGCGTCCAAAGCATTGGTTCGAAAAGTTTTATTGGTTCATTTCATCGGATGGATACTTGTGCTTGGCAGGTAGAGACACCGCTCAAACAGATATCATTTACTATAAATACTTTGATAATGAGACTGATTCATTGGTGTCAAACGATTTGGATGAAGGATTGAAGGTGTTTATTAAGAATCCATTCAAAAATAAGGACGTCCCGGTTACCACATACATCCAGGCAGGTGCATTCTCACTTTCATCAACGAAGGCATGGGAGAACAAGAATGTGGTTTCGCCATGGTTTGTAAAAGGTAGCGAAGTTTCTAAGAAGGATTTCGATGGCACAATTCTACTGCCAGGGTTATTGAACGTTTCTAAAGAAAAGACGTATTTGCCGCCATGTCAATTGAACATGGGTGCCGGTTTATTGTGGATTGGTGATCAAGATACCACAGAGAAATATAAGACTTCCAAGAAAAACTTTATTGATGAATTGGAATTGAAATTGGTGGATGTTGAGGCGAGTCATGCAAGCAAGGTATCTGAATTGAAAGAGATGTTGGAGAAATTGAAATTGAAAGAGGCTGCGGCGATGGTCCAGGTGGACTCTAATGAGATTTCAAAGGAAATTGAGGGCATAGAAGAAGACATCGCGACTCAAGATGATGTTATCAAGCCTGATGTCAACGGTCAAATCCAATCCAGGATCAGGGGCAAGAAAAACAAATTAAAAAAGATCAAAGAAAAGTATGGTGATCAGGATGAAGAAGAGAGAAAGCTACGAATGGCTGTTCTGGGTACTTTGAAGCAAGTTGAACAGAAAAAGGATGCAACCACGGTCAGCGAGATAGACTCTAGAAAGGATACGGCTTTGAAACATCAAAGGAAGATTCAACAAAAGATCCACCAGTTGAACAAGTTGATAGATGAGCTCAACTCCTCAGATCACGGGGAAACTGGAGATGATGTTCTACTCGAAGTGGTGGATAAAGACCCATATTATATTGAAATTGCAGGTTTAATCCCGTCACCTAACAAGACGAACGAGATCAAGGACTGTATTGCTATTTTTGCCCCATGGCAATCATTACAAAAGTACGCCTACAAGGTCAAAGTCCAACCTGGAACCTTGAAAAAGGGTAAGACTGTTACAGACATTGTTGAGTTCTTCAAAAAGCACACAAAACAGTTACAAAAGGAGGGCTCGGACTGGTATGATAAATCCGATCAACCGGAATTGATCAACCAGCAGGAGTTCATGGCCTGTTTTACAGCATCTAAATATAAGGTCACTTACCCGGGTGCAGAAAACAAGAATAAATCAAGCTCAAGGGGTGGGTTAGTTAAGGCCAAGGGTGGTAAGGGTAAAGGTAAAAAGAAATAGACATTTTCGTTTATAAAGTTTAAAACCCCTGTTGTAAACGTTGGGAGATGTTCTTCTTGGCAAAATTAAACGCATTGAGCAACCCTCTTTCACTCAAATCGATCTTTATATTTGAGACTTCCTCGGATGGTGGATCGGTGACTCTGGCCGCAATGGCGCTTGGGTCGGTCTCCAAAACAATCCCATCGTCGACTGCCTCATCAATTGCCAAAATGACTCTATCGTAAGATTCCAACAATGTGGATTTGTCAACTGCAGAGGTCAGAATGATGTCGAAAGCCCCTGATATGCCTTGTAAAACATTATAAAGTAACACCTCGTTTTCATTCACACTTCCAAGCACATAAAAAATACAATCTGAATACTCCTTATAAACAACTGTGTGGTTTTCAAAGAGTATTATATCTGTCTTTTGTTTGAACGTCTTTTTGAACAAGTTCGATTCAAATGCCTTTTGTTTCTTCTGGTTGATTAACAAATCATCTTCAACCTCGGTATTTGGTCTCTTATAGTATTTTGTGTACAATCTATTTGCCTTGTTGTCAAGGAGTATAATTGCATCCACTGAGTAAAGTGAGGTGTTCGTCGACATTGCTGAGAAAACACGTAAGGAGAAACAAAATGAAAGGTTTAATGATTTTGGCCGCGATCAGTAGGGAAAAATTATGCTCAGCAAAGTGGCTTCCCCGGATTATCAAATGCCTACAATGAAGGTGAGGTTATTGGAATGTTCTGAATAAAAAGAAAATAAAAAGGGTTTGTGCAAAGTCAAAGATAGTGCTGAAGGGTATTGACCAGGTTGTTCATTACTAATTCCGAGGACCTGAAATTACACCTTTTAAATTTGATGTTTTGCTATGTGGAAGCCTCATATCAAACTTGATTGTGTTTTAAATTGAAAAACTTGTGGTTCCCATAAAAGAACATTTTCTGAGGGTCTTATTCAACTGTTAACATTTATTTGCAAATATCTTTGGGGCTTTTTGACCATTTCTAATATAAATATCTGTCATAAAATTTATGAATTTTGAAAGTAATGAAATGGCTATTTTTGTTTATTTTTTTGCTTAATTATGAGTCCTTAATATGAGATGATTGCCGTCAGATAATTAAATTTGCTTGGATATTGACCAGATTATCATAACACTCTTTTTCTGCATCATTTTGTTGTTTCAATCCATGAAAACACGCACAACATGTTTTTTTGTCGCCTTTTTTTTCTTTGTCAGCTCCGCTTGCTCATTATGTATTTTCCAGAAGAAAAGAAATACCTATATTTAAGTCATTATGCTTTCTAAAATATTATATATAGGTTGTAAAATATAACATGCTTCTCGTTATTGTTTTTTTTTGGTTGTCTATTTCATAAAGCGTGCAATATTGTCTACAAACAAACAAGACCTCGGGGTATATGATGTAGTTTTAGTCTTCAACTGAATATAAAGATTTGTGATATTCTATCAATCATGCCAAAAAAAAACCCAGAAGATTTTAGATGATGGATGTCAGTTTTATGGAACAAAATGATAGACAAGGCTGATGGCAGAACCAAGATTAAGTGATTAAAAAAAGCATATTTATTCATTATATTTCTTTATATAAAGTAAACTGTCCCCCGGCTCTATAAATACTAACGCCAAATAGACTTAAGATTCACATCTAACTTTGATTCAAATAGGTCTCCCAAATTTTTAAGTGTTGTATTAGGGATAAACATGGATGTGAGTGAAAACCTTGGCAATTTGGTGAACAGTTGTATGGTCTCAACCATAAACTGGGAATAATCAGGGTTTGGCTTTTTAAGATCCCAAATACACGCTTCCATGTAAAACTCTAAAACTTTATCATCTACGCCTGAAATTTCGAACAAGTTTTTGTAGATACTAGGTTGCAAATTCAAAACATAACTGTAGTAGTGAGGTATATCCAAAGTTGGTTTTCGACCAAGGGTTGATAAAAATAAAACGGTTGGAGTTTCTGGTAAATTTAATGTTGGTTGGATATTTGAATTCTCTTGTGAATCATCCGATGTTTCCTGCACCTTTGGACCTTCCTTCTCTAATTGGTTCTTACATACCAAAAACTCATCTGGTATCCGCTCGACTTTTTTTACTGATAAGATGTAATCTGCCTTATTAGATCCTATCACCGTTATTCCGTTATTATCGAAAGGTTCTATAATTGGACGCTGGAATTTCAACTTTTCAATCGCCAAATCCCTCCTGTATTCCAATTTGGACCTCAATAACCCATCAGAGTCTAGTTCTAGAATATTAAGTGCATTCAAGGCGTCATTATAAGCATTTTCGTATTGATTGGATTTTATGTATGCCATCGATCTATTGGAGTAATAAACCGCATTAGAAGGTTCCTCTTTAATGGCCAAAGTATACTGTTCAATGGATTTCAAAAATGAGCTCTCCTTAAAATATTTATTGCCCACTTCCTTGAACTGTTCAGCTCTGGACATCCGAATAAGAAGAGTGGAATGATGGAAAGCGGCCACCAGCCTCAAGCTGTAAAAATTGGCGCATGCAATTAATACGCTCAGCAGAATTGTGTTTCTATTCTTATTTTGGGGTAAATATTTATTAAGGGAAAGAAATTCAGTCCTCCATTTCAACGTCATCATCATCATCATCGTCGTCGTCGTCACTGGCGGAAAATTTATCACCATATTTCTTCTTTTCATCAGGACCGAACCAGCCTTCATCGTCATCCTCTTCCTCCTCCTCTTCTTGATCTTCCTCTTCGGACTCAGCAACCATATCAAGGACATCAGCTTCAGCAACATCCTCAATGATAATACCGTCCATTTCCTCATTTGCAGGAGTGAATTTAGCTTCCATATTGGTAGAAATCATTAAGAATTCAGACAATAACGTGCTCTTTTTACCAACTTTAACCACATCTTTAACTACCCTATTAAGGAACCTTTGAATTGACCTCAAACCCTTGCCAAATATGTGTTTATTCTTTGCAATATATTTTCCATGTGCTGTAATGATTGCTTCAATCCAGAGGAGATTGTATTCCACATGTTGACTCTCCATAGCTATTGAACCAATGAATTCAATCAACTTAGGAGCATAAATGAGGGGCAAATCTCTAACGACCAAATTGATTTCCTCCTTTTTGATAGATTCATACACTTTGTGAATTAAATAGCGTTCGTTCAATCTGAATGCCATAACCAATGCGGTCAAACCTTCACCTTCTTTCAAAGTTTCCAACGTCGTTTCTGGTGTGATGTCAATATCCAAATCAAATGGATCAAAAATCATGGCATCATCCACAGAATAAACCAATAACCCTTCAGTAGAAGAAGCAGCAAATGCATTGGCGGTTGGAGAAAACGTGACGGCCATCACTCTGACTTCCGGTTTGGTGGATCTCAAACCGATATCCCCCCTATGGGAACCCGGAAGAGCCATTTCGGTCTTCATACGGTCTTCAGAATCTGACAATTCTCCACCATCATCAATCAAATCCTTGGCAATACCATCAACCATATTTCGAGAATTGAGCATCTCTAAGGTACCATTGAGCTGCATATTAAGAGAGACAGTAAATCTCTTCAAAAGGACCTCATTTGGTAAGTCATATAAACATATGGAGTTGTTGTTACCTGCCGCCACCATTGATAGACCATCAAATGAATATGCAATTGTTGTGAAGTGTTTCCCACGCTTGGAGTTTTTGGATTCGAATAAATCTTCACGATGTCTACCTTGAAGAATATCCTTCTTACCATCGATTTCTCTCACCATCTTACCTAATTCTATGTCAAAAAATGTGAGCTTACCATCAAGGGAAGAAACAGCGACTTCCTTGGAATCCGGTCTCATTGCCAAGGAAAGACACTCCGATGTGAGATCAAAAGGTTCACTGGCTTGTTGTCTGCTGAAGATATCCCAAATTCTGATTGTTTTATCCCAAGAGGCAGATGCCAACTTGGCATCTGTTTCGGCACCAAAACTCAAGGCCGAAATCGGACCTTCATGACCTGCCAATTGATCTAGCAATTGAGATGTTTGAACAGACCAAACATGGATATCAAAACTATCTAATGACCCTGCACACACCACTTCTCCGCTGGGATCCACTGCAACAGAGGTGAATTGGAGTCTTTCAGTCGATGTGAATGTCCTAAAGTTTCTGAATCTGATTAAATCCCATGCTCTAACTGTACCATCCAATGAAGATGTAAACATAACTTGGCCCCTTTTAGCAAATGCGACGTCTGTGACACCGGCTTGATGCTCATCAAACGTGGCCAAGCAAAACCCTGACACAACATCCCAAATCTTCACTTTTCCATCATCCGAAGCAGTGACAATTCTCGATCCATCCGGGGAATATGCCAATGAATTCATTGAATCAAAATGACCTTGCTGTCTTAAAATGTAAGATTCTGATTGCCATTCATAAACCAATAGTTGGCCAAGTTCCTTGGAACCAAATGCAATCCACTCACCAGTGGAGTTGACAACAATACTATTAACTGCATTGATACCCATCGATAATTGTTGAATTAATGTGAAACTTGGTAATTCGTACAATCTAAACTCACCCGTACTGAACCCAACAATGAGTAGATTGGATGGAGCATGGAATGTGGCACACTGAACAGTACCTTCAGAATTGAAGAAATTCTTTTCTAGGATTCTCCAACTCATTGTTTTTTCATCCTCTGGCAAATCCTCTTCACCTGGTCGTTCAGTATATTCCCACCTACAAAGGGCACCGTCTTTTGAGACTGTATAGATCAATTCCTGAGTGGAATCAAAAAAGGCCCGGACAACGTAGTTTTTATGTCCGGCTAAAGTCATCTTCACATCCTTATCCTCAGCATTCAATGAAAAGATTCTAGCAGTCATATCCTTACTGGAAGATAATAAAAACTTGGAATCACTAGACCATGAAACTGAAATAATATCATTGTAATGACCTGCATAAACCCTGTGTCTAACAAACGGTGCAAATTGACGATCTTCCGCAACATTTGGTGTCTTCCAGATTTCAATGAATCTACCAACAGCCACTGCAAAGTGAGTACCATCAGGTGAAAATTGAATATCTCTAACATTATCTTTGAAAGTAAAATGATGAAGAACTGTTCTTGCTTTATAATTGACCAAAATGGCTCTGCCTGTGGAGTCCACTGAGATTAACAATGAACCTTGATTGTTTAATGCGAATGCCACGATATTATGCCTGTGTTCATAAGCAAATGTGAATGTTTTATTGTTGATTAAATCAAAGACTGAAATTCGATTTCCCACTGGAGAAAGAAGACAACTTCCATCCGGTGAAAAAAGTAAATTTCCTTCCCTATAAACTGTACCAAGAAGGTTACTGAACTTGAAATCACTCCTCATTACTTATTCAGGACAAGGAGAAAAAAGCGTTTTGTAGTGAAATTTTTTTTGCACTGCCTGAAAAGTTAAAAGGTCTGCACAGCCTTGATTTTCTTATTCACTAAACCTACGAGAACCAATAGAAATGGCACTTTCAGATAGGGTGAGCAATATGAAGTTTATGCAGAAGGGTTCTAATTCCCAAGAAAACAAAGCCGAGGAAAAATCCAGTTCAAAAAAAGTCCATGATTCGAGTGAATGGTCTTCTTTGACAAAAAGTAAATCGATAAAGATTCTGAAAAGGAAAACTGGGGGTGTGAAAAAGGTGGGATATAGCTCAATAGCTCAAATGGGCCCAGTGAACGTGATTAGTCAGGGGAGGAAAACTTTTGGTGAAGATTCAAAGAAAAAAGATTCAAGTAATCCAGTTCAGAAGGAGAAGGAAACAAAAACAGGTAAAAAGAAATCAAGGCAGGAACTGGAAGTTCCACAAAGTGACAGAACTAGAAGTTTAGCGGCTCTATGGAAAGAAAATATGAAGAAATAGGAGAATTTTGCATTAATATCTATTAATTGTATCTATGAGTTGCAGTTGATGTATATTTAATTGACTGGTATATGCGCTTTAGGCAGTAGGAAGAGAGATGATATCTTTTATTTCCCCTTCTTATCTTGACTCTGAATTAGGTAAAGCTGCATTGAGATCTATTGATTGTGTCTATATTTTTATAATTGAGTTATGTTCAATTGTTCCGACAAGAAATGACAAAGATGAGTTTCAAAGGTTTCATTTCTTCCTTTTACCCTCTGTAACAAACCCACCTTTGACCACCGCATCTCGAGTTGTTGAATTAATATGCTTAAATCTGGATGGTCCAATATGGACACCACCAAACCATCGACAACAAACAACCATGACATTCCATGCATCCATAATGGTTAACAGATGGAGCATCCGTCCTCCCGCTGCAGTTTCACCATCATCATCACAATCCTGATAAGTAACTCCATGTGCATCATCTTTAATCCTCCATGCCCTCATAGCATGGTTAGCTCTTCCAACCTTCTTATCTTCCATCAATTGAGCCAGATTTGAATGAGCTTCCTCAATACTGTGGACTTCTTTGGCAAATGCAACAAATGTCGATTTACGATCCGAGACCGGTTCACTGATGAACCAACCTTGAAATGGGTCTTTGGATTTTGTGGTTGTTTCTTTTGCAGCTTTGGCTTTTGATTTTTCCTTTGATTCATCGTAAACGTAATTGGTGTAATCTTCACTCTCATAGTCATCATTTTCCTTATCGCTTAATTCTGCTTGATCATTCAATGATAAGTTTTCAACCACCGGCAATTCGTCCCTTGTTTCCCGAATACCCTTGAAATCATCACCTTCTACCCAATGATGTTCATTAATTGAAATTTCATCATCTTCACCTGTGTAGAGGACCTGATCCAATTCCGTGAAGAGATCAAAAATGGCCACGTCACCCTTGTGGAAGATCGAGTCCAAAACCTCGTTAAATAATTCCATCAGATATTCATCATCTTCTTGAGACCCTGCAGTTTGAGATATAACATCCAACACCTTAGGAGGTTCATTTGGGTAACTTTGTGGAAAGACCATTTGAAACTCAATGTGTTCATGTTGGGGAACTTTAAATTTGTAGACCAATGTTACAACTCGCTGGATGCATTCGGGATAAATCGCCTCTATCGCGCCAACCTCCTCCTGAAGTAATTCGGATTCCATCACTTAGAAGTAAGAACGGTGATTTGAAATTTTTACTGTTCATTATAGAGCTGGAATATGTCCACATTAAGAGAGATCACCGAGCTGTTTTGGATTGATAAAGATAACGAAGAGTTAAGAGCAGCCTTACAGACTTATTTGGAAAAAACAGGCCAATCGGGAGACTTCTGTCAACATGTTATTATTGAATCCGACGATCAAGTTATAGTGAAAACTCTCGAAAGAGTGGTGCAAACGCCCTATGACTGTTTAAGTGTTAACCAGATCAGAATTTTAAAGGGACTTATTATGATATTGAGAAATGTTTCATTTTTAGTGACTCCAAAACTCATTTCAAATGATCGGCTTCTTGGATTCAAGACCCAAATATCCAAAATAGGTTTTAAATTCATCACTGAATTGGACTATGTTGATGAGCAGAAGTCCACACACGCTACTCAGTTAGCTACATTAGCAGCTCAATCAATCTTGAATTTCCCTCATATTTTGAAATATCAACCAGTAGGTACAGAATGGGATTTATTAGCATTTAAAACTTTATCGTTAATACTCGACAAGAGCGGCATCCAAGAAATCAACGTGGAAACTTTACAAAATAGGTTATATTCATATCTAAGTGCTGATCATGATGAACTTAGAGTGGATGTATTCTATAAAGGTAAGCAGGAATTAACAATGCTATTGTTATCATTGTGTGAAATTGGTCAAATCGAACCAGGTATGGATATCGACATGTTCATGTCCCACGAGGATCCTAAAGTGAACCAAGTGCGAGAACTTCTCGTTTTATTTCTTGATCAATTGATGGCCCATGAAAGTTTCGGAGGCATACTCTGTAAAATCGAAAAGCACCAATATGATCCAAGATCCGGCGAAGAATTGGAGAAGGCTTCGATCCCACTAATTTATCTATGCCAATTGATTGGTGATTCTAGTGTAATTCACAGAGCTGAAGATACTTTACACTGGATGCCATTTGGTGCTTGGACATTGGAATACTTTAATTTGGTTAAGGTGAAATCCGAAAAATTACTCAATGAACAGATCCTCAATGAGGAAGACCAATTAGTTTTGAAATATCAACATAGAAAACTGATGGCGATTCTAGATCTGATGGAAACTCATCTCGAATTGAATGTTGTTGTCAAAACCTATGACGAGTACCATTTATTAAAAGATCTTATTAATTTATTCCAAACAATTGAAAATAACACGATGAAGCCAAAATTGAAGGATAATCTAGATCCCAATATTCAACCGGGCCAGATGTCGTCAAAGTATAAGAAACACTTTCCTCAAGTGAAGTCCATAATTATTGAAATAATAACAGGCTTGGTTCATTTCAATAAAGCCAATAAGGACATCGTCAGGGAGATGCATGGTTTGGAATTGATTCTTAACAATTGTAATTTGGACATGAATGAACCATTCATCAAGGAGAGGGCCATTCTAGCCATCAAATATCTTTTGGAGGATAATATGGAGAACCAGAAATTTGTCGCAAGCCTAGAAGCCCAAGGTAGAGAAATTAACAAAGAAACAGACGAGGTTTTGACCAAAGCAGGATTCGAAGTCGACATTGTGGATGGTAAAGTCCAATTAAAAAAGATGAAAAAGCGTCAGCAAATGGAAGAAAAAGTGTCAGAAATGAATTGATTATTATAAACGTCTTATTTATTCGAAGAAATCATCTTCAGCGTCATCTTCCTTCTTTGTATCTTCTAATTCGTCAATTGCCTTGTCAACCTTCTTACTTCTCTTTGCTGAACCTGAGAGACCCTGTTCAATACTTATTTCTAAATTGCCCTCCTTCAACTCTTGGGTAAATTGCCTTTTCAATGAATCCCTCTTTTCATTAGTTGCAATCACCCCCTTTTTAGCCTTTTCGTGCATCGTTGAATCAGGTAAGGTTATGGAATAAAGTGAAATGTATTTTTCATTTAGGGGGAAATTCAAAACGTATGCCAAATCAACACTTGCATGCTCTAATATACGACGCTGTTTCTTCATATTTTTTTTCACCTCCTTCACCTTTTCATCATCATCTTCTCCTTCTAACTCACTTTCTAAATCTTTTAATTCTTTACTTGCCGATTTGTACCTTCTAATTGCCTTCTTCTTTTCAAAAAATCGGACCATGTGATATTTCTTGGTGATCTGTCTTTCTTGCTTGTTCTCGATTTGATCCTTAAGATTCATTTCCAGAGTTTTTAGGGCTCTTTCATTAGCAACTCTAATGCCTGAAGAAAGAGTATCCCTCGCTAGTAATCTTTTAATATCTCTAATTTTCTTCTTCATAGCACCAGTACCATGAGACATGGCGCCCGAAAGGGCAACAGATGACTGTGTGGAGTTTTCTCTTCTACCCATACTTAAAAGAACGTTTCTCTATTATAGCATTAAAAAAATTTTCTAGTCATATTCAGAAAAGCATTTCTGCGTCTAAAGTTTTGATCTCATCCTGATGCATTGATTCCACGTCCTCTACACAAAGCAGTCCAAACTGGATAAAATCCCCAATGACAACACCGATTTTTCCAAGAGAATATTTCAAATGATCGAACTGATCATCTAAATTCTCCTGAGCAAATTCCTCAGGTTCACTGGAACCTTCCCTAGAACTGGATTCTGCCAAATCTTTGACACTAATGACGTACTCTTCACCATCTGGACCGTATTCAAGGATGGTCTTACTTTCTAAAATAACGGGTGTATCAACAATTGAACCTTTGTTCAAAATACCCCAAAGGGCCCAAAAGATCGAGGATGTGGCTCTCCACATGATGGTCTCATTGTACAATCGTAAAACACTTGGGGGTAACTCATTGAAATTTATTTTGACCATTGATCTTGTTGGCTTGAGGGGAGAGTGGATCTGTGTCGCATGAGCTTTTATTTTGCTCATTGGTCCTAAGCTTGGTGTTGAGGAACCGGGAATGTATTTAATGTAGGAATTTAGAAGATTGAGTCTTTCTTCTTTATTTGGGTACCTTGTCTCGTCGGTCTTATACGAGAAATCCGGATCGTGATAATCGTACATCCATTCTGAAAAGTGGTTCGTGATGTCGTAAGCAGGATGGTTTGCGCCGGCATATTCAAAATCAATGACAGTTAATCTAGTATCGTATGGGAAATTGGTATCGGTTATGATTGGTAATTGTTCATTCTTCTCTTTGATTGACAGTGTAGATGCAGATTTAGTTAAACCGTCAACGTGATCCGAGTTTGAGTTTGATAAAGGAGACATATCGTCCAAATTCAGTAAAGTGATTTCTTCTTCTTCATGCAATGGAATTCTCTGGGACTTATCATAGAATAAAAGATTACCATATTGGGTATCGTTGTGACAGAATTTCAAAGTGTCATTTATAGCAAGGGAGCCGCCATATTGGTTGAAAAGCCAGGTTTTATACATTAAGACCAGTTTTTTGAATTCGACCCATGTGACAATAAACACTTTTCTTTGATCGTCCTCACTCGTACCGGTGACAAAACCATCAATCAACTCGATCCACTTCTCAATCAGGACCCATGCTTTTGGTCCCGAGAATCTCTCATCGTGGGTCAAACTTATACCGGAGTGTAATTCCTTCATTCTACGAGCAATCATTCTTGAGATCCGGCTAACTCTGATGTGTTCCTTATTTAACGTGATTGAATTATTCAAAAATTCTTCAAACCGACCGTTCTCAAAGCAACCCAATAACCTAGGGCCAATGTTTTGCTGGGATAATCTCATCAATGTGTTCAATTCCGTTTCCCTATCGATGATATTCTCCACATCTCCGTATAATCTTAGCAAAAGAGGATAATGATCTTTATACGTCACTTTGTAGATGCAATTGGTTAACGCACCAGATATTCGGTCCATTTTAACAAATTTATACTCCTCTTTTGGTATCTTTCTCCACTTGAAGATCCTCAATTGTTTGATCACAGTGAGAACATCATGGACAAAATAATCCCTAGGCAACGTGTTATCCAAGTTGACATCAATTATATTAATCTCCACTTCCTCATTTGAACGAGGCGAAGTAGATGACCTTCTTCTTCTACTAGTAGCTCTCAATCGCCCTGATCCTGGCATGGAGTTCGATGAAGATCTTGATTTCAGCGATGGTCTCTGCATGTTGGAAAGAAGGTCTAACCAATTGCCTTCCATCTCATCTGCGGAACCCTTCACACGACTTCGCGAAACCAGCCAAAAAAAAGTTTTTCTCCATTTTATTTTGCATGTGAAAGATGAACAAGTTGAATTGATATGTTCACCGTTGAGTAAGTAATTAAGACACCGTGCTTATCCACTCTTTAGAGCCAAAACATCCAATTACACATTAATGTTATATTTTTTGTGGCAAATGAGCAAATGAGCCTTTCTGTTCACGTGACCAAAAGTTTTTGTTTACAAACAAATTTTTCCTCGAACTGGAAAAAACGGTTTTTTCAGTGTCGTCCATTCTCCTAAGTTTGGAAATCGTGGAAACTTTTGGTGTTTTCAAATAGCTTTAAGGTTGGAAACTTTATTGGATTATTTAAGTCAAGTGAGACGTGCCTTTCGTTTAATTTATTGAAGTATATCCAAAACTATGACATCAGATACACTGTTTATTACATTTCCACTTCACTATGAATACTTTGTTAAGCCAGTTAGAGTTGTGCATGAATTTATTGGGGCAACTCACTGGAGATCTCCGTTGAACGGCAACAGTAGAAACAACAATGAACTATCATTATTCCAGAACTTACCACCAAATTCACATGTGTTGGATAATATGACGGCGTTGAGATCAACAGTGGCCGAGTTAAATAAGGTGAACTCAAATTTGAATATTATAACGATCTTGAATGAATATAGGATGTCGGAATCGAAACTGACGGTCTCAATCATTGGTTCCAACAGTTTCCAAAAGGAAATCAATGAAACAAGATTGAAGATTTTTCAAAGTTACACTTCTCTCAAGAAATCAACGATAAAGTTGAATGTTTTGGAGAATAGATACTGTTTTCAAAACGGATTGTTGAATCAAGCTTTGATTGATTTTATTCAAAGTGTGTCAGTGTTTAACAAGTGTTCCATTTTCATCACCTCAGAGGATAATCTCAATTTTGAGATTGGGATCTATGGGTTTAAAGATCAAGTTTCCGTGACTGAAAACAAATTGAGACTGTACATTGATGATTCAAATCCTCAAATGTTTTCTGATTTCTTGGAATTGGACTCTCTTTCCCTATTACCACTTGTAGCAGGTACTAAGAAGTCCGTATTGAATAAGATTTCAAAACAGACAAATTGTCAGATTTACACTCCAAATTTATTACCAAACTTGTTTTATAATAACTCCTTACAGGACGAAACGGGAAAACCAAAGATTTACATTACAGGCTTAAGATCAATGGTGCTTTTGGCGAAAAACTTGATTCAAGAAGTTGTCAATAAGGTGGGTATTAACCCATTCATTAAGCAAGTCAATATCATGCCCCTTAAGAGGGAGGTTATAATTGTTCAAGAATTGGGCAAATCTAATACGGAATTGTTCTCCGAAATGATGTACAATACAGGCTGTTATTTATCACTTCTCCCATTGGGAGCATCGGAAGCCTCCACTTCGGGGGATGTGATCAGTTTCCAAGGAAATTCGATCGAAGATGTAGATATCATCATTGACAAATTTATGGAACAAATCTCATCATTGTACTGTACCAAAGTTGAACTTCAAGCGAATTCCAGTGATATCGATATCAACAGATTATTGAATTTTGTCGATACTTTATGTTTTAATTCCAACAGTTTCATCTCTTTGACAAAGTCCGGTAACCAGTTTGTCTTCCAAATACTGGGTGATTCAGTCAATACCAAAAGAGGTATAAATTATCTTACGCAATTCGGTGGTTACATCCAGCAAACATTGACGAGTCAGAACATCCAATATCAAATTGAGCTATTGAACAAGGAAAAGGAATTCATTGCTGGTAAAAAGAACGGCAAAATCATCAAAATTATCAACATGTCAAACTCTGCCATTAAACTTCTCCCATTGACAGAAAACAATTTTGTTGTAGAATTGAAATGTACAGATTTGATGGATTCCATTTTGGCGTTGGGACTATTTGAGGATGAATTACCAACAACGATGACATTTAACGTTCCAGAATCTTTTCACAGACAAATCATCGGTGTTGGTGGTCAAACAATTCAAGCAATCATGAGAAGATTCAATGTTTTCGTAAAATTTTCAAACTCGTTTGAATTGACCGATAAGGCATTGGACTCACAACATATTTTACAAAGCACCAACTTTCAGCAATCATTCATTAGAAAGAATAATGTCGTCATTAAGTGCCCAGCAAAGAATAAGTCTCAGATTCCATTAGCGAAGGCTGAACTGGAGAAGCTTGTTGAAAAGGTCACAAACAATAACTACTTGTGCTGTGAAGTGACTATAAGCAATCAGCAATGGAAATTAATGACTTCGATGGGATTCAACATGCTTTACAATGTCAACAGGAAGAAATCGACCAACTTCATAACCGAATTGGAAAAGAAGACAAATACTTACATCAAATATCCTGATCTAGATTCCGTCCCAAATTCAAGAAAGGAGATTAAACTAGAAATCTATGGTATTGAGAATAATTCCAAATCTTGTGCCAGTGAACTGCAAAAAATCATCCCCTACTGTTATGAATTTAAATTGGCTACATCACAAAATTTCTGCGAATTAGTCAATGCCGAGCAATTTAATTGGGAATCTTTACAAGGTAATAGGGAGTTGTCACCAATACAACTGTCATATCTGAACAATTTGGTGGTTCCATTGAGATTACTCTATAACACTGAATTGCAATGCAATGAAACCAAGGGAGGCTCTCAATCAATCAAGGCATTTTATTATCCACATGCATTTGGTTATCCGTATGTTGTTAATAACGCCAATGCAGAGGTTGTAAGTGCTCCAATCGAGAGATTATCCCGATCAATTGAAATGCAAGTTGTGAATACGGCATCATTTAATCAGGTTATTACGGGTGTGAACAAATTTTTAATGGATTGGAATTTTCAAATGTTGGAATCTTCAATTGTTGATTCTGAGGTCGTCGTTGAAGAAGTTACTCGTCGTGATGAATCATCCAAATTGATGTCAAATAATAATACTAATAATACCACAACTTCTGACAACACCAGCAGCATCAACAATATGAGATCCAATCGTTCAAATAAATTCAAAAACACTACCAATAATACTCCTTCCACCAACAATTTCAGGCCCAACAGTAGGATGGGAAACACATCCAACCATTCCAGCGAGGAAACTTTAGCACCAATCTATCCAACACTGTCAAATAGTTCAAGAAGCAGCGATCCAAAAATGAGGGGTTTTGCTTCATTTAATCCTATTAGCAACAATGATAACATTTTCAACAGTGGTTTATTACCAACCGCTTTAACAGATGCTATGGATTTGAATAACAGTGACTTTGGTTATCAAAACTTGAATCATAATTCCAATGGGAACGCCTTCACTAACTACAATAGCTACAATTATTCGAATTCTAATGGGAAAATTTGGAATTGATTCCCTTCCACCATCATGTCATATAATTAATATATCCCAACACTTTTTTTACTTATAAATTTGTTTTTATAATACCCTGAAAATATACTAATTTACAAATGATGATAAAACAATGGAATTCTATTGCGGTCTTGTAACTTTATACGGGAAACTCAGCAGATTCATCCTCATTGTTCATCCTTATTGTTTAGAAAGTTTATATCCATCATGTTGGCGGGAGGTTCCACCTTAAGTTGGTCTTGGTCATTATTTATCATTGGCTCATCAAGGAACTTTACTTCTTGTTTCTGTCTTTTTGTTTGTAAGTTTTGAGAATATCCACCACCACCTCTTCGTTTACCTTTAGTTATTGGAACTGTAGCATCATGTGGAAAATATCTGATCTTCAATTTGAATTCCAAAGTACTCAATTTGAATGTCAAGCTGATATATGCCGGGCAGGCTCCTATGGAATCAAATTTATCGTCATGTTTCAAGAAATCAATGGAGGAATGTGAATCTGCTGCCTCCAAATGTTTAAAAGGTTTAAAAAATTCCTTCTTTTCATCTTTAACATTCTGATTTGATTTCGATTTCGATTTCACCTTTTCAAAATTCAGAGTGACCTCATCATACTCATCCATCCACATTTGAACTGCATCCTCGACAGACTTCACGTTGGGGAATTTTAATTTTACATTTGATCCACCAGAACCCACATTCCCATCGTTGATCAACTTGCCTTCCCTATCCAACAATCTTCTTGACTGACACGTACATCTGAACATTGTATAAAATGAGTCTCTGGTTTTCCATGCCGCATTTTTAGCCGTCAATATTGCACCATCTTCCCTTATCAACTCAAGTGATGGCTCTAGGTATTTCTCTTTTATCATATCCATGAAGTGTTTCCTCATATTCCTATCGTCATCGTTTATGAATTTTGAAGTTTCCTCCCCATTCACTGAATCAATTGGAGGTGAATCAAGGACAAAATGGTATTCCTGAGGTATATCTTCCTTTTTTATATTAAAATCGTAGTTCATTATACACCTCTTGTGCACCTTCAATACGTTGGCGATAAATTTGATACAATTATCTACGGATCCCTTTGTATCCTCCGGTTCCACCCTTTCCATCGATATAATTAACTGGTTATTCAGTTTTCTGCGCCGGCAAACTTTGGTTTTTTTTCGTCACTTTGTGGCCAATTGTATAGGCCCATTTGAGTGGAAAGGAAGCGATTACATAAGCCGTTCAATTACAACAGAGGTGCGGTTACGTAATACAAATTTTCTCAAAAACACATCACGTGACACACACTACCCCCTCTGAAGTTGTCTGTGGATTGCATTCAATGAATCAGATAGTGATTTGTGCGTGGTACTGGATGGTTCCTGGGCAGTTTTTGACTCTAATTTTATTCGCTTCATTTGTTTAGTGGTCATCGCGGAATGGGGATCGTGGATTACAAGTATACTCACTTTAGTCTTCCCTGGTTGAAATATGATATTGATCGATCCTTTTTCACAACCAACACATTTCAATTGATTATAATAACGGGCATTCCTCCAGTTTGTTGACCTTTTTTTGAATTCCACTCCCCTCAAGTTCATCACCTGTGTGATTCGTTTTATATAGTGGGTATTGATGGAATCGGTAGCAAGCGGTTTATATATTTCCCAGTATTCGTTATATTCGCTTATTGATTTCCAAATCGCCCCATCATCAAACTCAGGATCCAACTGGACCTCTCTGGTGGGTCTATTAGGCAATAGATATGATGGGACGTTGATATCCACCTGTAAGTGAAGCGATTTCCGTACCACATTTTCCGAAATATATTCCAACAATTGATCGAACGATTCAAATTCTGGATGGTTCACAACCTCACCACAAGTCGAGTTTTTAGTATTTAATGGTTCACCCAACTCCAATCTATGTTCTAGCTCCCTCTCACTCCTTTTGCTCCTGGGTATTCGCACATTTTGGGACGCAACCATCTAGAAAAGACTTACGTAATGACCCTCGAATTTTTTTTGTTTGTCGATTTTTTCGCCAAATCGAGCAAGCAAGAAAATAAAAAGCAAACGCTCAGCGCTGCAACCCTTCCCAGATGACATGCTTAAGAAGCGGGGAAAAGAAATGATCAAAAGGAAACACGTCCCTTGCAAAAAGGAAGGATTGCCTGAGTGCGCCGGGGTTCGAACCCGGGTTTTCATCATGAAAATCAGGTTCTGATCCTGACGCCTTAACCTCTCGGCCACGCACCCAACTCCCAAATATACCCCTTAAAAAGGGGTGCTTCAAAGACAATAGGCAGGAGGAAAATCACGTGACTACAATAGGTATCAATCAATCAGGGTTCACTGTGCCATTATCATCTTTGATGTTTTTGTCCACACGTTGTGAAAGCTTATTTCTAGAAGGCCAAGTGGAACCTTTGCGTTGACTCTTGCCACAACAAGTCTCAACCATTTTTTGAATCTGGCCATTTGGAATTGTTTTCGTAAACAGCCCATTTTATAGGAGTTGATGAACTTCCAAACAATTGCCATGATCAACGACATGGTATTGGATTTGACAACTTTGAGCCCACAATTCTTGACATTGAAGAGAGTATCCTGAGATGACCCCAATCGGGATTCCAGATAGCTCAGTAGAATGGTGTATAAATTTTTAATGGATGCAACTCTAATTGGTTCAACATTGTACTGCTTGATGCCCTTGAAACATGTTAATTCCAGCAAATCAATTTTAATACCAACAAAATCAATTTGGGTCGACGAGGAGAGTGTCTTAAGACGATTTATGGTGACGTTAAACGGAAAAATTTGTCTCGCAATCAACTTTCTAATGCATTCACAAATGGTCTTATTGTTGGACAAGATGAGAAAATCATCCACCAATCTAATGATTTTGAATTGCATCCTTTCATGTCCGATAACTTTCGATTTTATATGATCTCTCAATTTTTCAAGAACGGAATCGTAAATCACGTTGAATAAAACTCCTGACAGTGGGAAACCTTGGAAAACACCCACCTTTCTTCTATATGCTCTCTTTTGGTTATGGGTATTTTTTAAAAATTTATTTCTTGAGTACTGGGAACGAATCAACTCCAGAACCTTTTTTTTGGTGAACATGAAGGTCTCATGTTTATCCACCATCAAATAACCTATTGAATCGCAGTGAAATATATCCAATTTGGCCAAATCATCAACAACTTTTAACCGTTGTCTACCCAATTTGACCCCATTTTCAACAACCTGTTTATATTGTACATACAATGTGTCACTTTTTGAATAGGAATCCAATTTCTCCTGTAAAACATGCTCAATTTGCTCATGGGATAAGGAATCGTAAGCTTCCTTGACATCGAATTTGATCGCATGAATACCCCCTCCTTGCTTCAATTCCTGCTTAAATTGAATCACCTGCATGATGACTTCATCAACCGATTCACACAATAACTCTTTGGAAGTGCTTCTCAATTCCCTCAGAATGGCATTAATGGGTCTAATGAATCTCTTTCTGTACATGAGAAAGTTGATTTTTTCCTGTTTGTTACCCCTGAACGGTCGAACAATCAAACGGAAATCGTTTGCTTTGGGCAATAATTTCAATTTCCCAATATGGTCTTGATTATCCACAAAAGAAGTCAATGAATTATCTTCATCGGTTGTTCTAATCAATTTCTCTTGATAATACCTTGATTTGTATCTTTTGGTGATTTGATTCCAAATTGTGTTGGTGAAGAATAATAGCTTACTTCCCTTTGCAGGCTCAGTGACATGAAAAAATGCCGCAATCAATTTAGAAACAAATGTTTGAAAAAACCATTTAATGAACCCTTCAAACATTCTTTTGCTGCGTTCAAATTCAGCCAATGTCATTTTGACCCCCCATTTAGGCCTGATCCAATTGATCTCATTAATCCTAATACCTTTAAGAAGATCACTGAATTGAATTATTTTATGACTATTTTTTCCCAAAAAGACGGGCACCAATCTTGCAATTTTGCTTCTATTCTTTGCTGAGCCAAAAAGGTCCAATGGTAGAACACTGTATACTGCCGTGAACAAAAAGTTGAGTACTAGTTTTTGCGGGGTAGCTAGACTGTAATTATCCTTTCTATCATATGGCCTTTTATTTGGTTTACAAATTGATTCGAAAATGTAGGGATATTTATCTTGGTACTTTTCATGTTTTTCAACCATCCGTTTTATAATTATCACAAGCTTCCTGAACCTCTTGGGTATCCTTTTACGTTTATGCAAAACCCATTCATTCATATCAATACCCTCACTCGGGGGTTTGAATTCATTCGGAAACATGATCAATAAATTTATAAACCAATCGGAATCGATTGGATTGCATCGTTTCAATACTTTATCCTCCTCAAACATGATATTATTCATTCGAACCACTGGTTTATTCTCATCTTTAGGAGGATAACCCATTTCTTGGATATACCCCCAGATCAAATTTCCATTTGGACAATAGATTGCGTTCCAATAAAGAATCATCTCTGTGAAGTTTTTAACACCCATTATATTCTTCAATATTTCCATATCCTCTGACTTCAACAGTTTTATACTGTTATTGTACCCCTTTGGTATAAACTTTGGGGAGTTTGTACCCTGATCACCCCAAATACCCGACGTGAATCCCAGAGTCAATGCATTCTTGTATTCGTTTTCAATGAGGAACGTTACCAAAAGGTCAACAAACTCCCCGTGATAAACGATGTCAGCCATTGCCATCAATTTGTGTGGATATCTCTTTGATTTGGTAATTTTGACCGATTGGGGTAATTGATATAATTGGATCGATTGAAGTAAATCCATCAAAGATTTAAATCTTGAACCGGATCCAAATTCAAGCAACTTGGTTTCATCATTGTCTAGAAATGGTAGAACGAAATCCCTTAGGTGGATCATTATGATTTAAAATATAGCTATCATAGGGGAAATTTTTTACTACTTTCTTCTTTTGACGCTAAAAGTGATAATAATAGAGGTGAATTGGGAAGATGAAGGAGCAATTAAAGGAGAAGAATATCGACTACGAAAAACAGATCTTTCATGGAAAATTTGAAAGGCAGGCCCCCATTCAATCCTCCTCCACCCCGATTTTTCAAAAATATTGGATCTGTTCAGTAGATCCCAAGGTGAGTTCCATTGTGATCTCATTTATTAAGAAATACTTTCAATATACAGGTGATAATCTACGACATTTAAAGAGAGTTTTGAAATTTAACCAAGGGAGTGGGACTCTTCTAAAAATTGTTATTTGTCCAATTGATGATATAGATGAAGAACAATTAAATAATCAGTTACAAGAAGTATTGGAGACTACTTTCACATTATCCCAAACTGAAATACCGATGAATAAGCCTTTAGACAGGGAAACCAATGTAGAATGGTCAAATAAATATTGGCCACTTGTTTGGAAAGGCAACCCGCTAATACAAGACTTGAATGAACTATACAAAGAGTTTAATCTGAATAAGGTGGAAAACCACATGAAAAGCATTATTAAAATATCCAACGATCAGAAAGGTAAGGGATTGAGTCCTACAGTCGTGATGTTTGTTGATCCAAGTACAGACACCATTAAATCGTTGAAATTCGATACAAGAACACGCGACGACCCAATCAAACACCCAGTAATGGTTGCCATCGATGAAATAGCCCGAGAGGAGATCAAAAGACGAGGGATTCAGGGTGATGATAAGTCGAACAATAATTACCTCTGTTTAAACTACCATGTCTATATCACCCATGAACCCTGTGTGATGTGTTCCATGGCATTAGTTCATTCTCGTATTGGTCAACTAGTATACGTGAATCCAAGTTGTAAAACCGGTGGTATTGATAAATCCAGTGGGAACAAATATATGATCCATCTATCCTGTACGCTCAATTGGAAGTTTGAGGCATATAAGATGTTGGACACCTATGTAAATTTTATAGACGATGATATCAATGTGTGAATTGATCTCTTGGGTGACTGTGTTTGCTTTGCCTAACTAAATATGAAATCATTTTGTATGATTAAAACTAGAAAGCTGTTGCCAAAATCACGCTTGATGCCAGAATAAGTTGGTCCAAATGGCTGTCTTACCACCATAATGGAGGCCAGAGTGCATAACAACACTTCAACTGATGTGGCAGTGCAGACTCCACTATGGGCTATTGCTGCTCACATCGCTATTTCACAGCAATGGTACGCCTAATACACACGATCCTTATCATGATACTTGATTACCGCTAATTCTTTCCTTTAGCCCTTAGTTTACGTTCTAACTCCTTCAATTTTGCATCAACATTATCAAGTAATTCCACATCCAGAGGTTCGATTTCTGCTATTTGCTCCATCGATTCAACACTACCCTCCAATTCCTTTAAAAAATGATCACACTGGGACTCCAAGTAATCCACTTCAACACCAATTGATTGTTTTAAGTGATTTAAAGATTTGATCAAATTCGCAATATCCGCTTCTTTCATCTCACTCTGTTCAACATCCTCTGGTGCATACACCGAAGTAAATTGAACATCTTCAACATTGGCCTGTGCTTGTCTCCAGTTGTGTTCCTCATGTGCAGTGCAAAATGAAGCATGAAGTGCCTCCAATTGAGTTTTGTCAAGCCTGAAAGTCCCAATTTTTGACACAAGCTTTCCTATTTCCTTCTCTTGCATAGCTACTGCAAGTGGTCTGTCTAGATATCCCAGGAGGAGATCCTTTGAGGTGATTTCATCCATTTCACAATAAGAATCTCAATGTTACTATTTTTTACACTCACATTCATCTTTCAAATGCCACCCGTTCAGAGAAGTAGATCCCCAAGAAGAGCTTCCAGCCATTACGCGATTGGAAATAAGATGGCATCAACTAAGACGGAACACGGGAAAGCGGTGCTATCGTTGGTGATCCCTCCGGTGGACCAACGAGAATCGGCGTTTTGGAATGACGAAATCGATATGTATGTGCCCAGGAAGCATGCCCTCTTCAAGTTGAGAGCACATTCAGAATTGACAAACAATGTGTGCTTTAAACCATATCCATTGGATAAAATTAAGGACCCGGAACTCTTTTCTGAAGCTACTGTTGATGGTACGAAATTGGTTGAAAAGAGGAAGGAAATTATGGCGGCTAACAGTGCCAGAGAGTTCAAGGTTGATCCTGAAACAGGAGAATATCCGGAATTGAATGAGGTTGAACAAAAAGAATATGAGGAGTATTTGGAGGGTGTGATTAAGAACCATAAACCTACGGATTTGCTATTGGGGGATATAACCGGTATGAAACTACTAGAAAAGTCAATGGAAAATCAAATAAAGGAACTAGAGGAGGAAAATGACACCATTATAGACAAAGATGAAGAACTAACCTTTAAATTGAAGATTTTGGAATCAATATCAAAGATGTACAATCAATTCACGGGTGAAAATTACGAATCCAACAAAGAATTCGTCGACGGAGTGGAGGATGAGTTAAAGAGGAAATATAACATGACCATCAAGGAGATATCTTTGGTAAAACAGTTTTCTACTCAAGAGTTTGACTCACAGAAGTCGTCAATAACTGTAGAGGAAAACCGTGGTTTGATGGAAAGGCTGAGCCAAATTCAGACCCAATATGCTCAGCAACAACAATATCAATACCAACAATCCCAATTGCAACAACAACAACAAGTTCAACAACAGCAACAAATACAAAACGCCCACCAGCAAAACCAACAAGGACAACAAACAGATGGTTTTGATTCGGCCCAATTCGATATGGGGTTATGGCAGGACGATAATAACGATGGGGCATTGACGAATTTTAACGATACCGCGTTCAATGGATTCTTCTAAGTATAATCCTTATATCTGTGATAATAATTTATGTAATTTTAGTCTTTTGATATTTAATAATACAGTATATATAATATTGAATTAGTTCAAGGAATTGGTCCACTTTTTCAGAGAATTTAAAGAGGCATATCCAACCGAGAAAAAGGTGACAACAACGTTCATGAGAATCAGAATGATGGAGTTCAACATGTATCTTGGGGCAAAAATTTTCCACACCATCAAATGTCTTCTAAAATGGTTTGTCATGATCAAGGTGCTCAACGTTAAAAATGTTTGATAAATGACCAACGTTGTACCATTCTCAACCACTTTAGAGATCAATCCAATAGGCTTTTGTGTAGGAGGAATCTTCCAAAGCGAAAGCAATGGTGTGGCCAATGCTGCCAAAATAAACGGTCCCAAAGTGTTCAAGACAATGGCAAAATGAGTTAACGGGAAGGTGATGGTCTTGGACAAAATGAACCCCGATTCCCAATGAATTGCCTGGAGAGTACCTTGATGACCAGTGCTGAAAAAATGTTGGTACCCTAATAATCCGATCACCACGACCGAAATCAAGTTCATTCGAATGTTCAAAATATCCACCAATTCTAATAGAGTCAAGAGTTGATTGACAAACAAAACAAGGGAAAGCTGTCCCAACGGTTTCGTAACACACAGGATTGCGACAAACCAATTGATAAAAAACAAGAAATACGAAGACCCATACGTATTACCATAACCAACAATTTTAGCCGATTTGGTAATAATCTGGGGAGACTTCTTATCCTTTGGATTTTCAAGTGAGACTTTATTCTCGATTTCAATGTCCATACACAATGGGGAGTAATGCCAACCGAAGTTCCCACCGATTATTGAACCCGCAATCACAATTCTTGCCAATGTGATCTTGACATCGTGAATATACTCCAACGGAATATCAAGCTTCTTATTAAGATATTCATCATTTTCCACGTATTCTAATGTCCACAATACAGCAACCAAAATCATCATTATCCTCAAACCTTTAGAAATCCAGAGCGGAGCCATCCCCTTATAAGATTGGGTATTGTTATAAAACCCCTTGATGAAAGAAGGCAACCCAAGTGCAGCTAGATAAAGCGAGGCAATAACCAGCCAAGACATTTTGAAGGTGGAGACACACTTGTCGCCCTGTTCTTCCCTGCAAATGGTTATCATAGAAGCCAGCTTGGTCAAAACGGTGAAAATAAAGGAATGGTATAATCCCAAAACCATACCTCTTTTGTCATTATGCTGGAGGGATTTAAAAAATGCCAAAACACCAAATGTACCCAACCAGAATGAGACAATCTTGTCTTCCCAAATAATAAAAGAGTTTGACGTGTAAATCAATGAATGACTGGCGATGATGAAAACACCAAAATAGGTCCATCCATTCTGAACCATATTCTCTTTCACTTGTAGGAAAAACCATGGTACCGAGTATCTATCGATTAAAGGTGCCAAAATACCGTTACCAATACCCAAAGCTGTACCCAAGAGGATTGTCCATGGTAGAGGTAACATTTCCGGGTTGAATATCATCTTGAATGATACGCATAAGACGCAGTACACTAAGATGAGAATGAAAGAGGCAAGAAGACATTGCCCATTCAGTTGTGAAATGACCACAGTGGGAACCAACTTTGAATGCACTATTAGCACAACTAGGGAAAGTGCCAATAGCCCAATACCGATCCAGATGTTCACGTCATCGAAAGTTGCCCACAATTCTTTACATTTATCGAGGGAAAAAGATTGGTATTGATAATGAGCATCCACGATATCCGTTAGTTCAGCAAACATTGTATTGACCATTTCGTCCGAGTTTAGCTCGCTGGATTGCTGTCTGTAGGTATTAATTTGGTGGGAAGTCAGTTTTGAGGCCATCAACAAGGATTTTGGATCCTTCATAAAAGCTTCCTCAATTGGGGATCCCAAATTATTGAATGGAATGGGGACACCCAATAGCATCGACAGGGTTGGAACTATGTCGATTTGATTCACTTTTCGGTACTTTTTACCATTGTTGGAAATGTCATAACTTTCCGGCTTCTTTCTCCCAAACGTCTTTTTCTTAGAATACATGAATAAAGAGGCTTCCACCTCATCATCAGACTCACCTCCGTGGTTCCCAGTGGAATCCATACCGTGGTCACCAAAAACAACGAGAAGGGTATCATCGCTGATCTGATTCATCACCCGCCTGATTACTTCATCCATTTGGTGTAATTTTTCCTTCATCGAGTAATGTTCCGGCCCGTATCTATGACCACAATGGTCGACACCGAGAAAATGACCAATTAATACATCCCAGTCATTTTGATGTTGAGGTTCCAGCAATGGGAACACATGTTCAATGACACCATTATCAACACTGTGTAAATCCCAAACGTTCAAAGAATCGTAAGGGTATGTAATATTAGGATCTAGATATGGCGAGAACATGGCGGTCCAGGTATCATCACCAGCAAAGGCCACCCTTTTGCCATTTTCAAAAAGCTGACGGATAAAGTTATCCTCATAAACTGTATCCCCATCGAAATTGGATCCCGCATCAATAAAAGTTGGCAACGACCCCGTGGTTAATCCCTTTAACCTCTGTAACGTGGTCGTGGGTGGATCGGCTATAAACTTCAACAAGAGCGAGTTTCCTGGTTCCTTCACAAAAGTATCATAAAATACATTGAACTGATTATGATAATAGTAATCACTCGATGATTCATCACTTCCAGCGATGGGGATCGTGAAATCAAACCTTAGCGCGTCAACAACTAATATAATCGCCTTCTTATAAGGGGATGGATGAAAGCAGGAATCGCTTCCTGTTAACCCAAATTGATCCTCACACTGAGAAATATTGTCTAAAACATGTCTGGAAAGAAGAAACCCTCTAGTGAAGAAGGCTATTGCAATCACCTGAAGAACACCGAATAGTACTAACACACGTGTGTAAAAAGTGTGTGCTCTTTCCAACCTTGTCGACTTTATATTTGCATATGAATTGTCCTCATCAATCTGGATCTGAGCGTCCCTAATTGAGTTCACCTCTTGGCTTTCTTTTGGCATCTCTTTTCTTTACCGCAGTTGAGGGAATAATCGGGTGAAATTGACGTTTTTAGTGCTAATTCTACCGTTTAAAAGTTCCTAAGTGAAATAAAAAGGTGTCAAAACGTTAATTGTGATTCTTCCGACGCCTTCCAGCTCCAATTCCTTCAAAGATCAAGGATTTGGACGTAAATTACGGATCAACACACGCCAAGGATCAAACTTTTTTTTACGGCGAGTGATTACCTCAATGGGAAAGCTTACATAATACACAAGCTCATCAACTCCAACGCTGTGTTTTCACCAATGATGAACCACAACCAGATTTGGAGCCAGAGCCTCAAGAAGTTTTCGTAGATCCTGGCGGGAGATGTTCTCTTCCACCAAAAAGATTTCCAGGGGTTTCTTGCCGTTCATGTGCTTGAGAAGCTTGTAGAAGAGGGCCACCATTTCTGGAGGTTTGTCTGCAACAACCTTTGCAATCCAACGTCTCTCAATGGCCGTGGCATACTCGGGTTCAACAAGAATCGTGTCCTCCTCCTCCTCTTGTTCAAACTCGACAACCCCGTTGTTGGTAGTGGAGCCATCCAGTGACTCAGTGACAGATCCAGGCTCCTGGACAACATTGGCAGTGTTGTCGGTGTTCATGGCCTTGCTGACATACCCTGTATCTGTTGGATCGTTGCTGTTATTGGAGTTTGTTTTGTGTACAATGCTGATACTTTCGTCATCACTGACCTCTGTGCCTGTTGCAGACAGATGTGCTAAACTGTCGTCGGAGTCGTACTCAGTGGTATTGTGGTGTTCATCGCTTAATATATGGTGATTATTTGTATGTTTCTGTCTCCTTTTCATCGCCTCCTGCTTCTTTTTGACCTCTATCTCAATCTCCTCATCCACTTCAATTTTAATCTCTTTGGTGATCTTCAAGTAGACAAACGTACAAAGCTGCAGCAAGTAGCCGTACTTCAATAGCCAGGTCACTGCATCTAAGTACAAATCCTTGTGATCTTTTGAAGGAATGATGACACTGATTGGTTTGGGTTTTGTATTAGATATATCCGAGATCATGGCCAAAAAGTTTGTGATTTGGGGTAAGTTGGGGAAATTTCTCTTGAATCTCACAGCATCATCATAAACCTCCTTAATCGGTGCCATTGGCGCTACAACGTAGATGTTTCTCAATGAAATTGGCAGAATGGCCTTGGCCCTTCTCCAATAGACCAAGTGATTGGCAAACAATTTGACTTCCTGAATTCCCAACCCACTCAAAACGGATAATTTCATCAATGACTCGCTGGGTTTGATCATCCGGATAAAAGATGCAAAAACGGAATCCTTATCGACCCGAATGTCTCTAATGATCGATTCAACATCGTCGAGCAAAATTAACGCAAAGTACCCCATTGTATCATCGTTCATGTCCAAATGGGCTGTGGATTCAATGCTGTTAAGCTGATTGAATGGCGAAAAGGACGATAAAGTTGACCCCCTTGGAATTTCCAATGTTCTTGGCGGGAGTGAAGAAAAGACCGTCTTAATCGGAATCTGAAATGACCGCATTCGCCCATTGACATCCACATTCAAAATTTGGGACTTGGAAATGCTTTCGTACGTCTGGTAAATGACTTTTCCCAATGAGGTCTTTTCGATGATTTGTTCCCATTGTGATGCAATTGGTAGATGGATAAGCTCCTCCCGCAGCTTCATGATCTTCAAGGATTCTTCCCAAATGTAATTGCTCTTCTGCTGTTCGTATCTCAGTAAGAGTGAAAGTCTGCTGGTGATATAATGGAACATTTCATCCACCCGATGGTTATATTCTACAACAGGTGGATTCATCACAAATAGTAAATTAAATTGATACATTCCCCCATCATCCAATGATTTCCCATCATCTTCGCCATTGTTCTCCGAATCTTCATTCGTATCGTGGGATTTTGTCTTTCGTATATCATCGCTTTTGACTGACTCTCTTCTTGAACTTTTGTTTCTTGTCGAGATACTCTTCTTTGTGTTTTTCCTCTTATTAGATGCCCACCAATTGCCATCGTCATTGACTCTGATTGGAAGTCCGAGGAAAACCATGTCCTCCACCGTGACTTCAAACCGGTTATTGCATAATGCCTTTGGAGGTGTGGCCAAGTCGCTGATAAAGTCTACGTCAAAAGTAAACAATTTCTCCACCCTGTATTCCACCCTTTCATTCAGCGTAACGTTAGGACTATTTAACATAGAATTGCCATTGCTAGTTGCAGACAATGCTGACGGAGAATGCAAAACATCTTTATTATCACCAATCTGTGAGGTGTTAAGCTTTTGCAATCTCTTATTCGCCTTCCTTTTTCTTCTTCGATCTCGTTCATCCATGATCTCCAAAATGTCCCTACCGGAGGCGTACTTGGCTTCAAACGAACCTTTCGAACTTGATCCTAAATGTTGAAATGCACTATACGTGCTGTCTGTGCTTAAACTATCTCTATGGCCAATACTACCGATATCAGACAGAGAGTCTAATCTCTCAAGGTCTGTATCGGAATCAGAACTGGAAGAGGAGGAATACTGGTCATTATCGTTATCCAAGACTTGATTATCTAAGGGTGTTGGTTTGAAGCCAAATTCGTTGGGATTTGGGGGATAATGAAAAACCAATTGATTCCCATCATGTGTGGAAATGCAGAATACCACCCCCAAAAGGCAGGGGTTTGGTAGCAGAAGGGAGGCACTCATAATGGCCAATGATAATCAAGGTACTCGAAAAAAAAGTGCTCATTAAAATACACGACATTAGATTAAATAACACCAAACATGTTCTTTAAGTTGGATTCGTCCATCTCCCGGCGCTTTCTTTCCATCTCCTCAATCCCGCCATTATGTTTAAGCTTTTCCCCTTCAACAAATTCCCCCAACTCGTCCTGGAACTCGTTTCTCATCATGATCTTCTTCTCCACCTCACGAACCCGTTCAAGCTTCTTGATAGCCTCCACACGGTCCTCGTGGTTAGGATTTAAGCCGTCCACTTCAGCAAAAAGCATTCTTGTTGCATCCTGGGTCGTCATGTTTGGATCCGGAAGAGGCAGTCTGGGCCTGGACACCGCGGCACCCTTGTCCAACTCATCGACACATTTGACAATCAGATCAAAGGTGTCAGTTGCTGATTGATAGTCCTGTTCCAGAAGGGACAAAATTTCCTCCTGAGCTTTAAAAAACTGCTGGTCCTCAACGATCGTGTTGAGGGTTTTACTCCAAAGGGCGGTCCAATTCTTTTTGTCTGTGGCCATGAACGTCGTCATCTCCTTCAAACCATTGTTTGTGAGCTCCATCTCTTTGGCTATGTGTTGAATCTGGTTGTGAGAAGGTTTGGAGCCCCTTTTTGTAATATCCAGCTTTAAGACCTCAATAATATCTTGAAGGTCGTCTAGCTTTATCACAAGCTCCTCACATCCGTTAGACACCTTATCCTTACATTCCTTCATGTATGAGTTGTTGTCCATTCCTTGAGAGGCAATGCTGGCTGCCTCCATATCGGAGATCGTCGATAAGGCCGACTGCAGGCTGGATTTCAACGATAACGTTGATCTCTCGTGGTGTTGCTTGAGTTTCGTCAATTCAAACTTCAAATCGTCAATAGCCTTCATATCCTCCTTTCTGCTTTGAAGCATCTTCCTCATATTCTGTTCGTAATTGGGATCCTCCTTTTTGGTCTCATGAGCAATTGTTGGAATGGCCATTGATCCTCTATTACCAACGTTAGATATAGCCACCAACTCAAGCTTTTTGAAGAGTCTCTCCTCCATTCTCGCTATGTCTCCCTTGATAGAATCTATTTGTGTGTCCACATGACGGAAAATCTCGCTTTTGAGATCCGGTTCATGGAGTGATATAATCGAGTTAGGGCAGATGTCTCCTACATTCTCCAGCTCATAAGGTATACCTGTCGAATCATCCTGAATGTAGATTACCGGAAATGAGAGCGCTCCTGGAGGAGAGTAATTGAACTTCTGTGTGAATAGGACCTTGATATTCGCCTGGGTTGTTGGCAATCTGAGGGACACTTTCTTCACGTCATTTTTCAACTTTAAAAATACAGTGTGGATTCCCTCTTCAACTATTCTTGGAGGTGAAAGCTTGAGAAGATGAGAATCTTTTTTACTCGGGCTAGAAGAACCATCTTGCTCCAAAACGTCGTCAATTGATATTTCGAACTCAGGCTCTGATGCCCCTGACAAACGCCTCTGGATCTCTTCCTTTTTATCCTCAATTTCTTCCTCAATTTCGTCCTCGCCATCGAAAGTGCGGTTCACTTCGGGCGTTTTTGGTAATCGGCCTGGACTGAAGCTCTGGTCTGCTTTTGTGGAATTCATGCTGATTATTGAATTTGTTTGATACGCGGAATATAACTTCGACGCTCTTCTCATCAGACCGGAGTTGTGTTGCAATCGTTCCATTGGATCACCATTCCCTGATTCCTTCGAGCCTGTGCTCTGATATTTAATTCTATCACTGTTTAATGAAGACGAACTTTTAGTTACCACACCTTTTAACGAAGACTGGGATCCCCTAATTGATTCAAGTCTCGCTAATTCATTCTGCTTCTCCTTCAATAACTTCATCATATCTGCCACTGTGTCTCCAATGTCCGGTAGAAAGATGTCTAGTGACTCTTGGGACGGTCTTAATACGAGTGATTTCTCCAAAATGAGCCTCACGTTACCGGGAATATCCGGCACATCTGCCGTAGAAAGACCTACTGAGGTGTAAGATCTCTTGAGCATCTTGAATGTATCTCCAAATTTGACAAACTTGGCAGAAACTTCGTCAACAGGTGTTTCCAATGAGGCCCATGTTGTGAGAGACTGGAGAAGAGATTTTGTTGCGGTCAAGAGCTGTGAGGTTGCTGTAGCCAATGAAGGTGAATGATGTCTCTTCTTAGTTGACGATCGCCTTGTACTGGGGCCGGAATTCGACATCGTCAATTCACTATTCAGAAGAAGAGTGTACGCGTATAATATTTTGTCTCAAATGTTTATCCTTTTTCATAGCTAAATGTCGGATCTTGAGGAGGTTTTAAACTCCCAGAGTGATGATAACGCCCTGGAAACAATTCCATTGCATTTTAAATCACTGGTAGTACCTGTTGGGGATTTTTTGCCTTCCAGTAAGCATCACAGGGACCATGAAAGGACAAAAACTGCGACTTATTCTGGTAGAAGGAGAATAGCTACTTTCTCACAAACCCATCAATTTACTATTGCTGCGGCTCAGTTTTTGGATTTGACTACTAAGGACCATTTGAATGAGTTATATCGGATTGGATTTGATACCCATCGAATAGAGCAGCTTTTAGAACGTAAGTATTTATTGAAACGAAAGTTCTGGCAGTCCACTGGAGTGGCTCACCACAAGTTTAAGAAAAAGAGTTTCAGGACGTGGTTGAAACTAATGGATGATCCCACCGTGTTTGATGTTTTTTATGAAGAAGAGGACCAGTTAATAAAGAAGCTTAATTCTGTACAAAAGTTAACTTTGAAAAGAATCAATGATAGGAAAATAGAGAACTTCACGATAGAATTTAATGAAGATGCGAATTTTGTGGGTGAAGGAGAGTTTTTAAATGATCCCTATTCAGATAATAAAGATGTGAATGTGGATGTGAATGTGGATGAGGATCCAGATTCCCAAATTAAATTGCCCGTCCGAAGTAAGGTTCCGGTTATCATGGAAGAAAGTCAGCAGATTGATGGTGTGAATTTTGAGCCTCAATTGCCATTGGGGTCAAAAGTTGGACTCAATACACAAAGTTCCAATCACGACCAAATGGATATGTCAATGGAATCTGAACAGTTTTTGCATAATATTTTTGATGAGGCGAGTAATCTGGAATCAACGACGGCAATTAGTCCAGTAAAATCAAAAACTCCTCAGATAGTAACTCTACGTTCCTCACCAATCATTTATCGTAGTGGAAATGGCCATGAGCACAATGGAAATACTCATGAGCAGAATGAAGCCGCTCATGAGCAAAATGAAAATGCTCATGATCGAAGTGAGGTTACAGAGCCAACAATTGAAGAGATATCAATACCACAGAACGATATACTTGAAGAGCTTGGGCCTATTGCACCACTGGTTTACGCACATAGACAACTGCGTCATAGAAACATTGTTAATAGAAACCCTTACATGGTTGATAGGGCAGAATACCTTGGCTTGTCAACACCTGTAGAATTGTCAGATATGGCTGAATCAGGCAAATCAGATGAAGAAATAATTGCTTACCTTGATAAAATATACCAAAAACGCCGACAGCAGAAATTGGAAAGTGGTCATGGGTATGGCCCCTACTCGAAGAAGACATTCATGGAGGTGATGGAGAGACCTCTGATCAATGAGCATAAATCTGCATTAGAATCCATAATAGGTGCGGAGGATGATGATTTCCAGGACTTTCAAGATGGAGAAGAAGATGACGACCAAATACCGAGTGATATCAAATCAATTGACGATGAGTTTGATGATACGTTTGATTTGATTGACGATAAGTTTGTGACAAAACGGAAGGCCAGAAACAAATCATCTAGTACATCCTCTGGAGTTGGTAAGCCTGAACAAAAAAGTACCCGAGGTAAAGACCCTTTTAATGATAAAATGGACTCAGTTAAGGCGTATTTGGGTGTGGAATCCGTTAAAGATTTGAAATCTTTAGCCTGTAACACCGGTCAACAAAACCGTGCTACCTCACGTCAAAGAGAATGGGATGAAATCTCCTTTGCACCTGAAGAGGACTTGCCAATCACGAGACCTGTTAACGCGCTGGAAAGACTCTCCTACACATCACGCAAGGTGCCAACTCCCACTCCACAATTGACTTCAATTCGCCAATATCAAGCCTTTGCAGATCCTCTTCTTGATTTGGGGTTTTCTGATAACGAAGAGGGTACCGAAAGCAAAAAGAGAAAACCTTCTTCACCACCTTCAAACGAGACTACTACCAAAGTGGGATTGAGAAGACAAGCAGAAACTCATTCAGTACCCACACTTCGTAGATCGAATACTGGATTAACTCCAACACTCAAAAATAACATGTCCAGTGTGAAATTGACTCCGATCGATACCAAAAATGGCATTACATTATTAAGAAGTAAGTCAGTGTTGACTATGAGAAGAAGTGAAACCACCGAGACTGATTCCACGGAGACATATTCATCTAAATACAAGAAGAAACCAGCTAAGTCGAAAAATATTATAGCAGCCTCTTATGCGCCTAAAACCAATACAAATTTTGAATTTAACAGAGAGGCATCGAAGGGGACATTTGAATCTGAGGGTATTGCCGGGTTTTTTAGGCGCCAACCTAGTGTTCCCAGTATGGCGAATAAAATTGACTTTGATGCGGCCAGGGGTACAAATGTATTCAAACAATCTTCCAGAGAATCCAGTATTGCAGATAATGAAAATTGGAAAACGATTAAAAAGCTGTGGAACAGACATCAAGACGAGACAGATCTCACTGAGCGCCGTATGAAAGTTTTGATGGATTTGAAACCGGATCACTTTTCTGAATTTGATAATTCCTCTAAACTGATTTCTTCCAATATGATAATCAATATTCGGAAAATGGAATCATCTTATTATTCGAAATCTAATTTGGTAATAACACTGGACAAATCGACAAATGTTATACATGTGCCCTTGACTTCCTCAGACGGCATGATGAAATCCTTAAAAGAGTTTTTTACCTTTCTAGGGGTCGCTCTTAGAGGTGGGAAGCTTACCAACCAAAGATTAATTCAAATAAGAAAATCCTTGATTAATATCATCAGAATGTGTTGGAATTTGAAAAAAGATTGTCCAAATATCATTGTAGACGTGGGCCTATTAATGAATGAATTTTTAAATACCCTGAGAGATCATCCACCAGATTCTGAATCATTCTGCTTCTTCTCTCCTTTTATTTTAGCCTGCATGATGCTTTTTCAACGATTCATAGGCTCAAATTCCGATCATTATTCCACTTTCCAAAAATCAACTCGCTGGATCCAAAAGAGATTTATTTTGAACTTCTGCCAAATTCCATATCAGCTATTTTTCATTCCGGAGAATAAGATTTACTTTGAGGCATTGAATTTATTTTTGATGTTTTGCAAGAACCCGTGGGATATCGTAACTCAATTGGGTGTGAAATTGAACCCTGTTGATGTTACTTGTCTGCTTTACTTCATGAACCAAAGAGGAAAAATTGAAGCAGATTGGGCCTTTTATATTGAACATTTGATCCATCTGGAAGATTTGAAAAAAAATAACCAGAGTGATTTACTATGTGACAATCTTGCAAAGGATATTTGTGTTCTCATAACTAAGATCAATTCAGACCTAGGATGGGAAATTGAACCTCAAGTCTTGATAAGAGTTTTCCGATTGTTATCCGCTTACAAGTTCATTAACATTGCAGGTAGAAGAAAACCTGCTGCTACCATATACCCACAAAGTGAACCAGATACCCTTATTCCTTTACCTGAGGATGGGTGTTTAGACTTATATTTCAAACTATTGACAATCTTCTCTCAAAGTTATATAAAATTTTGCACATCTACCGGATACCAATTGACATTTTTGGAAACAGATTTGACCCCTGGTAGTACTCTGAGTGGATATTCATCCATACAGCTCCAAAATAGGGCAAAGGTTGTTTTAATGTTATGGATAATTTTTGATAAGGATGTCCAGTCATATTTGACTAATATTATTGAAGTAATGTTAAAGGACGGATCCATATACAGCTCCAAATCGTCTATTACTTTGTTGAAATTGATTACAACCCGAATGTCCAGAAAGCCCATGGTGACTGTTTTAAAATACCTGCCCAGTATCATCGAGAATATTAACAGCCTGAAGATTTTTGAAAAAGATCTAAATTTTGAATTTAAGGGTCTTTTAGCATCTGTTAAGAGTCATCTAAGTTCAGACGAACAACTCCCAATTAGGTACGCCCTTCAGTGTATGCTCTACTTTCTAAAGTTGACAGATTTGGAACCTTTTGAAGATTCAATCAAGGCTATTTTTCAAACCATCGAAGAGAATTGGATGTTTTCCATTCAAGGTGTTAACGAAAAAGATATTGCCAAAGTTAATAAACTTTTGGAGAAATTTGGTAACGTTTCCAGAAAGAAACTTGATAATAAAGACATGGCGACAAATTTTCAAAGCGAGTTGTTAAAGTATTGGATGTTCTCCAGGATCAAGATGAATACATCAGCCCCAAAGATATACTATCAGGAATGGATGAACTTTGAGAATGAGAATTTGAAGAAAAAGATGGAATTATCATTTTTCAGCCACTTGGTGACACTGCCTTCAGCCCTAGATCTTAAAGGGGAAATTGTTCTTGTATTCTATAGATATTTGGCGAATGATAAGGCCGATATCCGTGATTTATTGAACGGAATGCATAATTTGGGATTTTTTTCCATAGATTTAGGAAGATATTGCAACTTACCGGCGGAAGAGTTTGTTAAAAAACGGTTGGATTTATCAATTAAGGCACTTTCCTCTTTAGTCAATACTTACAGTGATGATGTGCTTTCTCGGAAGGCAATGGCAATTTTTGTCCATCATTTGAAAAATCAATACGATCTAAACTTTGACAACAATTTTGTCAAAGAACTGGCCTCTTATATCTACACCGTCGTTGGTGATCAAATTGGAACTCCTGAATGGATATATCTTGAGGCTAAACTGAAGCTAGAAATGGTCAGTGGTTCATTGGCAAAACAGATTGCATATGCTGCTGATCTCAGCACCAATAGACTGATTATATCTATTGTCAAATCGTACATTGCAGCCATTATTAATGGGGAGTTGTCAACATTTACCACAGACTTTAAGGATCTGTTTACAAAGACAGAATCTAGTCAAAAATTGGTCACCGCGGTATGTACAATCATATCATTCCATGCATCCTCCATTTCTAATAATGATGGTAATTATGACTGGATCCATATAAGCTTTTGGATGAAAATCATGCTTTCGATGTCTGAGTACTCATGGCTAGAGCTCGATTTCACGTCAATGCTGAGCATTTTGAAGGAATTGGCCAATCTTTCAGCATATTATGCAAAGGCTCATTTGTGCATGTATTATTATTATGATATTGTCTTGAGTGTTTATGCCTTGGTGAGAATGCTAGGCGGTCATTTGAAAGATTTTTTGGAGGGAAATATATTAAGAGAAAATTTCCAGCAATTTACAGGTTTAGACACCAAAATCGATAATAAATACTATCATGATGATAAAATTGTTGATACGGAGATGGAGAATTTATTGATGAGATCATTCTTTGACAATTCCATTTTACTCAATAGCAAGTACTGTCTTGTTCAAAACCAGCAGCTTATCTTTGAAATGTCAGAGAAGGTTGATAAGGAGCGGGATATCAGTATTAAGTATTTGCAAGGGAGGATATGAATTCATTTTGTAAACATTTCGCATTTTATAAATCGGTAGTGAATAATATTTCATTATTGTTAACAAACAAACCTGAGCTTTTTTTAAGTTGAAGTTACTTCTCAAAAGTGCATAAGGACTCATTCTAGGTAATATCAGCTAGGCCGTCTAACGAAATTTCAAGTATTCCATTTTGGTCCGCATACCATCGTACCCATTAAACATTTACCTGGATCATACTTTGGAATTCCCGTTTAATAAGACAAAAGTAAAACCATTTCACTCTTTATTCATGTACCCACTCTGATATTGGCCCCATCAAATCATAATAATTCATGTAAAATTATTATTTTAATTTGAATTGTATTCACTTTTTGTTCAACCGCTTAGTCTGTCAAGGAACAAGGGCCCCCATATGATTTCTTACAGGGAAGTGAATAGCTACAGCATAAAGCGGGCTATAAATACCAAGAACCTCCGATTATATTATAAAAAAATAAATATGCGAGTACATCACTCATTCTTCACCTTTGGAGACAAAGCTATCACCAATATTTTATAATTGAGCCAAATAAAGAACAAGATGAAAGAACCAAATGATATTAATACATTTCCAATAACCCACAGATCGGGCAGATTTGAAGGGGGGTCGGCAAAAAATTCAAGCAACTGCAGACCTGATGCAGATATGTATGAACCCACTATCACCAACCTCCAAAACCAAGAGTGGGGTAAAACAGGGGTTGCTAAAGGTCGTTGGGAAAGGAATGGGATTACTTTGCAAGTATATTTTCTAATCCAACCCAAATTGCCCATTAACCAATTGGATAAGATGCCCAGGACTAGATATTGAAGAATAAGATTGTCTTTTTTCAACAATGGCCACATAGAAAACAAACAAATGTTTAAGAACCAGCACACCATTGAGATGCAATTTGGCTCAACTTCGTTGAGTAATAGAGTCACGGGCAACCACGGTAATAAAATTGACTTTTCATGGACTTGAAAGGAGAAAAGATAGAATGATAATGAGCAAGCAGAAAGGGTCCACACCAATAGCCGCTTCGATGGTTTCAAAAAGATTGCAACACAGGAAGGAGTGATTCCCAAGAGGGTTAGTAATAGGGACAAGTTTCTCAATTGGGGAATACTCAATATTTCCCTGTATTTGATGAGAACGTTTGTGGCGCACCAGAAGTTAGCGACCTTATCTTCAAACAACCCTCTACCAAATGGAAACATTCTAAATAAAATCTGGGAAACCTGGGAAATCCCTCCGTTATAGACAAATGGTAGGAAAATGATCACAAGGGTAGTCACGACGGAAGTGGCAATACTCAAAAATCGGAGCAAGTTGACCTTTGGAAGGACGCACTTTGATAAAAGATAGAAGAAGAATATTGGCGCAAAGTATAGCGCCATCTGCTTGAATGCAATGGCCAACACAAAGAGACTTGAGGCTAATGCGTAATTATCATTTAAGAGATGATCAAGAGCCAGCAGTGTGAGACCCAACATGACCGAATTATATTGGAAATGGCCATGATCAATAATTATCAGTGCGGGTTGGAAGAGAATAGCTGCAGTAATAATTGTTTGATCTATCGAAGAGGCCTTATTGTAGTTTCTCCCCATCCAGCGGACATACATCATTACCGCTGGGATGTAAAATATTAGTTCTGACCCCAAAGCTGTTATTCTCATGTAAGTTTTAAGTTCAATGGATTCAAATCCTCTTGAGGAGTCCAATGTAAACCAGCTGGGATCAAATATCTTACCAACCCATCCACAAATCAAGGAATGATACGCAGTCAATGGCGGATAATCAAGCCCCCAATATTGTAAGTCATAGTAGTACCATTGAGAAATCGGAAGGCCGGTAGTTATTTCCATCCAATGGCGTTGTGCTTCAAAGTCCCCAAACATTGGTGGTGTGTTCTCCCCCGAATAGGACCCCAAACCAACTGCACATCTAATGATGATAGCGAAGACTATAACTATGTATCTAGCCACCCATTGATTTGGTGCTTTCTTAAAAGGATAGAGAAAGTCGTTTAGAGGAGAACTCTTAAAGAGAGAGACAAACTTCCTGTCTGTTTTATCGGATTGAGACATTCCTCCTGGGGGTGATTTCAAAGTGTGAGAAATGAAAATGAAAGTGCTCATGACATTACAAAAGTGGTCTATCTATTAGATGTTCTCCTCCAAACGCTCGCCATTCTCACCAATAATCTCCTTAATAACGGAGATTATTTGTGGATGGAGTGTAGAAGTTGCCGCAATCACACCCTGGCTGTTCAAGGTTCTGCCGAATCCAAAGTCGAGGTCATTACCGTAAATGTCACTGACTTTACCACCACTTTCGTTGACAAGGAGATAACCTGCGGCATGATCCCAGATCTTCTCTCTATATTTGGCGTCCTTAGGCAATCTTAAGTATATTTCAGCTTCTCCCTTGGACACGGCACAGTACTTGACTTGAGAATCCAAGTTGACGGACGGCTGGGAGATACCCAACTTGTGCTTGATGAGGGATTGCAAGCCGTGGGATGAATGGCCTTTTTCCACGCCCTCGACAACTCTTGCCTCGCCAGTGGTAAACTCGTTGTGAAGGTGGATTCTTTGCGATTGGTTGTATGGATTGGTAATTGGTGTGTCTAATGGTTGAAAATATGATCCCTGGCCTTTGATTGCGGTGAAGAGTCCACCTTTTTTGGAATTCTTGTCGTACAAATCGTGGGGCAAGTTTGGACACCCAACAACACCCACCTTCACTTCACCGTCCACAATCAGTGCTAAGCAGATGGCATATTGGTCTCCTCTGAGAAAACCCTTTGTGCCGTCGATTGGGTCCAAGGCCCAGATTCTGCCCTTGTTTCCACCCTTGGAATTGCCCCTGTCGATGGAATCACACATTGCCTGTGGGGAATCCAACGCGCCCAATTCTGCACTGGATTGAGCATCAATTTCTTGGATCAATTCAAGGTGAGAATAGATCAGCTGATCGATCTTCTTCTCCTTGATCAGCCCAGAATCCTCCTCTCCAACAACCTCATCCTCAGGAAAGTTCTTGAGAATTGAGTTGATAATAATTGCCTGGGCTCCGAAGTCTCCAATTGTCACTGGAGACTTATCTTCCTTTGAGATCCCACCGTCTTTGAGGTGTTCATCTGACACCTTTTTGGTCAATAAGGAGGCTCTTCTAACTGCCAATTGTGCAATGTATGCTTCTCTTACGTAGTTGGAACTCATTTTCCACAGATGGTGCATTCAAGTGAAGAAGAAGAGAGGTAGAGGAATGAGGGCACCATCTCGTCAAGTCACGTGCTCACACACAATCCCCGCTAGAAAGATCAAAAGATACCCGTGTGAATGGTTTGGTTTTTTGTGAATAAAATGATCACCTGGGGTATTGGAGTCCCCTGATCACCTTATCTTCAATTGCTTCTCATTGGCTTCTCATTTACCTTTGGAGCAGATCATGACTTCCATTTTAACATTTCAAAAATTTGAAAAATCGGATATCACCGGAAGTGCATTGATCTAACGCATATTTGCCACCATCAAGCCAATTACGGGTGGTTTCTACCATTATAAGGTATATATAACCATAATCTTTGCTTTGAAGTTGACTTCTCATGGTCAAAAAATTTATGGAAAACCTCACACAATTCATCCCATAATAGAGCATCGACCCGGTTACGAGGCAATGGAGAGGAATAAACGAAGGGTGTCGGCCAAGGCCTCTATACATTCCGGTCTGGTGTTATATGACGACATTTCGGATCAAGAACAACCACCGAAACGTGTCAAACAACCACTATCTCTCACCCAAAGTCAAAGAAATGGATTTCATCAGGTGCCGGCCTCCCTACTAGAATTGCCATATAGAGGGGTATTTACCCAAAGTGAGGCGAATACATTCCATACATACCCTGATAAACAATTCAAAGCTCTCTTTAAAGAACTTTTCAACGACTCTAAGATAGTGTCTAAAAAGAATCTGATGGATAGAATGGTGAATCCATCCACAGAATTTCAACCACCATCGCAAATATCGGAGAATAAGATGCGTGGTATCCATTTTGGAGATTATGAAATTGACACCTGGTACAAATCCCCATATCCTTCACATTGTACGAGCAATCCAGTGATGTTCATCTGCCCCCATTGTCTCTCATACTTCAATTCACCATTGACTCTGGAGCGTCACTTGTTGAAATGCTCCTTCAAGCTTCATCCTGCAGGTCAGGAAATTTATAGGGATCCAAAGGAAACCATTTCAATCTTTGAAATTGACGGTAGAAAGAACGTGATTTTTTGTCACAATTTGTGTTTATTGGCGAAACTTTTCCTCAATTCCAAAACTCTCTACTATGACGTGGAGCCTTTCATCTTTTACGTCATGTTTGATTTTTCAAACGGTGACTTCCAATTTGTGGGTTATTTCTCAAAAGAAAAATTGAATGCAACGGGATACAACTTATCGTGTATCATGACTCTACCGATTTATCAACGACGGGGATTTGGGACATTTTTGATCGATTTCAGCTACCTTCTCTCGAGAAGAGAATTCAAGCTGGGAACACCGGAAAAGCCGCTATCACATTTGGGGCTACTCAGCTACAGGAGATATTGGGAGGATTCAATAATAAAAGCAGTCTACACTCTATTGAACCATGAAAAATTGAAAGATTTGTCGACATGGAAATTATCGGTCGATGATTTGGCCAGCCTGACAGGTATGTGCCATGATGATGTTATTGTTGGTATAGAACAGCTCAATGCACTTGTATGCAATCCCATCACAATTACCTCCAACAAAGCTGAATATGGGTTGATCTTTAATAATGAGGTCATTTTAGAGAGATATCATGCACTAATGAAGAAAAAGTCAATCAAATTGGAGCCCCAATATTTGATCTGGAAACCCGTGATCTTGGGGCCTTCAGGGGGTATAAACACCAACAGCACAATGGTTGTCACGGATAAAGATGATGATGAGTCTAGCGAGAAGAAACCTTTGAAAGATATCTCCCTTATTATGAATTTTCTTTTTGATGACCTCGACGATTGTAGGGATTTAGAGGACCAAACCTTGGAGAAGATTGTGAATCAGAATTCAATAGGCGAGAATGAGGTTATGGTTGCCAATACTGCGTTAACCCCAACTGATAGTGATGACTTACCACCTATGCAGGTTTCAAAGGTGACTCAAAACAAGACCAATGGGGAATCTCTCAAAACACCGCCACCAGAATCATCTTTCATTCTCAGCAACGGGATCATATGCTACCCGGAAATAAAGAACAAATTGAAAGTAATAGGTAAAAACTTGGCCGTCTTGAACAAGGCGGCCGCAGAGGTCAAACCTGCTCAATCAGTAAGTGCTCAGCTTGACATCCACGAGGAAGATCGGGATGAGAATGGCGACCGCGATGGAGATGACGATAAGGAGGTCGATGAAGTTTCTGGGGTGTCCTCTGATGATGACTACGAAAGTGCCGAACAGGGTAACGAAGTTGATGATGAGGATGACGACGAAGATGACGAAGAAGTTCACCACCACGAAGATGATGATGATCTCGATTTGGAACTGGATTGATTTGTGATCAATATAGAATTTTTTGTACATTAGAAAGCTATAAAAGTATCTATGAGTAGTTTGCCCAGAGGGAGACCTTCTGATAATCATGAACTTCCGCGGCACTCAACCCTTCATAGAGGCTTGTGACGTCCGATTGTTCCATTTCCTCCATGATGTAATTTTCTTCGTTGTCCCTGTCTAAAAGAGAGTCCTCCATGTCCAAATGGTATTTGCTATCCATTTGAGCCATTAATTTGACAATACTTTTCGTCTTTACCGCACGATTTCCCCAATTGGGTGTATCCACCCTCTTGTCATCCGCAAAGGGGTTATCTTCAAGATGAAGTTTTAAAGTGGGTGGAGGATGAAAGGCCAAATTAGGATCCACATTTATCACTCTTAGGGGTAATCTATTTGAGGTGATGACTTGAGAGCAGCTACTGGGTTGTAACAGCTCATACACTTTCTTCTTTTTGTCGAGTGGAGATGATTCTCCAAGATATGGAAAGGGATTGTTTGAATTGATGCGAGATTCTCTTTGCTTGACAATCCCCAGACCCATCTTTCCCTTGTTTAACTTTAACTTTGGAGTCGAGGTGTCCATGCAACCATCTTCATTTAGATTTTCAAACGTGAATTTATCCCTCACGTCGATGATTTCTTCTCCTGGGTATATTTCATTCATGGAAATGGGCTCTCTAGAACCACTGGAATTTACTTGCTGGGGGTATAATGAAGTGTGAAATAGAGACATTTCAGAAATGGAATGCTCCGTTTCTACGGTATCGTCCAGAATGAAATCAGGCACCACCACGTCAATTGAACCTTCAATATCTTCTCCAACTTCTTTCTCCTGCACTGTGGGTAGTTGAAAGGCCCTTGGTAGGGCAGGGATATCTGAAAAAACAGAAACATTCAATGATTCTGGAGTTGATGACATATACTCACTTTGTTGATAATATGAGAAGTGTGAACTCTTTCTTCTTCTTTCCATGGCCCTCAGTTCTTTGAATGATTTTGAGATTCTTTTAATAGAAGATGACTTTTTCAGCTTTGACAGCAATCCATCACCTTTTTGGGCTTTGATTGCTTTAAAGGTGATATCATCAACACTTTTGACAGTTGAACCCAAGTCTGCAAACGGATTCACATTTATTTCATCGGACTTTAAGGTAACACCACCACTTTCTTGATTTGTTTTTGGTCCATCTTTGTGATGCCAATCTCTGGTATTTTCATTTCGCTTCACATCTAAATGACTTGGAACCAATAATCTTGATAAGTTGGAAAATTCCGTAAATTTCATATTACCAGTTATGTCTTTTACCATCTTTGAACTTGGATCAGATTCTTCCTCTATTATAAAGAGCATTATTGTAAACAAATTAATTTCATGACAGCAAATAAAGCTAAGCAAAAATGCTTCACCGATGTTTCATATTTTGAAACATCTCCAAATAGCAACCTTGATAAAAGAAAGCGATAACATTGTTTACATTGAGATTTAAATGCCACCAATCATCGATTGGATATCACTCTTCCGCTTGATTGATGGCTCAAATACAACAAATTGCAAATTACAACAATATTTCATATCCAAGAGAATAAATCATAATTAAAAATAAACAGAGGTTTTTTCCCCAATAGTGGGGCCACCATTAACTGCTCCTTACACCAACCCGCCTTACTAACACTCACAAACTGGCCGCTTGTTGACTTGACCCGCTTACAACTGGGCACACATTACGTAATCACGACGCGTCGCGTCGCGTTCCTTTCATTACATCCCCTTTGGGATGAAAATATTGAAAGCTAGCGAATGGCAGGTTTATCATCCTTTCCTATTTGGATCCATATCACTGGACTATTCTCGTGAACTTAATCTTTCGCCACCGCCAGCTCTTAATTTACAAGGCCATTGATTTAGGATTCATTTTGTTATCTTCTTATCAACTCCTCACCGTCTACTCGCTCATTCATAGTTAAAAAAGGGGTTGCCAGTATTCCCAAATGACATCCGTGCAGTTAATTAGCGATACCAATAGTCGTCGTTATATCAAACAGTCACACACATACTCCTCCTCCACAAGCACAGCAACAGAGGACGAGGACTTTCCAAATTTAGATCGTTCCTCTTCATTTCAAACAAGCACAGATTCTCCATATAAGATGGCGTACCAACAACAAGAAGAACAAAAACAGCCAGATATAACCGGATTGAAGTTTTTTAATCAGAGATCGTCCGGTAAAGGTGAAAACCATGCCAGCTTTGTGAGAAAGTCGATCATCGTGTCACCTTCATTTAGGGAAATTAAGAATAATCGTGAGGATGAATCGGTGGAAGAAGAACTGACGAGTGATTTGAGTTTTGCGTTTGAAAATGAGGTTCCCACGAATAACATTGGGATCACTATCAGTCCATCGTTGCAGAAATTATCGGATATTTTAACATCCAAAGTGAACAGCTCGAAGTCTACCGTGGGTGGTTTGGACGGAATCGTTGAAGATCCTGAATACGAAGGTAATACGATCAAAAGAAACCACTCTGTCGCGACATTCTACACCTCCAAAACAATCACTTCCAATGAGACTTTTCAACAATCGATTCACCTAAACAGATCAGAACAGCCGGATTTGATCGATCTGTCAAGCCCACAGCCTGAAAACATGAGTAACTTTGAAAATCACATTGATATCCTCAACATTGGGCCAATTTTAGACCAAGAAGATCGGTTATTAACTGATGAGCATTCCCATCATTCAAGTGAGGAAGCACCCTCCTCAAGAAATACCTCAGCACACTACAATTACACAGACATCTACGAAAGCTACTCGCCACAAAGATTTCCTTCCACAAATAGCTACAATTTTGAAGACCCACAACCACAGTCATCGCAAGATTTCAATCCTCATCGCGCTAGTGTTCTCAGTGAACAGCTATCTTTAGGTAACATCAAGACGCCGAAATTTAACGAACAGTTCTTCGAAAATGATATTGAAGAAGAAGACAGTCCAGTTAAGGAGATCGGCTACGATAAGGGTGAAGACACGACTATTTCAGATTTCAGCTTTGTTCCTTCCGTGAGACAACAACCTAGAGCCGAAAAACAGCTACCAGAAACCCCTAGAAAGGTTCTCGACTCACCTTTCATCCATAATGCCCCAAATCGACTATCGATGAGAGTTGTGGAGGGAGAAAGCCCCCTAAAGGAGGATTCCCAGTTCGATTTTGGCCTAACCCCAATTCTGGATATGAATACACCCCAATTCGACAAGGTCAACATCCCGTCACTGCCTCTACCGGGCAAAATCTCTCCAAATCTCAGCTCTCCCATGCAATTTTCTCCTTCTCTGCTTAACCTTCCACCAACAAATAACTCATTAATAAGCTTGGAGCAAGGAAATGAAATCAATAAAGGCACAGAAATTAAGAATGCCCCTGGGCGTGTTTCAATACCTGCTACTGATTTCAAGGTTCCAAATGCTGCAACATATGCAAAGAAAAAAGAGATGCCATTACCTCAGGAAAAGCCAAAGAAGGGAAAACTTACGTTCAAGGGTCTGTTCAAAAAGGATGAAAGTTCACTACAAAGCAAAGAACGCTCAAGTAGGCCAAAATCGTTCAGTTTCGGTGCAATGCACAATGTGTCCGAATCGAAAGTCCCAATTGCTGAGAAGAAGGAAAAGTCAAAGAGTTTGCTATCAACGTGGAAAAGAATGAGTGTTTTCAGTTCCACTTCCACCCTTGCAAAGGATGCACCAAATCCAGCTGCTCCCAAGACTCCACAAACCCCAAAGACACCATCAAGCCCTCGAAAGTCCAGAACGATGTCGTTTAGTTCACTGGGTAAGTTGTCACCAAAGTTATCCCCTCATAAACATTCGAAATCGGTCCCTGCCACCACCGGTAAAGTAACCGACAATATTCCGCTCTTGCAGCCACAAGAAAAGATTGCCCCACCTGAGCTATTGTTGTCCACTACTGGAGTGGGTCCTACAGGTACTAAATCGGAATTTCCAATCGAGCAAACCCACCATAGTGACCTGTGTCAGGTTGGTTCAAGTCCCATGTACGATCAAGTTCCTGTTTTCAACGAAACAGGGCTTTCAAAATTTAAGACATCAAGTATCCAGGACTTTCAAGAAGGTCAATCAGCCACTCTCGGCGTGGCTTCTCCGATTTTTGATGATGTGGAGTCGATGGAAAAGGTGGTCGATGTCAGCTATACCAATACAACTGCACTGACTGCAACAACAGATGAAGAGACGAACACAAGTTCTCACTACGACTCCATTGACACCGGGTTTGTCCAGCCACCAACCATTACTGTGGAGAAACCATATACTCCACCTAACCAATATGCCTCTCAGTTTGAGTCAACCCCTGTTATTGAAACACCGGGCACTTTAGTGGAAAAGACGCCCGTTTCTGTGACTGTGGCCTCATTTGTGGAAAGTCCAAATAAGTTTCATATCGGTGATGATCTCTTTCCAAAACACCTGGGGTTGAATGAAATTGAGTCAATTGTTAGTCTGGAGAGGTCTAGATCAATGAGATCAGTCAAATCCTCAAGAGTTCCTGCTTCGATCCGGTCGGCTGGTTCATACAAAAAGTCGATTGTTCAAATTATTCAGGATCAAAGAGATGATTTCGACGAAATGGTCCTGCCAGATGGATCCATCTTAGTGAAGAGTCCCTCTTTCCAGCAGAGTTCCTTTGGGTCGCTTAAGGGTGGTATTCTCAAGCCACAATCCCAATCCTCCCCTTTGGCCGATAAGGGTTCTGACTTGTTTGAAGATCAGGAATTGAGTGATCTGATTGATATGATAAACTTTGATGAGGACGATGGGGACTTGTTGGACACCAACTTTAACATTGATACCAGTTTTGCGACAAATATTAGTCCACCAAGAAAGGTTCCCTCACCCCGTAAGGTGGAGAAGTCATATTCTCCTCTAAAGGAGTCGTTTGGGCCACCAAGAAAATTGGCGGATGATTTCAGTGTTCCTGGCTCACTATCGTTGCCCAAGGACCTCAACTTTTTTGAAGACCACGATTTTGGTGCTGATGACCTTGAGCACTTGGAAGCGTTTGACTCTCCCTCCATTTCCAAGGTGGAATTCAGTCAGTACACCTCTCAGGTACAATACATTGGAGCAAATTCTGTTTCACCACAGCTGAGGAAGGTTTCTAGGGAAAGTGTTGATCATATCATCAGTGTTGAGGAAAACCACGTCCAGCCAGAGGCCAAGCCTGTCACGGACGCTTTCATTCCTGACACGACCACCAACAGGATATCGATGTCATTTAAGGGTCTTAAGGGCCCCACATTCAACAATAACCTCAAGGAAACAACCCAGAACGCGATTTTCGGTTCCATCACCCAGTTGAAGCCGGTTGGTGCCATCGTTCCCTCTGATTCCGAGAATTCCATCGACCAGTTCACACACGAGACGGAAAACGGTACATATTACAACGATTTTGACCAATACCAACCTCCTCAACCTCAGTCTTCCTTCCACTTTGTGCCCAAGGTCACCCTTCAACCACAAGGGCCTTCGGACCTCTTCTTTTCCCCCGATTACACACAGAGCTACGACGATTTCCCAGCACCGGCCAGTGCTGTGGACAATGGCAGTCCGATTGACAAGTCGCGCCGGTTCATGCAGCGGTTGAGCAACAACGACTTTGGTCATCTCTCTACATCCTCTCTTCCACCGACCGAAACGAAGACCAAGAAATTAAAGAAGAGGACGAAATCATCTGCATCCTTTGGTAAGATCTTTGGTCTTAAGGAGGACAAGCCATGTGTCCAATTCTCCTCCAGAATCCTTCTCTACGAGACCTATGGGGAGGATGAATACGATCGTGAGCCGGACGTGGCCACATGTAACAGCTTGACCCCACAGCTGGCAATGGAGATCAAGGCCGAGTTGAACGAACTCAAGGCAAATATGCCAATCCATGAGTCTTCTAGATGTTACACCCACTTTTTTTAACCTCTAGACAATCTTAATTTTGTATTCTAAATCTTCAATGCTGAGCAAATGAGTCGCTTTCTTATTTCCACCAACCTCTTCGCCCATCTACAACCAGTGGCACCTCTTCAGTATGGATTCACCAACTTCCACTTCCCTGATTGACCTGCAGCGAGAAGCTTTTTTGAACGAATTGAAGGGATTTCCAAACCCCCGGCATCTCATCGTTGACTCTTCAACTGAACCCATCATAAGATCACTCTTTAAAGATGATATTTTAAACGTCTTCTACACCTTCAACGTGATTGATTCTCCGGACCGGTCAAAGGATCAGCAACAGCATGCCATTTATCTTATAGATCCCTATCGCCGGTATTCGATAGATTGCTTGAACATGGATTATTCGCAGGGTCAAAGATACAAAAGTGCGACGGTTATGTTCCTTCCGGGCAAGTGGGAGGATGCTTGGGGGTATTTGATGCAGAACCCGAATTTTGGATCCAGTTTCAAAGGAAATAAGCCCAGAATCTGTTACTCGCTGGGGTTCTCCCCGGCAGAACCACATCTCTTTATTACGGGAGCTTTTCCCTCAATCCCGGCATACTATTCGAAATCTAAGGATAGAAGGGTGCTCAAGGAGTACCAGATTGAAAAGGCGGTCAACTCAATGGTGAGTATTTGCATTCTCTTCAACGAATTACCGGTTATCAGATACTACAACTCGGAGATCGGCTCGACGTTGGCCAAGAAGTTGCAGGAGAGATTGACGGACTATGCCCGCACCAACACGGCTTTTAACCCATCCAGTAACAGGACGATTTTCATGATCACCGACAGATCAATGGGGATGTTTGATGCCCTCTGTCATTACGATACCTACAGATACTTTGTCTATGATTTTGTGATGAACATGGAGTTGGAGCCCGGGGCGTACCCGTTGATGACATATAAATACCGGGCAAAGACACTGTCGAAGGAAATTGTGGAAAACGAGATCACGTTTGACATGCACGACGAAGTCTTCTTCAAATTGAAGGATTGCTCTCTGCCGGAAGTTCTCAAGGGATTGCAGAAGTACTCCATGGAACTGGAGCAGGAAACACAGAGATTGAATCAACTTCAGGAGCTGGACCAGTTGGAGCAGCTCTGGCGGGCAGGAAAGCTCACACCCGACCAGAAACAGAGGCTCCAGGGCCTTAGACGGATCTGGAACGTGACCCAGACGTTAAGAGACAAGATCATGATCGAAAAACACAACAATCTCAAAAGTCTTGTGAACGGTCACATCAATTTCTGTAACGAAATCAGGGACACGAAGAAGTTAGCCATGTTACGAGAATATGAGGCGATATGTGCCCTCAACGTTGGTTCTCCCAATGAGGCCGCCCATTTGATGACTCCTACTCAAGGACTTGTGCAGTGTCTCTCATCATTAAATGAGGAGGACATTTTTGACAAAATCAGACTTTTGCTGGTATATGCGCTGACCCGAGGTGGTATCATTCGAGCCGATATGAAGAAATTGCTCTTCTTTTCATTGCCCAACAATGTGGATAAATTGATGACCAATTTGGAACTACTGAATGGTATGGGGTTACAAATATTCAAACCCGATCTCAAAGACGATCCCGAACCGGTAACATTCTTTGACACAAGGTTAAACGGTTCTAACAACCCCGTGACTGCTTTTGTCCCCTCCTACTGCAACATCATTGAGAAGTTGGCCAATCGCACGCTCTTGGAAACTTATACCACCAAGAACAGGGTCACAAACGGTTACGAGGTGGAAACCGATCTGTCAAAGAAGACTTTCCCCTACGCCAACGCAGGTGAAGTCATGGACGACTCCTCGTCCATCTCGTATAACTTTGAGTCCAAGTTGAAGTTCTCCACCACCTTGAGACAGAGACCCAAAATGTTCATTTTTTCGGCGGGTGGTCTTACCTCCGCCGAACTCAGCATGGTTGGCAAGATGGAGGAGAAAATCAACCACGATATCTACCTCGGCACTGATCAAGTCTACTCCGTGCTGGACATGTTGGGGGACATGAATGAAATGGACTCCCCTGATCTGGCCTTTGAATTAAACGATAAATCAAAAGTCATCCCTCCACCAGCATACCTGGGTGAAGTGGCCAAATCACAAAAACTGCTTGGTCAAACAACCACCAATTCACATCATCACCATCTCAATATTCACCTTCCAAGGTCCAAACATAATGGTACTGCCAGTAGTGAAACTGCCGAAACTGGAGACGAAAACCAGAAGGAGAAGGAGAAGGAGAAGGAGAAGGACACCAAGAGGAAGAAACTTTTTGGCAAGTTCAAGAAAATAGGTCTCTGAGAGATCAACCTCACACTAAGAAAACAATATTTCGGTAGTTTTGTGCTGAGCGTTCATCAGCTTTGATGAGCTGCCGAGCTTGTATTATATAATCAACTTAAAATCCAACGCGTCGATTCATCCTCTATTCTTCTTTGTTTATCTCCTCATGTTTGGTTTTGGTAAGAAGAAAACAGAGGAAAAGAAGAAGCCTGCTGTGGAGTATCTTCAGGTGGATACTCCTTTTGAAGCTCCGCTCGATTCGGTGAAAACTCCGGCTGAAAAGGAGATTACGGAGGAACAGGAGCAGATGTACCAAAAGGTTCTCGCTCATTTCCAGAACAGCGATCTGGTCATTGGAACCAAGGAACATGACTCTCATGAGATGGTTCCATTGTCCGATGACGAAAAAGCGTGGGTTACAAGAGAGTGTATTTTGAGATATTTGCGTGCCACCAAGTGGGTGGTGAAAGACGCGATCGATAGAATCACGGGCACGTTAGCATGGAGAAGGGAGTTCGGAATTAACCACCAAACAGATGAATCTAAGAACGTTGTCAATTCCACGCTGATTGAACCGGAAAGTTTGACCGGTAAGGAGGTTGTTCTTGGGTTCGATAACGACGCGCGTCCATGTCTCTACTTGAAGCCCGGCAGACAAAACACGAAAACCTCTCACAGACAGGTGCAACATCTTGTCTATTGTCTCGAGAAGGTGATCGACTTCATGCCCTCGGGGCAAGACTCGCTTGCATTGCTGATCGATTTTAAGCAACACCCAGAAATCGCAGCACATGTGGAAACCTCGAAAGTCCCACCGCTGTCGGTTGGTAGAGAAGTTTTACACATTTTACAAACACATTACCCGGAAAGACTCGGTAAGGCCCTTCTGACTAACATCCCGTTCCTTGGAAGAGCCTTCCTCAAATTGATTTACCCCTTCATTGATCCATTGACTAGAGAAAAGCTTGTTTTCGATGCAAACTTCTCTGATTTTGTCGCTAAGGAACAGCTAGATAAAGATTTTGATGGTATTGTCGACTTCGAATACAAACACGAAATTTACTTCCCTGCACTGGTGGAAATGACCGAAAAGAGAAGAGCAAAGTACATGGAAAGATACCACAAATTTGGGGGCGTAGTTGGTCTGTCGGAAGTTGATCTTCGTGGCCACAGCGAGCAGATCACCATTCCTGTTGGTAAACATCCATGGAACGTCACCGAGGTAGACGACCTTGCTGCAGAGACGGTTAAATTAGATGTCACCGATGGCACCGCTGAAGTTGATGCCATTGAAGCCACCGCCTGATGTATATAACGATTATTTTATTCAACACATTAATTAACTACTATTAATACAAATAAAACCAAGCGTGGTATTCACAGAGTCACCTACCGCTAAACTGCTGGCTTCTATCACCATTGTATGCTCTTCCACTCCTGTAATCATTGGATGGTCCCTTCTGTATCGCGCCTCGGTCCCTGCCTCTACCTCTGCCACCGTACCAGCTGCGTCCTCTATTCTCATTGTATGATTTACCTGGTCCACGTTGTGATCTTTGTGAAACGCGATCGTTATATCTATTTTCGGGATGGGTTGGACGATTGTCATCGTAAGATTTCCCTTGGCCTCCCCTTGGGCCAGAAGGTAATCGATTCCTGTATTGAATTTCACGGTCTCTGTTTTGAGAGGGGGACCTAGACCTAGAATAGGATCCGCTTCTGGATCTGGAATATGACCCCGACCTGGATCTTGAACTGGAAAAACTCCTTGAACTGGATCGACCCCGTTCTTCAATGTGCTGGATGTCAGTCGGTAGGCATTTCAAGCTGGATCTCATCCTATCAGTTAATCTACCCAACCCAATGGCCGTGAAGAAGTTAATTGAAAACCTTAAATGTTCAGCATCCGTATGGGGAAATATTCCTTCAATATATTTTTGGATGTATCCCTCGTTCAACCTTTCATTGATCTTAACAGATCCCAGTTCTTCCAAGATTTTCTGAAACAAAAACTTCAAAAGGATTCTTCCCGATGATGTTGTATCTTCTTCAGTCAATTTTATTACATGTAGAATCTCCCAACCCATCTTGTCAGACGCAAACATGTGACCCCAAAACTTCCCAATGTTTCTAAGTAAAGTTGTGTCAAACTTACCACAATTTTCATATGTTTCAGTAAAAACCTCATCAAAGGCTTTTCTCCATTTGGCACTGACACCAATCAATTCCTCACCAATAAGGCCATAATATTTGGAATAGGTTTTCTCCTGAGCACAACACTTCACCACCATATCGACCAACATCGCCTCCTTCCTGGTTGGATCTATCGCGTCGACTTTTAATAACTTGTGGGAGGCTTCTTCTGGACCCATACTGGACATTATCGTGAGATAAACCTTTTTTTGAAACTGTAGCAGCATGGATTCTGATAAATCGGTGATTTCAACTCTGTTTTTGGTCATTCCGTCGTCACCGCTTCCCCCCTCATCCTCCTCTTCCTCATCTTCCTCATCATCTTCTGCGCTCTCTTCATCACCCAATATTTCCTTTTTTAGGGTCATGAACTCCTTGTAATGTTCTTTATAATCACGGTCGAAATGGAAACTGTCTAATTGGATCTCGGGATCTATTTCATCATTTAATTTGACTGAATGTGTGATTATATCATCCTCCTCAACAAGATCCAACTCGGGATCTAAATCTTCAATGGCTTCAAACTCCATTTTTCTAATCTCAAAGCATTTACGAACAATCAATTGAGACTTTCCTCTTGCTAACCCTTCGCTCAGTATGTTCTTCAACATTTCGTAAATTCTATCCACATAAGCACTCGACTCCTCAAAAAGAAGGTTCCCACATGTGTTCAATATCTCATACACGGCTTCAACTGTACCATCGCTTGGGGTTTTTAATAAATCAATCATGATTTGAAATGCCAACGTTGTATCAGATACCCGGTAATTAATCAACTGGGATAAAAATATCACCGTGTTCTTGTATTCCTTGATTTTTCCATCATGTAATGTCTTCTCATACTTCAAAAGAAGTCTTCGTATAACCAAGTTACCAATTTCCGGTATTTTGGAATTAATCACGGAAATCAAGGAGGAAAAAACAGGTGTAATTTCTGTCTTCCCATCTTGTAGATTAATAATTTGATTTGCAAACAATCCTCTACCTCTTAATAAATCCAATTTAAACATGGAAACAATTATCTCTTTTATGTTTTGCCTGTTCAATTTCATCAAATTTGAATCGATCGAATTCGCCAACTGCTTCCACGTCACTTTCTGATACGCTTCAGATGCATATTCATCCGTAGATACTTCGGAAGAGGTCTCTGATACCTCTTTTGACATCAATCTTCAATAAAAAGAATGCTCCCTCTTGAGTGAAAAATTATTATCACATCTTTTCATCCCATATCAGTTACATGTCTCTGCCATTGCTCGTCATATCTTTGAGGGATGTAGCCACAATTGATTCCATTAAATTGTTACTGGAATTGGCCTTTGATGCTCCTTTTAAGCATCTTTTTATCACAATTGTTGATCCAAATATCACACATCTACCGTTAATGAAGGCACTAAAGGACCTCTATGACACTTCCAGAACATTGAGGATCCCGATAACGATTATATTACCACACTTGGAACGGAAGGAGTTTCCCTGGGATGCGGTTCTATACACTAGCACAGTAGGGGTTGTTCCAAATACTCTAATACCCCAGTCAATTACACCGGTGAAATTGGCAGAATTCGAAACTTCGTCAGAATTGACAATAGATCAAGGATTTGAGAGTGATGAGTATTCCACTTCTGCTGTTGGAGGAACGTTTGATCACTTGCATGATGGTCATCGAATACTGCTAACGATTTCGGCATTTTTAACTAAAGATATTCTGATTGTGGGTATAACAGGGCCTGGACTGCTAAAGAATAAGAGTTACGGTGCCTATATGCAGTCTTATAAGCAGAGGAGTGAAGAGGTTGAGAAGTTCTTGAGATTTGTTAAACCAACTCTTGAACTAAACATTGAAGAGATAAATGACGTTTGTGGACCAACAGCCCAAATCGAAAACATTGAGGCCCTTATTATCAGTGAAGAGTCGAAAAAGGGGGGTGAGTTTGTTAATAATACTAGATTGGAAAAAGGGTGGAATGCTTTGGAGTTGATTGTCATTGATGTTATTGGCGGACACGATGCTGAATTCAAGGATAAACTAAGTAGCACAGATTACAGGAGAATGGAGTATGAAAGAGATCACAGGCAAAAGTATGAACAGGGTGCGTGAGACTAATTGATTTTATTCACATCGATTTCATTAACTCTATAATGACCAACAAATTCGGCTTACAAATACGAAAACAACTCATATTCTCTGATCCAATCTATTTTTTCTTCCTTTCAAAGATGAGTAAGTTCTCAGTTCAATTGTACCCTGAATATAGCTGATTATATTCTTCCCACATTATATGACCATTCTTATTACCATTTTTCCAAACTTCGGTAATCAATTACATTCTAAATTGATCCATAAAAGTCACTATGATTAATATAAGTAATTAAATAAACTCTGTGATATTGTTACATTAGATTCACCGTATGAGCGCCTGAGCACTAGCACTGGCACTGGCACGCACTGTGACCAATATTTCAAATTACCACAACTTCCCAATTTTTTAATGCGTATTTTGTGAACCTCGGTGCAATAAAACCCTTGCGTCATTACAAGCCTTGTTTTGGTGATCAAATTCGGTGCTTTTAAGGAGATTGAGGGTTGTCTTCGTCAAAACCATATGTGGCGCATGAGCATGCGCCACTGCTCAGCAGTAACCTAACAAAATATGATAATTAATTTATACGAAAGAATATCAACCCTTGATAACGATTGAACTTTGGAAGCTGCCGCGTCTAAAGTTCCTATCAGGGTGGTTTAAAACCAGTGAGTGGCCATCCTGGAAAACAGAATAGGGTCTAACATCCTTCTTAGGATCAAAGTATTCAATTCTGGTATCGCTTGCAATCCCAATATGGACATTTTTAAATTCCTTATCACTCAATCCTAGCAAATGCTTCAATCGTATGGCCATGTCCAGAAATGGCTCCCCTTTGATCAAGTTGAAAATAAAGGGCAAACTGTGGTAATTCTCCGGAGTCTGGAAAAAGTGGTAACCTGTGACCAACTTTTCGGTTGATGAGCCGTTCAAATACGTATCCATGTATTCAGGATAACAGCCAATCACAAAGAACTCAGTCTTCTCGATAGAATAATCAAGTGGGCAAAGCTCCTGTAACTGCAACGTATTGGAAAGGGTCCAAATAAACAAGCTGCGTCTTTGCTCGGGAGTGATTTGAATCTTTGTCTCTAACTTATCCAATAAGTCATCCACTGTCGATGATCTTGGAACAGAGAACGAGTGCCTTTCTTCCTTGCAAATCCCACCGCCAACCCAAAAGACGACACATTCCTTCAATTCCTCCAATTCTTTCAATGGTATGGTCAAAAGCTCATACCCCAACATAATCTCCTCTGATTGAGGGAAATCCTTAAAAGGCTTGAATTGGAAATCTGATTTTAAAACCGTTTTTATCCCATCGGTACTCAAATAACACAACCTCAATTTGGAAGCATCGTGGCCGATCCTCTCGCCAATTTTTTCTGCTACCTCGTGGTAAGTGGAACTATAGGAGATCCATAAATCAAAATTGAACGGTTCAGGCGAATCTTCTATGTCACTTGCCGTTTCATCGGCGGGATCATCACCCTCGTTATCATCAGAATCAATGTATTCATCTTCATTTTCGTCAATCATTGTATTCTGGATGATCCTGAAATGACGCCTTTTCGAAAGGAAATCGTACATCTGTTCCAAATTCTGGATTTTCCCATCGGTTTCTCCGGAAAATGGTTTATTGAAACATAGAATGTCACCTGTTATGATTTCAGATTCGTATAGGGTGGTATTGGGATTTTCTGCACTAATTTCATCTGCGTGCAATTCCTCAAAGAAATTCAAAGGCGTCTCCGAAGGCAGATCCAAAATAAACTTCAGCTGCTGGGAGAGCTCTGCATATCTTATGTTGTATGGGATGACAATATGACTCAATCCCTTTATTGATTGCAACTTTTTATCAAAGTATTTAATGAAAACCAAATTGTGTGTATTAACGCCATAAGCATCCCATGATGGATTGAATTGATCTTTCCCAACTTTGCGAATCATCTCGATTTTTTCTACATAATCTTCAATGCCCTGGATGGTCTCTTGAGGGTATCTTTTATCCTTTATAAGGGCAGATTTTGTATTGAAGATGAAATTCAAATCCATTGACAAATCCTCTAAGTAAAGGTAAATTTTTGTGGGTCCTTGATAACCTTGGTATCTCCTTCTTTCGGTGAATTTGCATATATCATTCACTGTGACATCGTGGTGTTTACCATATTTACAATTGATTGGATTGGCAACTCTGAAAGTATCATCATCCCTCACCTCCATCTTCCAAAACCTCAAGTTTTTCAACATTTTCTCGTCAATTTCATCATCTGGGTATTCCTTCTCAGCAATCATTTCAAACAATTTATCCACTGGATCTGTCTTTAACACCTTTAGTTGTAAAGGAAAAGAATCCTGATCATTTGTTTCTGGAGCAAACGTCAATTTATTGACTGAATTCACACCAATATCAAACCCATTATACTTTTGGAACCTCTTGTTGGTTGCTAGAGTCACATGAGCGTAAAGGTGCATTTGTTCTCTCTCCTTCTTGATTTTTTCCTCCTGGTCCTTCTCATACTCCACCTGTTTGACAATGTGCTCAGGAACCGTACTACCCTCGGTAGGATTCAGTACATCCCCAAGTTTATCCTTTCTGATATACACCAACATATAGGCGGAAGTAGATTGCTTCCAAAACATAATTTGAGCCTCCTCTCTGGTCATTCCCTTGGTATCAATGTGTTGTCTTTTCGACCCGAAATTTTCCTCAAACACCTGATATGGTGTCACCCGTGTCACCGTATCATCCTCAAATTTGAACCACTTATCCTCTGTGGAAGGTTTTATCATTGCATAGTAGTGACCCACAGAAACATCACCCTGATGGACTAAAACCCCGTGAAGTTCATATTCCCAATTTTCGTCATAATTTTGTGCCTGGTTGGAAAGATATGGTTTCAAATCCAAAGTTTGCGTGAACTCGTACCTATCGTTGATCTTCACCATTTGGTCATAATTGAAATCATATTCATATCTTTTCAACTGGATATGAAGAACCGGTGGAAAGGATTCGAAAATGACCCCCTTTTCGGCGTTTTGTAAACCAAATTCTCCTGCATCATATTTGTTGTCACCGTCCAACATTTCTAAGGCCACATAATTTTCAAAAGATTCTTGAATGCCTTTGAGTCCTTTAACATTCAGTTGAATATCCCAAAAGTCTTCCGTTCTACTACTTTCATAATCAACATCCACACAGCGGATAAAACTGTTCATTTTACCAACAAAGATCTCATTGAGACATCCATCTATATCAGTACCTTTCATTCTTGTCTCCAACTTATCCATGAGGATTCTATTCAACTCTTGAACATCGTGCTGTTCAAATGCGTCTGCTGTTGTCCAACCGAACGATTGAGTCAATTCCAAAGAGTTGATTGCCTGTGTGGCTGTTTCCAACTGATAAAAAATTCTTTGAAGAGAAAGCGGGACTGATTTCTCTTGACTGATATATTCCCTGTATGTAGGAATGTCCAGTTTGATCTCACCCTCAGTTGGGATTTGATACACCTTATCTCTGAAATTCAGTGTGAAAAAATATGATTGTAATAGGGAATTCAAATAACAAGTGGCACCTTGGTTCTCAATTCCCACAAAACCGGTTGATTTTTTCGAATCATATCCTCTCATATTACTGAAAAGTACCCCCGTGTAATCATCATAGATTGCAATGTAGGCAGTAACGTTGATCTTATTTTTGCTCATGGCGTAGAATCCAAATGGAGTCTTGGGGTCGATGAATGAGTTGAACCCCCAATCTAAAATATGGTTACTGTATTTGAATCCCGTCTTGTTATGATGATGTTGGGGCTCCTCTTCATCCGTCCAAACATCTAGAGCGAACCCAATCGACTGAGACCATTCTCCTTCCCTACGTGAGTCCAAAGGAATTGCTTCAAGAAACAAACATGGCTCGTCCGTCTTGGTGGTCATCAAAATTGTGAATTGGAAACCATTGGATTCAAATGGAGGGCTCCTATGTTTTCCGGTGTTCAGCATAGATTTCAAATCCTCAATTTTCCACGTGAACCAGCATCTTTTGTATTCAAAACAGGGTATTGTTGGCTTCATGTAGGTTTCCCAGTTCTTTTCATAACTGCAAGGGTTATATTTCAAACCGTCCTTGGCCGTATCTTTACTGAGACTGTGATTATGTGTTGGGACGTCCTGTGGGTGCCCTGAAGCAGGTAAAGATCCGTTTTTTTCACAGGGATGATCAATTGGATCCCTATAGTCGGTGGTAGTCCTGACGGCCTCGTGAGACTTATCTGTCATCGGCTACTTGTGGCTAATGGAGGACCTTGATTTAATGAAAGGGGACCCCGAGAAAGATGGCGCGGCACAACGTGGATCTGGGGAGACGCTCATATGCTCAGCAAGTTAAAAGGAAGAAAGTATGAAAAGAGAGCTTAAAAATCGACGTCGGAGTAATCAATATCGTAATCCTCCTCCTCTTCCGAGTCACATTGCTGTTCGTCCCACATCTTCTTATTCTTGTCACTTAACAAGTGTTTGAAGCTCTTCTGCTCCTTCCTTGTGTTCCAGTTCAAGACACGGGAAACACTTGGGAAGAAGCCGTTGTGGGCCGTTTTTACTGTTGGGAAGGGGAAGATGGAGGCCTTGACAGAGACATAGTCCCCTTGTTTTAACTCAACGCGTGCCCTGCCGTCAAATGCAGCCCAGGCGGTGGATCGAGATCGCTCGGGGACCTTTATCTTTAGAACCATTGAATCGGGGACCATGACCGGTCTGAAGGACAAGGTGTGGGGACAAATTGGAGTGATACAAATTCCGCTCACCTCGGGATGGACCAAACTTCCACCTGCCGATAAATTGTAGGCGGTGGATCCGGTGGGGGTGGCTACGATAAGACCGTCCGCCTGCACCACGGTGAGTAATTCCCCGTCACCAAAGAGTTCCAACATTGTCACATAAGGCGAAGGACCCCTATCGATAGTCAGCTCGTTCAGGACCTGCTGTTCTGCCACTATATCCCCGTTTGCTCTGTGGACCCTGCAGGTGAACCTCATTCTGAGATCGGTGTTGACTCCGTCGGATATGGCCTTTGCAAGAACCTCACGGAAGTCTTCAAAGGCAAAATTCGTAAGAAACCCCAAAGAACCCAAGCTGAAGGAGACGATTGGTGGTACCACCGTTTGGAATAGTGTCGAGGCATGTAGAACGGTCCCGTCACCACCAAGCGTGATGACAAAGGAAATTGTGTTGGCGTTTGACCCCAGTGAATTCCTGGACCAGTATTTGAGTCTCTCCCCAGCAGATGGTATGTCTCTGATCAAACCCTCAGCATCAAACCTTGGGCTAGACTTCAATTTCCCATCAACATAAACGGTCATATCGGAATATGAGTGTAAGAACCACTCGGCAAGTTCCTTGGTGAGATATACAAGGGAGTTGTCTCGGGCCTTTGTTATTATGATCACCTTCTCAACTCCCAGATGGACTGTGGCCCGATTGAGAGACTTGTTCAACGTTCTAACGGTGTGGACCGTTTTGGCCAAATCAGCATGAGAACGAACACTACGCAAGTCGGACCTCTCCAGGCAGTCAATTAACTCCCTCTCCTCCTCTGGGGTCGTCACCTCGTGGGATTGTTGATAGAAATGGTGATGGTGGTCCATCTGTAATCTCAGATTTGATGTTCTGAAAGAGGTGTTGGGAGATATCGACACGGGGGAATTCCCACCATGTGCTGGCTGAGACAAACAGCTGTGAAGAATGGGCTCCTTGACTGAGGACACCGAGTCACTACGTCTGATAGGAATTGCCATGACAAGTTTGATAATAAACAAGACTCGGAGAGAGGTGGTGAACTTTTTTAGTGTGAGCTTACCTATCTAATATAAAGTTGGTTACGTCTCCTTGGAAACCTTGCAAGTCCAACCGGAAGACTTGTCCAAGAGTGGCAAGGATGCACCCAAACACCAACCCAATTCATTGCCGGCAATGGTCTTTTCAGTACGCAATTCTCTTGTCAATGGAATGTCGTAACCAATGTGGAGAAGAGATGTCATGAAGGTGAGATCCTGACACCATAGTGGCTCCTCTTCAAGCTCCTTAATGTGGGAAGGTTGGGTGAAGTACTTGTCCCAGGTGTGGGAACCCTCACACACTTGCTCGGTCATTTTCATCATGTCGCTAAGAGTGAAGGAGAGAGGCATACCGATTGGCTGCAATCTGTCGTAGAAGTATGAGAAGACAAACATGTCGGCATCAGGAGAAAAGTTGCTCTTGAAAGAGGGTTGATAAACACCGTTAAAAGAACAGGACTTGGAAGTACACTCCTCGTCCTTGTTCAGAACGGATTCGGTGAGAAGCTTACATTGGGTGGCTGCGGCCCTGACGGCAGCAGAGTCATTGGTAAGGGGAGCAACAAAGTTGACGGCGTACTTGGAGCCATCCTCCAGTTCAACAATGACATCTTCAGCCGTAACACCCGGTGGAACACATGGATTTTCCACAGAAACAATGGCCTTGAGAGACTTGGATTTCTCCTCAGCAGCAGTCAAGGGCACAAGCTCGGTGTTGGTCTTCAACTCCTTTGTCAAGATGGCAGCATTGATCTTCTTTCTACCTTGCATCAACCCGTAACCCAAATGGGAGTACTGGTAAAGGGTGAAGTCACGGCCGCCAAATTCAATGGAGTACTTATGTTCACCCTCGATCATCTTCTCGCCCTCACTTGGTTCAAAGACAATTTGGGTCGATCCACCACCCAAATCAAAGACAGCAGCAGTGTCAATCTTCTTGGAGGACCCAATGTTACCCAAGAGGTAATTAGCGGTGATCCAGGCATAGACACCTTCGTCAGAGCCCTCCATGATGGAAACACCGTCACCCTTAACAACTGGGAATGGGAAATCCTCCTCCAAGTGGAGTCTCACTTGTTTTAAGATGGCATTGGCCTTGGCTTCACCAAGCAATCTCAAACCTGCAGTGGCCTTGACAGCGACCGGGGAACAAGAACGTTTCGACTTTGGAACTGCAGCAAGTGCAACCTTCAACAATGGGTCCAAGGAGGCTGCTGCACCCTTGGTGTCCGTGTCAAACGATGACAAACCTGGCTTCAACATTTCAAATTTTTCATCAATCAACTTTGGTGGTGAAACAGAGGTATCAAAGGAATAAACATGAACTCTCGATCCGGTGGATCCTGCATCAATCATGATCACATATTCATAATCCTCCTCATCTGCTGTAGTCTCTTCAGCAACAGACTTCGAAGAACCCTTGGCAGCAGAACCCTTGGTAGAGCCCTTGGCACCAACCTTGAAACCAGAGTCTGTCTTTTCATCAATACCAGCATCGTCTTCCGAAACCTTGAGACTGCCTGAAGATCCCGTCTTGCCTTCCTTGGAGGAGTCTGTGGCCGGCTTCTTTTCGGATTCTGCCTTTTTGATCGAGTCCTCTTTGGACTTCAAAGTAGCATCAGTGCCTGAAGTCACATCACTCTTCTCATCTGAACCACTGTAAACATGCTCCTCTGGGGCCAACTTGTTCTGTTCAATTTGCGCCCCAGAAAGAAGAGTTTCGTCACCCTCAGGCTCAGTAGCAACCCAATCGTCGTTGAATTCCGCCTTACTAGCGCTAGGGGAAAGATCCAAATCCGGCTCAATGGCCCCATGGGTGGCAACATAGAAAAGCGTGGCCACAATGGCCAACGCCAGTAGCATCACCTTGTTCTTACGTCCAAAGGAGATCATTTTGAAAAGAAAGCTGTGAATAGCAAGTGAGAAAAAGCAAACACGTTACAACGAAATATCACCCCTCTCTTTTACTTGACTGTTTTAGATGGCGAGAGGCACGAAACGACCGTTCAAAACCACAAAAGACGTTGCAAGCGTGTCTGAGGCGTTGGAGATTCGTCAAAGTGTCTTTTCTGAATTTTCATCCGTGCTTAGAAAGCTCCACGAGCAAGAGACACCTTTGGATCAAATTAGGCGCCTCAATGATATGGCCAATTCACTCATCAAAACGCGTAGAGCGTGGGAGCATCGTATAAAGGAACTTGGAGGACCCGATTATCTTAAAGCGCCCGCGTTTGGAGGCTCTGAAGCCGTCCAAATCAAAGGTTTTCGATACTTTGGTAGGGCACGAGAACTTCCTGATGTTGCAGAAATACTAGAGCAGAATATGAATGAACGAGAGAAGAAGCCAAAGGGTGGAGATGGTGATGATGATACCAAAACAGAGCAAAAGCTGGCGAAGCTTAATTTGGTGGTTTTCGACGATGATTATTATGGTTCCACGAAGGTCCCTGATTTGGATCAGGTAAAATCCAGGCTCGTGCCATTTGACGAGTTTGAGGATCCCGGATTGGACCCCAAGTATGTGGAATCGGTGGTTGTGGGTCGCAAAAAGGCAATCCTATTAGCCAAGCTTGCGGCTACACAACAGCCAGTCTGATTGTGAGATTGTATATTATAATTTAAATATAATACCCTGTGATTAGAGGCCTTTGTGGGGGTGATTCATGAAAAAGAGGAGCCGTTGAGCATGAAATCGACGTACCATCATTGCCACTCATTATGGCAAAATATGACGAATTATCGTATAGAGGAAGAAACAAATCTCGAAGATTTCTTCCCATGCCATGTTTAGAGTGGGTTGATTCTTGTGTGTAATATGCAGCTGGTGGATTCAAAGTGACTTTTATACTGGTAAGAGGCACTGCTCATTTTGATCAGATAAGACATATGGTCTCGTTGTAATGATGGAGGTAAAGACCTGCTTTGTTTATAAGTTGTTTCATGTAGGAAATCCACTGTTAGCTTAAGAAATGAGTGTAGAATATAACAAAGTTTGAGATGAAAACAATGTGGCTAAAATTGGGGTTCTTATTATGAGTTGTCATGCTTGCCAGAGAATTTTGTACTACTTTTTAAATCGCCTGTCTTGAGTAGCTATAGGATGTAAAGAGATATATGATACGTTCCTGGTTTAGCATAAAAAGGTAATACTCCTGTTAGAAAACGTTGTTGATGAAGTTGCTGCTCATCTTAAATAAGATCAACTAGTAGTGAATATAAAAGGATAGCGTGGGAAAATATAGCCGCTTTTTATGATTGCAAACAGTGATTAAAGCACGTAAAAAAGAATGTCTTTATCGTGAGGAAGTTCCACCATCATCAAAAATTGCTTGTCAATGGAAAGCCATAAAGCCACTTTTAATGGAAAGCGGTTCTATTGCAATTTCAATGCACCTGAATTGTTTCAACATTGATCTACCACTGGCTAAAGGCTAAACCTATTATTTTTATTCGGTTCTCTTCCTGCTGTTGATATGATATTCTATTGTACATTACTAAAATATAAAACTGATACATTTCTGCAACATCTCCTTGAAGTTGTAGGAATAGTTCTTTTCATCCTCCCAGATGATTCTATCGATTTCTCTTCTACCGGAATCCAAATCAATTTGATCCAACTTTGTCATCTTGGTTCTTCTGAACAACCAAAAGATCAAATAACACGCCAGGAAGACAAAAAGCGAGCCGTAACTGGAAACGAAGAATAAAGCAGACCATTCGTTCTTCAAGAATACTACAAACCCCGCTGACAATAGCAACAAAAATGCTAAAATCATGCCATAGAATGCCAAATAGGGCTGAAACGGTGACTTGTAGGGGTAGTTCTCCTCATCTCGTGACATGATATCCGGTCTCAACTTCAAAGCATAATAGAACCTGATAAAGGATAAATTCATGCAAGCCCAAACTAATAACCCCGTTGTGGCACAAACACTAACTAGTCTTTCAAAAATTAAAGCAGAGTCGTTCTCCACGGCCAAGTAGGCCAAAGAAGCAAATATCGAAGTGAACAAGACACTAATGTATGGGACCCCGCGTTTATTGCACGTTGTAAAGATTCCGGGCGCCTTATTCTGCAACGCCAAAAAGTATAGCGTCCTTGAACTGGCATAGAGCTGGGAAACACCGGCAGTGACCGCAAAATACAACATGAAGGCATTGACCGCGGCAGCAAAGGAACAGGAAGCAGCATCCTGAATAGCAATGATCCACGGTGATTGGTTTCCATTGGCAAAGCCGGCGTAATTCAAAATAGTCGTGTCACAGTGGCCACCCCCAATTATCTCAACCACCTTCTGCTGAGCAACAATTTCCTCCTCTGTGATGACAGCTCCATTGTTATAGTACTTCAAAAGGCGGGGATCCCCAGAATAAAAGTTTAGCCCAATGATGAAAATGGCAATCACGTAGAAAACAAAGATCCTCCAGTAAATGTTCTTGGTGGCACTAGGAATCGACCTTCTAGGGTTTCTGGCCTCGCTTCCTGCAATGATGACGATTTCCGTCCCCACATATGCATATGCAGCAACGACTGAGGCCACAACTATCTGTAGAAAGCGGCCTTTACTACCACCAATCCCATTAAGTGACCCCAACCCAACATCATCCAAATCAAATGTTGGTCGGAACAACCCGAATGTGATGCGATTGGAAAGGTCGGATTTGCCCTTATCCCAAAATGTCGTCCCAATCCTTTCAAATAAAGGGCCTGAATGTCCTGTATTGAGTATGATGTTGTAAATTAACAACCCCAAAAGAAATAACACTTTGATGAAGGTGGAACAATACTCAAACTCTCCGTAGACTCTGATGTCAAACAAATTGATCAAGACTGTTGCGGAAAAGAAAAGAGTAATCCACCCGGCTGTTGCCCTTCCTGGGGTCTCCAAATTTTGATAAAATGAGAGCATTATCGCTGCAGCTGTGATTTCGGATGGTAATGCGATTGCGTATGATAGCCAATATGCAACTCCCAATGCAAACCCAAAGGAATCATCAATAAACCTTGACGCTATACCGGACACCCCTCCACATAAAGGGATGAGGGTCACAATCTCACAGAAGGATAGCATGGTTGCAAGAACCACCGAGCCTGCTATGATGAATCCAAGTAATGATCCCAGAGGGCCAGCAATTGAAAAAGCTTTTCCGGATGATAATAGTAGGCCCACGCCTAAAGTTCCTCCCAGGGCAATTTGGTTCAAGTGTCTGACATTCAATTTTCGTTGGATTTGATATTTATTAGTTCTTTGCACTCTCACCATTTTAACAAGGTTAATTTTGTCAATCAACTTCATCAGTCGTGAGGGCTTAACCCTCCGCTTTGGGTCAAAATCCCGGTAGTTGTCGATATTCCTCAAATTGTAATCCAATTTCTCCTCGTTTGACACAATGATGTCTATCCCGTGTGAGGGGTGTGTTCTTTTGCGGATTGATTGGACATCAATCGGTATATCATCTGAGTCGATGTTATCATCTATCAAGATAGTGCTGTCCCCGTCTTGCAGCAGGTTATAAAATTGGCTGGTTTCGCTGGGTGAATTGACTGTTGGAGTGGGGCCTCTGAACAGGTCTCTCAACTTGGATTTCTTGAAATATTTCTTGTTCTGGGATTCCAGATCGGACCACTCTTTCGCTGTTTGAGGTCGTATGAACATATCTTCAAGCTGGGTATCGTTCAAAGACGTTAAAGCGTTCTCATTCTTGCCCATCTTTCGGGCAACTCTTTCCAACTTATCTTTAATCTTCGAATCCCTCACCAGCATCTTGTCATAAGTTTCAAAATCTAGAACCTTGTCTGGTTCCACCGTGGTACTTGTATCCCTCTTGTATTTGTTATACAGTTTTGTATAGTAAACTTTATCATTTTTTATATCTTCATTGAGTGAATTTGTATCCAATATACGATGAAGAACAGAACTGTGAATATCGTCGTCCCTGTTTGTTTCATCCTCATCGTCTGCCTCGAAATCCATATCGGTATCACTGGCTTCTATTGATATATAGGCCTCATCTGATTGGCCCGAAGAAGACCCTTTTGAGAGATGATTAGGCCTTCCTTTCGTGGGAATTTTTGGGAACAAGTCTACACTGATGAAGTCACCATTCTCTTCTGTATCTGATGAATGTGATCTGCTCTCCCCCTTCGCAAATAGGGAGCTACCATCCATTCTCACGGATCTGGTACAGAAAAAGGATCTTCGTGATTAGGTAATGGATTATCTCATCTCTGATTTTTTTCGAAAAGGGTACTGCTGGTGAAGATAAGAAGGTGGCTGGTGTTTTAGTGTTTTACTGGGGCTTTGGGTACGTAGTAAGTTATTATGATACACGGTATGTCAGTAGTACAATGGATTGAAGGTGAGTTGAAAAATGCTCATGACTTTTTTTTCTCTTGTCAATTCTAAACTTTGAGGAAGGTGTTGATGAAATGGGTTGTCTGATCGTTGGTTTCCTGCCCAGAGGCTGATTTGATTGAGGGTTTAAATCCTGGAGCTGTGAAGGTTTTTTCAAAGTCCTGTGAAGAGAGGTTTTTGAACTGACTGGTTTGACGGTCGACAGCCGTTCGTATCCTTTGAATGAGCTCCAGTGGTGGTGTCATAAGCTCTTCAATGGTTTGCAAGTGGGAGAGGTCGTTTTTGAACTGGGGAAGACATTTTGTTATCGAAATAAACTCTGGATCGTAGTAGATGTCCTGAGAGTTGAATGATGGATGGGTTTCGTTCACCGGGACCTCAATCACTTCCATGAACTTTCTTCGAGGTAGGCACTTGTCCAATGCCAAGAACCGTGTTGGCTCAAGAACCAGTTGGCGGTTGTCGTTAATTTCATGACTGGGGACATTTCCAACCCCACCATTGTCATCTCCATTAGCCTCCTCCTCCTCAGAAAAGTCGAGATCGATCTCATTGTTATTAACACAGGCACGCTTTTGGTCACTCTTTTTTTCACCTCCAATATCGCTACGCTTATTCCATGGTACTTCCGCAGTGAATCTAACATGCAAATGGGCACTGAACCAATGCCTTGGTTTTATCTGCCTGAGCAATTCCATGCCATATGGATTCCCCAAATCGTTCTTCTCCACATCGCTCTTAAACCAAGGTTTAACCCTCAACAATTTAGCCTTGTCACCGTAATTGTATATCCCCTCGGGCCAATCATGAGAAACCATCACCATCTTATTGTCCGTCTCAACCAGTTTCAATTTGAGATATTCATTTCTGCGCAAATGGTATGCCTTTCTGAACGCCCAGTGGGTATTAAAGTCGAAGCCCTCGATATCCTGCATGAAATCCCCGGCCTTATAAATACCCGACAAGCCACCTATTCTCAATCCTCTGTACCACACGATGTTCGACTTGCCAAGAAAGTATATTTTAGGTGCTACAAACCCTCCATATTGGACCTGCTCAAGATAGTTAGAATCCTCGTGGTTTCCTCCAATGAAGATGGTCATTACAGGCGCTTTCAGCTCTTGACTGTAATATCTATGGAAATCACCCATTTGTCTATATTTCACCGGCACGTTCATGTATTTCAAATCAGAGCGAGAGCGTATTGCTTGAAAATCACCGCAAATAATCAATAACTCCACCTCGGGGTTCAATTGGCGGTAGATTGTCTCCAAACACCCATGACAACATCCTTGTACTGCGATTCTCATCCTCTTGCACAGCCTTGAAAGGTAAAAAATTTCAGAAGATCTGAAAATTTTTTTTATTTCACTCTTCAATAGTGACTTTATCACGATAATCGGCGGTAAGATGGCTGTTAAGGAAAGAGGTAGTAAGAGAAAAGCCGAGAAAGTGGTTGAAAAGACCGTTAAGAAGGCAAAAAAGGATGAAAGCGACTCCTCCGATGAATTGGACGCCTTGGACGACGAAAAGGATGAATCAGAAGATGAGTTAGATAATGAGGGTTCAGATGAAGAGGAGACATCGGGGTCAAAAGATGTCGACCCTAACAAGAAGTCCTCAAAGGAACAACACGAGGAACAGAGAAAACTGCTCAAGGATAGAAAAAACAAGAGAAAGTCGGGTATCCAAGTGGAACAAATCAAGAAGTTGTGGGAAAAGCTGAGAGTGAAGAACCCACCAATGCCAAAGGAGGTTAGAAAGAAACTTGTGGATGAGACGTGGTCTTTGTGTCAAGGTGTGCTTGGTGATTTAGTCTTGAAGCACGATGCTTCTAGAGTTGTTCAAACACTTGTCAAATATGCGGACAGAAAGACTAGAGATGACATTTGTTTGGAATTGAAGCCCTACTACTACAAGTTGGCCACTTCGGCCTATGGTAAGTATCTCTTGATCAAGCTGCTCCATTATGGGTCAAAGGAAAGTAGGGCCCTGATCATCAAGGAGCTTCACGGTAAACTGAGGAAGTTGATGAGACACAGAGAAGGTGCTTATGTTGTTGAAGATATGTTTGTTCTTTATTCCACAGCCAAGCAGAGACAGGTGATGGTGAGAGAATTTTGGGGTTCCCAATACGCCTACTTCAACACGGGCAAGGAGGGTGAAACCGTCCAAGATGTGTGTAGTGAATCTGCAGAAAAGAGGAAATTGGTGGCCGGTAATTTGTTTGGTACAATCAAGGCCTCTGTTGAAAAGGGTTCCACAGGTTTCCAGATTCTTCATGCCGCCATGAGGGAGTACGTTCAAATCTTTGAAGGAGACGAAGTGAGGGAATTCATTGATCTCTTGGCCGAGCAGATTGCGGAATTGGTCCACACACCTGAAGGTTGTGAAGTTGCATGTACTTTAATAGCAAAGGCCACAGCCAAGGAAAGAAAGGCTCTTTTGAAGGGGTTGAAGCAGCATGCTGAGGCGTTGGCCACAAACGAACACGGCCAAATGGTGCTACAAGTGATCTTCTTGACAGTTGATGATACCACGCTAATTCAAAAGACTTTTGTGAATGAATACAAGGATAAGATGGTCAAGTTGATCACTGACAAGTTCTCAAGAAGACCCTTCATTTACCTTTTGGATGGTCTCAACAAGTCTTACTTCAACCCATTGGTGATGAAGGAAATCAACAAATATCTCGAATTTGCAAAGGAAACCTCTAAAAAACCGGAAAACGAAAGAAGAGTCCAGGTTTTAAAGGCCTTCCTTCCGGAATTCTACTCCACCTTCATTGAAAATCCATACGACCTCTTGAACGAAAACCTGGGTGCCCAATTCATCCAGGAGGTGATCTACAACAATGACTTATCTGAGGTCTCGAATGAGTTGAGACCACAAGCAATTGAAAAGATTATTGACACCGTCAGGGGGGATCTATCAAAGGAGGATCACCTCATCACAAAGCCATACACCTCTAGACTGCTCAAATCTCTCATCCAAGGTGGTAAGTGGAACAGAGAGACGAAATCCGTCGATGAGATCCCCGACATCCAGCTGGGGTTGCAATTCGCCACAAAGTTTGCCGACGAGTTGTTTGATATGGGCCAAGACCAAGACAAGTTGGTGGAGTGGATAAAAAACAAGGACTCCTCTTTCGTCTTGGTGGCATTGGTGGATAAGTTTAAGGCACATCCAAAGGACGCCAACTCCAAGAAGTTCCTCTCCAACTTGAAGAAGCAGGCAAAGGTCATCAAGAAACAGGATGAAGAGAACAAGGGTGCCAAGGTGTTAGAAAGCGTCCTTTAACACCATGTCTATACACATTTTGTATTGAAATAAATATATAAAAATTGAAAGAAGTATGCTGAGCGTGCTGAGCGCATTGCTCAAGGTTTCTTTGGTGGCAAAAAAATAACCTCTTCAATTCATCTTCCTCTTATTAAAGACCTCTCAATGGCACCAAAGGAGGATTGGGAGAAGTACAAAAAGCCTGTTGATGATGACATGGATGCGGAGAAGGAGGTGGAAGTGAAACCCCTGAGTGAGGGAGACATTCAAGTCCTCAAATCATACAGTGCAGCGCCTTATTCAGATGTGATCAAATCTATCGAGAAAGACGTGCAGGACTTGGAGACAAAGATCAAGGAGAAGGTGGGTATAGAAGAATCGGATACCGGTTTGGCTAACCCCAACTTGTGGGATGTTTTGGCAGATAAGAAGAGAATGGGCGAGGAACATCCTCTTCAAGTTGCAAGATGTACAAAAATCATCAAATCCGACGACGCAGAGGTGGGAGACGATCCGGATGAAAAGTCGAAATATGTGATCAATATTAAGCAGATTGCCAAGTTTGTTGTGGGATTAGGAGAAAGGGTTTCACCTACAGATATAGAAGAGGGCATGAGAGTGGGTGTGGACAGAACCAAATACGAGATTCAATTGCCATTACCACCTCGTATCGACCCCACAGTGACAATGATGACGGTTGAGGAAAAACCGGATGTTACATACTCGGATATTGGTGGGTCGAAGGACCAGATTGAAAAGCTCAGAGAAGTGGTGGAAATGCCGCTTTTATCACCGGAAAGGTTTGTTAAGTTGGGTATCGATCCTCCAAAGGGTATATTACTTTACGGTCCACCTGGTACTGGTAAGACTTTGTGTGCTAGAGCAGTTGCTAATAGAACAGATGCCACGTTCATCAGAGTGATTGGTTCGGAATTGGTCCAGAAGTACGTGGGTGAGGGTGCAAGAATGGTGAGAGAATTGTTTGAAATGGCAAGAACTAAGAAGGCATGCATTATTTTCTTTGACGAAGTGGATGCAATCGGTGGGGCAAGATTCGACGACGGTGCTGGTGGGGATAACGAGGTCCAAAGAACCATGTTAGAATTGATCACACAATTGGATGGGTTTGATCCAAGGGGAAATATCAAGGTGATGTTTGCAACTAATAGACCAAATACTTTAGATCCGGCACTATTAAGACCCGGTAGAATCGATCGTAAGGTGGAGTTCGGTTTGCCCGATTTGGAAGGACGTGCCAACATCTTCAGAATCCATTCTAAGTCGATGTCCTGTGAGAGGGATATCAGATGGGAATTGATTGCCAGAATGTGTCCAAATGCTACGGGTGCCGAGTTGAGATCGGTCTGTACGGAAGCAGGGATGTTTGCCATCAGATCGAGAAGGAAGGTGGCAACAGAAAAGGATTTCCTCAATGCTGTCGAGAAGGTCATCAAGGGTAACATGAAGTTCTCATCAACCAGTAGGTACATGCAATATAATTGAAGACATCGTATACTTTAGTAATATATATCGGACGCAAACCAATGGCTGTTACACCGGATTTTAATTTAGTCAAATGAGCAGGCAAAAAAGTGACAATCTTGCTCATGAGGGTAAATGCGTGTCTTTAGCAGAAATTTGGAACAACGATGGAGAGTTTTATCTGTCACCGTCGCTTTAATTCAAAAGCAATTAAGGTGAACAGTTACGTAGTTGTAGAAAATAGAGGTATCTTGCCGCAGAATTAATTCAGAGAAATACTTGACGGCATGAGATCTTCTACCTGCTATGGAAGTGAAATCAAGCTCCAAAATCAAGCTCCGAAATTAAGCCCCAAAATCAAGCTCCGAAATCAAAATAACATCGACCATTTCTTCTGTCTGGAATGATATCCATATCAAGACATCTTTATGAAAAGAAACTTTATATTTAGTATACCACCAAACTGTCACCTCATTGAAAATGTGTTGATTGTCTCATCTAATTACAAAGGAAAGACTTTTATTTAATTGCTTGGGATTATTTTAAAGATAAATATCCAAGGCATTACTTAGTAGTAAAATCTGAACCAAAATTGTGTAAAAGATGAGGGGGTAAAAAGGTGAAGAGGAATGAGGCCCGCTATAGTGCGGTCTATTTAAATTGCCAGAAATCCATACTCTAGGTGTAACCCATTTTGTGCCAGGGTAGTCACAATAACTCGTCCACTTTTAACGCTACTATGACAGGCGTCATTGGTAAAAACTCATCAATCATGCAATGTCTGCTTCCCCCATTCCGTTGTGACCCAGCGCAATGCCAGGAGCAACCTATTTCCATCCCTAAGGCAAGCGCAATCAAATTTCTAACCGTGCATCTCCTTAAATGGCACAAACACCGTATCCTCTTCTATTGAACCTCAAAATAATGCTTGGCCAAATCCCTTCTCCAATTTTATTCACTCCCACCCATCTACCTATGACTATCTTAACTTTATAAATGCAGGGAACCCCCTGTAAATTGTGCTTAATATACAAATTCATTTGATTTCATTCCCACCATGAGCAGCATCCCATACCATCCGTCTGGGCAGAGGCTATAATTGCAAAGGAGGGTGTTTTGTCCTGTTGGGATGACTCCGCAGTCAACTCTTTGGCAGATTTGGGCTTAACGTTTGTGAAAACCAACTCCTCCACTCTGAAATTGATCTTTTCATTTACGTCCAAGTATAGCGTGGTTTCTTCATCCATGGCCCAAACCCAAGCCTTCTCTTCATGAGAAAATGAACTGTTTTCAAAGAGAAGAGCCCTGGGAATGAAGATATCATTGAAAAATCCCATGTTGATCTTGATCCCATCCTGTCTACACTCCTCGATCCAGCCAGTGAGCACCTCTCCAACAAAAGGTTTAAACACAACAAGCCTGCATTCTATCGTTATATACATCGCACCGTCACCTGGCTTGAATAAACCCTTGTCGTAACCTAAAACGTCCCAGACAGATATCACTAAACCCAGCTTTGGAATTACCTTATTGGCATATTTGACGTTAAGTTCCTGCTTAATAGCCTTCTCACGAGACAAATTAAACAATTGTGGTGGGATCTTGATCAAGTCAGAGATGTGCGTCAATTGGAACATACTTGTATGACTACTCTGCTTACAAAGAAGAACGGTTATAAGAAAATTTTTCTTATTGCTCATGACATTCAAATAGAATGAATAATAAATATACTATAAAATATGTGGTCATTTATAAAGAAAAATAACAGGAAGAATGGAAATGGGAAAAATCAGTAAGCTCTAACAGTTGGTGGAACTGGTTTACACTCGTTCTCATCCAAGGTGGTCTTGATGACCTCTCTGTAGGCCAACTTAACTGGGGCACCAGTTTCCGTTTGCCATGACAAAGTGTGCTTTTGCCAGTTTTCGTCATCTCTGTCTTGGTAGTCATCTCTGGCATGGGCACCTCTGGATTCCTTTCTAGCCGCAGCAGAAACACCGATTTGCTTAGCACAAGTCAACAAGTTCTGTAATTCCAAGGTTTCGGTCAAATCGGTGTTCCAGATCATGGATCTGTCGGTGGTCTTGATGTTCTTGAACTTTTGGTCGATTTCTTCCATTTGGGCCACACCGGCATCCATGTTTTCTTGAGTTCTGAAGACTGCAACGTGCTTTTGCATTGATTTTTGCATTTCCAATCTCAAATCGGCTGTGGTGACATCACCATCGGCGTTTCTCAACTTGTCCAAGTTTTGGATTGATTCAATACCAATATCGGCAGGCAATTCCTTGTGTGGCATACCTGGCTTCATTTCGGCGGCAATGGTGTGGGCAACAGCTCTACCGAAGACAACCAAATCCAAAAGGGAGTTAGCACCCAATCTATTAGCACCGTGGACGGAAGCACAAGCGGCTTCACCACAAGCGTATAAACCTGGAATGACAACATCTTCACCCTTTTCGTTGATAGTCAAGGCTTCACCAGACCACTTGGTTGGAATACCACCCATGTTGTAGTGAACGGTTGGGATGATTGGAATTGGTTCCTTGGTCACATCAACACCCGCAAAAATTCTGGCAGTCTCGGAAATACCTGGGAGTCTTTCCTGCAAGACCTCAGCTGGCAAGTGGGACAATTGCAAGAACATGTGATCCTTGTGTTCACCAACACCTCTACCGGCGTTGATTTCCATTGTGATGGCTCTGGAGACGACATCTCTACAAGCCAAATCCTTAGCATGTGGTGCGTATCTTTCCATGAATCTTTCACCCTCGGAGTTGACAAGATAACCACCTTCACCTCTAGCACCTTCGGTGATCAAACAACCGGAACCGTAGATACCGGAAGGATGGAATTGGATGAATTCCATATCTTCCAATGGGTAACCAGCTCTGGAAACCATTGCGGAACCATCACCAGTACAGGTGTGGGCCGAAGTACAGGAGAAGTAAGCTCTACCAGAACCACCGGTGGCAATAATAGTCTTGTGGGCCTTGAATCTGTGCAAGGTACCATCTTCTTGGTTGTAGGCAATACAACCAACAACTTCACCGTTGTGTTTCAGCAAATCCATAGCAAAGAATTCAATGAAGTAGTGGGTATCGTATCTCAAGGATTGACCGTAAAGAGTGTGCAAAAGAGCGTGACCAGTTCTATCTGCCACGGCACATGTTCTGTACGCCTGACCACCCTTACCGTATTCCTTAGTTTGACCACCAAATGCTCTTTGGTAGATCTTACCCTCCTTATTTCTTGAGAATGGCAACCCGTAGTGTTCCAATTCAATAATAGATGGTGGAGCTTCTCTTGTCATGTAGTGGATTGCATCCTGATCACCCAACCAATCTGATCCTTTCACCGTATCGTACATGTGCCAGTGCCAGTCATCTTTGTGCATGTTACCCAATGCAGCGTTAATACCACCTTGAGCAGCAACAGTGTGAGATCTTGTTGGGAACAACTTCGAAATACATGCAACCTTGAATCCTTCCTTCACCAAACCAAAAGCGGCTCTCAAACCAGCACCACCAGCACCAATCACCACACAATCGTATTCATGGTCAATGATATGGTAATCCTTAGCCATTGAGTTGGCTGCATCCTTACCGTTCAAATTGTTGAATCTGTTGATCACTTGCTTTTGTGAAGCACTCTGGGAAAAGAGTCTCCTACTGGAAAGAGTTCTGAGAGAGAACATCGCTATGAGGATCAATTACTAAGAAAGAAGAGTCAACGCTTGGGGAGGAAAATTTAGTCCAGTAAAAATGTCCGAGTCGGACAACCCTAAAAAACCGGAAATCTCTGTGAGCCAATCGATTTCAAATTCGCCAGTAAAAAGGTCTGTGTTTGTGGTGAAAGGGCTCCGCAGAGGATCTTTCGATTAGCCCGAATTATATCTATAAATTGGTTCAAAAAGGGGGCGATTTGGATATGAAGACCTCTTCTTCGTTCCGTGTGTCAAGGGATAACTTTGTGTGTAAATGGGTCAATTCAATGTGTAAATTGACGGGGCCAATTTTCCCCTGTGCCGAATACCCTTCTTTAGTCCCCGGTTGGCTTTTCTGTGTCAAAACCGTCAAGGAAACACCTCCGGGTTCAACTTTACCACCAAAACGGTGACGTTATCGGTGGTGTTGTTGTTGAGAGCAAATGTAACAAGAGCGTCGGCCGCCTCTTGGGCATCTAACCCCAGGGCAAGGTCCACGGCCTTGGATTCACTGCAAACATCCCATAACCCATCGCAGCCAATGATGATGAACTCGTCTTCCTTTGTCAACTCAACGCTCGTGGTGTAGGGGGTTCCGATGACCCACTCCTTCAGAGCCACATCCCCAAGGGACCTGGTAACCGCCAAAACCCCGTTCACCCTGCCACCGAGCACTAACCCCCCACTCTTGTATATTCTTCGAATTTCATGCTTGTCTGTGCCCTTATGCTCGTAAGTCAAGCAAATGGGCCGGCCCGCCCTGCTGAGGACAATCTTGGAGTCTCCCGCATTGGCAGTGTATAGCATTCTTCGGTGGTTGTCACTTGGCACAAAATCAAACCCCTTGCTATTGTCGTCCTCCTTGACCCGCTCTTCTTGGGACTCTTCCCTGGAACCCTCAATTTCCCACCTTAGTATCGCCACTGCGGCTGTACTACCGCTCTGGCCAACACCATTCATCGTCGAAATCTCGTGATCAGCCTCCAGAAACGACTTGTTCAATGAATCCCGCAAATCCACAAACTCCTCCTTCTGGATGCTCTCATAGAGCAGTTCGTGAAGATGTGCACCCGCCCATCGGGCAGTCTCTTTACCAGCATGACCGTCAAAGACCCCAAAGTACCCCCAGTCCAACCTCTCGGCGAAATTGGCCACATAGGTATGTACATCCTCCATTGTCCTTCTATATTTGCCATTCTTTGTCTCGGAAACACCTACAGTGAAGGATAACCCATGGCATGGGTTGGTGGGCTGCTCTGCAAGCTGTTCCTGAGAGGGCGGCTTCGAAATTGACTTCCTCTTCAGTAATCTCTTCATCACCTTACAATGACACTAGAGGGGGCTTAAAAAAGGTTTTAAGCCGTGCACGTTTTAAATACTTAATTGGATTACGGTATATAGCCATTGGTCAGGAGTATAAGCCCTCCAAGTTCTCCTCGATTTTGTTCTTCAAAACCCTCTCCTTGGCCTGCCTAAAATCATCGGCAATCACCTGCATTCTGCGTCCTCTCAAGGCCAACAACCCCGCCTCTGTACAGATTGCCTTGATGTCTGCACCGCTCAAGTCGTCCTTGGCATTGATGAACTCATCCAGCTTCACCTCGGGAGCAATGTTCATCTTGCTAGTGTGAATCGATAGAATCTTCTTCTTAGTCGCAGGGTCCGGGTTTTCAAAAAGAATCTTTCTGTCGATTCTTCCCGGTCTGATAAGAGCAGGGTCTAAAGATTCGATCTTATTGGTGGCCATGATCACCTTCACATCACCACGGTCATCAAACCCGTCCAATTGGTTCAAAAGCTCCAACATTGTTCTTTGGATCTCTCTCTCACCACCGGATGTGGAGTCGTATCTCTTTGACCCGATTGCGTCGATTTCATCAATAAAGACAATTGAAGGCGCGTGTTCCGAGGCCACCTTAAACAACTGTCTACACAGCCTTGGACCATCACCCAAGTACTTCTGGATCAACTCCGAACCCACAATTCTTAGGAAGGTCGCCGAGGTCTGGTTCGCCACCGCCTTGGCAAGCAACGTCTTCCCTGTACCGGGGGCACCGTATAGAATCACACCCTTGGGTGGTTTTATACCCATCTCCTCATATAGTTCAGGGTGAGTCAATGGCAACTCCACAGATTCCTTGATTTCCTGGATCTGTGACTCCAATCCACCTATGTCTGCATATGACTCGGTAGGTGCCTTGTCCATTTTCATCACATTCACCATTGGGTCTGTTTCGTCCTGAAGCACACCGATGATCGACACCGACTTGTGATGGAGCAAGACCTGACATCCCGGCTCCAACAGCTCCTTGTCAACAAAGGAAAGAATTGAAACGTAATATTCAGGTCCCGAGCTGGAGGACACAATTGCATGGTCATCGTCAATGATCTCCTCCAACGTCCCAATCGACATTGGGGAGCCTCTGATGTCGTCAATTTTCTCCCTTTCTTCCTTATTCCTCTGATCTGTAGGTGCTAGCAATTCCTGGTTCGTCACAAACTCCTCCTCAAGCAAAAGATGATCCTTGATCCTCTCCAATCGAAGTAGTTTCAATTTACATCTCGTGTTAGGATAAACCGAAGGTAGTTTGGCGCTCTTGTCACCGGAAGAACGCTTTTTCTTTCTACCAAAAGACCTTGTTTGTACTGGTGGCTCGTACTTTGGTTTCTCCTTTTTACCCTCCTTCTTCTTCTTAGGTAATGATGCGTCTTGACCCATTCTTAAAAGAAGTAGGATTCGCCACCCTGACAAAAAAATTCACCATCTTCTTTTACTATGGAGAGTTATCACATCCAGTTGGCTAAGCCGTTACTAGCGGAACGAGAGATCCAGCTCTTTGAACAGTCCAATCAGGAACTTTGGGGCGATCTAAGAAACCATAGGGCAAAAACAAGAGATGCCTACACTTTCCTTTTGCATTTGGTAAAACAATTGAAGTTACCATTGCGAGTTCTACAGGAAACCTGTTACATCTACCAAAGGTTTTTTCTTCTTACAGGAAGCTACAGAAAGTACGCCAACAGCCAGGTGGAGGTGGCCATAGCAGCGCTCTTTATTTCAATAAAATCTAACGATTTTATTATGAAATTGACAACAATCATCCAGGAGGCAAACACGGTGAGAAAATTGTCAAATGTTGATGTGGAAGATCAAAAGAGAATGGTGTTATCATTAGAGAAGAAGATGATGGAGTTCCAATCGTTTGACTTGAGATCCTACAACATCGAAGATGTCCTTTTAAAGTTTTTGAAGTTTTATGCTCATGAAGTGGACAACGACCTTCTTTACATTGCCTGGTCGGTTCTCAACGACCTCTATTTCACCAAGTTGGTGCTCATATACCCTGCTCACTACAATGCCCTGATGGCGTTGAATTCCGCGGTTCTGATCCACAACGATTTGCAAAAGGATGATAAAAAGGTGGATTTCAAAAAGTTGAGGTTCAAGTTCGATTGGAAGGACCTGAACAACGGCTGTAGCATACTTATGGAATATTATATGGACAATTCCAGTACAAGAACGTTTTTAAAGGATTGTCTTATGGAATTGGGGAAATACACCATCTCAGATTACCAGCCCTCACCAATGTCCCCATCTACGCCATCAACACCTGGCGATAAATTCAAGAAGTTCCAGGACTCAATAATAAACATCAAAATTAAGTTGAACGAGAACTTGCCTCCACAATTACCAAACATCAAGGAAGCGCTCAAGCAAGACCAATTCTTCCACCAACGAGACCCGGAATTGTCGAAAACGGGTTCAATAAGGTTCCTCTATAATAGGCAAAAGTACACAAACGAGGTATTATATAAAAAGCCGTGAGGTGATAATTGGAGAGGATAAGGTCATTGGGGGGTGATGGGAATGATGAGACCAGTGAGGGATAAGAACGAACACAGTTGATCGCAGCAAAAGAGGCTTTGTCTGTGATTTTTGGGGATTTGATGGCAATGGGGGGAATCCCAATAAGTTAGCAATCAATTCTATATGAGCTTGTGAGAATAATTGATATGTTTGCGAAAACGTTTAGGTAGGTATTAAAACAAGCTGTGAAGCCATCTGGTTGGTGAGCAATCTCGTGACTGAGTTTATAACCCGCTAACATCCATCATCGTACGTTATTGGATTTACTAGCGGATGAAACATGAGTTATTCAGTACTTACTAAATCTATTCCAAAGACGATTTAAACAAATATACAGCAAATGTCTCTTACCGGCACTAAATAGCGATAAATAACTCGCATATATCGCTTTTATCTCATAGGATCCAGCTTCAGCAGCAAAGCTCACCAATAATCTAGGCGATTCACTTGCTCCTGTGGCGAAAGACTTGAACAATTCAAATGCCGTCATCCTATGTTAGCTTTTCTTTCTGGATTTTAACCCCGCCCCCCCCCCCATCGCCAACGCAATCTCACTTCCTCTAATTGGTCTACACGTACCTTCTTGCTCTCATTGGGTCTAAGTCGCGCAGTTTGGCCAACAGAAGAGACCTATCGTGGCTTTCGAATTTGTATTTTACAAGTTGCTCATCAATATGCAACTGGCTGGTGAGACACCATTTGTTGTCCTGGCCGTTGTCCTCCTTTTCTAAATCATTCAACTCCTCTATTTCATCGTAAATTCCCACTAGTAGCTTTTCCAGTTGATCATGGGCCACCTCATCTAAGAAGAAGTCGTCCAAGAGCCACTTTATGTAAAACCAAACAGAGGAGTCGTCAGCATCAGTATATATCGCGGTTTTCAATAACTGCCACTCCTTCACAACAAATTGATATTTGTCACCCCTTTGAAACACATCCATGTAGTCGTCATCATACTTACCCTCTGGAGGATTGGCAAATAATCTCTTTATCAAATTGGACCTATTATGCCATGCAGAGTAATTGGAAATATCCTTATTGATCATTTTTCTCGTGAACTGCCATTCGGTCCAATCGTCTCCATTCATCAAACCCACAATTGTCCTCCTATACTGCCAAGCATGGTAGTTTCTTGAATCAACGTCAAAGATCTTCTGCAGCAAACCAAATTCGGTGACCCAATCGGACTGAGGGTCTGTTTTCAAGCACCAAACACGATGATTCCAGATCCAATAGGATTTCGGGTTTCTTTTAAGCTTCAAAAGAGTGAACATCAACTCCTTGCTGATAAACTCATGGTTGACCAAATTCAAGCTTTCAATCAGCTCCCGCCTGTAATTCCAAACCGTGTACAATTCAGGGTTCCATTCCAATAACTCTGTAACACGATCCATCATCTCTCTAGTATAAACCTTGCGAATATGGGAATCCAAGACCAAATTGTTCAATTGTAAATATTGAGCGACTTTTGGCGCCTCTTTAATCATTCTTTTCTCCACTGCATCTCTATCCAGCGGTTCTACCTTCCCCTCAGAGTGCAAAGTCTGGAAGCTAGGGGTTGATTGGTAACCCTGCAAAAATGCCATCGTGATGAGAAAGAAAGGAATTGGAGTTCGCTTACGTCAGCTGCACCCCCCAGTGTCTACTTATTTACGATGGCGGATCAAATAACCAAGTCAAAGCTGGCCCTGAAGGGGTCCTCGAAGATAGTGGCGGACTTTTTCCAGTTTTGTGTTCATACGATCCTTTTCCAGAGGGGGATTTACCCGGCAGATGAATTCAAAAGGGTTCAGAAGTATGGTTTACCGATGGTGGTGTCAATGGATCCCGAGGTTGAGGATTACATCAACGAGATGATGAAGCCGATCAAGAAGTGGGTTTATGCAGGCAAGATCACTCGGTTGGTCTTGGCAATAGTGAGGAAGGATGACGGGGAGATAGTTGAAAAATGGGAATTCAATTTGATAGTTGATAAATATGATGATGAGGTGGGCCGTGGTGATCCCGGTGAGGATGATTTGAAGGTAGTTCAGAAGACCATCCAAGGGGTTATTAAGCAGATTACTGCATCGATCACATTTTTACCGATTTTGGAAGGAGATCATACATTTAATGTTTTAGTGTATGCCAACCCGAATTGTAACATAAAGGAAGACTGGGGGTATTTTGATCAACTGGACAAGCTGGTTATGGACAAGGAAGGTGTCGAGTCTGTCACATTCAAATCAATAGAAACTTCCAATCATTTGATAGGCACATCGGTGACATATAGAGTTATCGATTGAGTATCTGGCCAAATGTGGTTGTGGGAGTTGTTGGAGATGAAGAGCATTGGACTATGGTTGTTGCATTCCACGGTGTACGGCGGGTAATGGGACGTGGTTTTGATTGGCAGTTTCAAGCATATCTCAAACCCAACGATTTATCCATCGTGATATTTCCATAATAAGAGAGGTACGTGAAAAAATAGGCCATTAAATACTCTACAGCCGAGAGAATAGATGTGAGGACCGGCTGAGCCAATTTAATGAGAATCTGAATATCCGTCATTAATAGCAAATCATGTCTGATGGGGTTCAAATTAGGGTATATGGGGGGTATAGGCATGGGAATGGGAATGGGCATGGACATTTTTGTATTCTCTTACTCCTTCCGACTCACGCAATTGTATATGAAAACTTTGCTCATTATATTATTCAAATTTGCATACATTTTCCGAACTATTTCATAGATAGTTGTAGAATTATGTTGTTGCACTTTTATCTACATAAAGCATTGGAATGATAGATCCATCCTTTTACCTGGGTGATATGTGTATATTTTCCAGGAAAACTGGGCTATGGATGGTTTTTATAGAGTGACACAAATATATATCTATCTATCTACAATTTCAAGCGACTCCTCCTGCAACCCCTCTTCCTATTTTGAAACACGCCACATACATACATTTATCTTGGATTCAAGTCTAACGTAAACTGCGGTAATAAAAATTCAAGGGCCCTCTTTTCATGTTCCTGTTCAATTCAATGCCCGTAGTTTTGTACCAACCAGTTTTTAAAATTTGTGTTATCATTTCCATAACGTCATTTCCATAAAGTTTTGGTACACACGTAGAGGTTTGGGAAACCCACAGGAGTAAATATGCTCATCAAAATCTGCGACTCCATGTTTGTTGTTAGCAAATTTACTTGAAAGTGACGGGAAAACTTGGGTGTTTCAAAGTCAAGAGTTGATACTTCATTGATTTAAAGGCTTTGTCATTATTTCAAGTAATTTCACCGTGAATATCTTAAAAATTGTATGATTATTCAACATTTTACGGCTTTCTAAACTTAATAGTGAAAAATTCAACACCGTAAAATCACGTGAATTTGAGAAAAGGGTGCTCAGCAAAATGCACTCTTCCACCGTATTCATACAAAAACCAAGAAAAACCACAGTAACAAAACCAAACCAAACCTCTTGCTTAATTACAAAACCACTATTCACAACAATTACGAAATCATTAATACAGTTAACGTACGAATAAAGTTGAAAAGGAAATCAGAAAACCACTCATCAAACCCTGCGATCCGAAAGAAATACCTGAGAACCATCGCCAGAACCCTCTTGCTATGACTCATCCATCGCGTCAACTCCAAATCCTAGCATGCCACAGTGCATTGACTGACATATATCCAACAGCTTCTTTGATTTTGACTCCGTAGATCTGACTTGGTCCTCCCTTAAGCTCAATCCTGCCCCAAGAACAGCCCACTTCCAACACGTTATCAAAGATAACCCCCTCTTTGGCATTAGATGGCAATCATTACGTCAATCTTTTTTTTAATCGTCCAATGAGTGCGGCGCATATACCAGTGCCGCACAGAGCTGCTGCTGATAAGCATATATGCAAATGAATGATTATAATCGTCAACTCTCGTTAAATTCCCACTCAGCTCTCCAAAAACTCAAAGACAGTACCACAGGTAAACACACAATACCTCCTAAACGGAGAAAACGAGGGTAATTACCACACAAAACGTCTCTTTTCAGCGGCCACCGATTAAGGGGAAACAATAAGCGATCTGCAAAAAAATACTCTTTTAGGAAGGCATGCACTGAGTCTAACGGGCCGTAGAAGGGCCGATCAGATCAGACTCTATTATCTCGTTTGCTGGGAATGTTCCAAGAGGCATTGGATTGAAATAAATAGAACCAATTGCCCCCGTTGTTGACATGATGTTGGGATTCCATACATCAACCAATGAGTGACGTTAATATTCCACTTCCACAAGGTGCCGGTTACGCAATTGTGGTGGGTCTAGGGCTTGTATTTGCCCTTGGTATGATCTTTACCACTTTTGCCCTAAAGGTATGGAAAGACGGCAATTATCGATCCCAATTGATTCAATACTAACAATCCCTATAGCGTTATGGTATGTTACGGCTTAACTAGAGAGTTAGAGGAAGGTTACAATACTAACACAAATTCACAGATCGTCAAATCATCACTTCAGAAGAGTTTGCTACGGCCGGTCGTAGTGTCAAGGTATGATATTTTAGTTTTAATACATCATGAACAGTTACTAATCTTTTCCAGACCGGTATTATTGCCGCAGCTGTTGTTTCTTCATGGACATGGGCAGCAACCTTATTAACATCCTCAACAATGGCTTATAAGACAGGTGTTTCAGGTACGTAGCTTGAATTGAGTTTGATTGGGCCAACATTACACCATCACTTGACTGTTGTATTACTTTTTTGAGGCACAAATTTTGTCACAATTAACTTGCGGTGATCACGTGATGCCAACATGACGTTGGTTTGATTTCGTTTAATTCAGACCAGTTATAGATTCGAGACAGCAATACTAACATATTTCCAGGTGCATTCTATTATGCCAGTGGTATGTAGATAAGAATATCCCTCATTTTTCCACCCTCCATCTTTCTTATACTAACCTGACCTTTAGGTGCTTGTGTTCAAATTGTTCTCTTTGCTTACATTGCCATCAAGGCCAAACAAAAGGCCCCTGGATGCCACACATACTTGGAAATCGTCAAAGCTAGATACGGTGGCATAACGCACGGTGTCTTCATCTTTTTCGCATTTGCAACAAACGTGCTCGTGACAGCCATGTTGTTGACCGGTGGGTCTGCCGCCGTGGCTGATTTGACCGGTATGAACACCGTGGCGGCCATCTTTTTGTTCCCATTGGGTGTCATGATTTACACCTTGTTTGGTGGTATCAAAGCCACCTTCCTCACCGATTATGTCCACACCATCGCCATCATTGTCATCATCTTGACCTTTGCTTTCACCACATTTGCCACCTCTCCATTATTGGGCTCTCCTGCCAAAGTCTGGGAATTGGTCACCGCTGCTGCAGAGAGACACCCTGTTGATGGTAACGCCCAGGGTTCCTACTTGACAATGCATTCCAGATCCGGTGGTATCTTCTTTGTTATCAATATCGTTGGTAACTTCGGTACCGTCTTCTTGGATAACGGTTATTGGAATAAGGCCATTGCTGCCTCTCCTGCAGCTGCCCTCCCTGGTTACATTGCCGGTGGTATTGCCTGGTTTGCCATTCCATGGTTGACTGCAACAACGATGGGGTTTGCTGCTTTGGCATTGGAAAACAACCCTGCTTTCCCAACTTATCCAAATAGGTTATCCGCCGACCAAGTTTCTGCGGGGTTGGTTTTGCCATCGGCTGCTGTTGCAATTATGGGTAAAGGTGGTGCCGTGGCCACTTTGTTCTTGGTCTTCATGGCTGTCACGTCCGCCATGTCTGCCGAGTTGATCTCCATTTCGTCTATTTTTACCTACGATATTTACAGGGGCTACATCAACCCAAAGGCCTCCGGTAAAAGATTGATCTTCACATCCCATTGTGCCGTGGTTGTTTTTTCCTTATCCATGTCTGGGTTTGCCACAGGTCTTTACTATGCCGGTATTTCCATGGGTTATCTTTATGAATTGATGGGCATCATTATTTCTGCCGCCGTTGTTCCAGCAACATTCACTCTATTGACTAAACATCAAAACATGATTGCTGCCACCGTTTCTCCTGTTTTGGGTACCGCAATTGCCATCATGTCTTGGTTGGTCTCTACTCACACAATGTATGGTGAAATTACTGTTGATAACACTTTCATGGACGACCCAATGCTTATCGGTAATGTTGTTGCCTTGCTATCTCCTCTTGTCTTTATTCCAATCTTAACCCTTACTTTTGGCTCCCAAAATTTTGACTGGGAGATCTTGAAGGGTATCAAGAGAGTGGATGATTCCGCCGAATTGGAAAGTGAATTGGAGGATATTATGCCAGCACTCAAACCAGGAAGTGATGAGTCAACTGAGAAGCTTGCTCCAATTAAATCCACCGTTACTGAAATTGCCGAAAACGTCATTGACAAGGAGAACTTACTCGAGAAGGCCCTCATGGAAGAGGCCCACTTGAAGAGGGCTTCCACTATTGCTGGTTGGGTTTGTCTTTTCATGGCAATTTCATTGTTGGTCATTTGGCCAATGCCAATGTATGGTTCCAGCTATATCTTTTCCAAGAAGTTCTTCACCGGTTGGATTGTTGTTGGTATTATTTGGATCTTCATCACCGCCTTCATTGTCATTATTTTCCCATTGTTTGAAGGCAGAGTTGGTATTTATACCACTTTGAGAGGTATCTATTGGGATTGTACTGGCCAAACCCATAAATTAAGAGCTTGGCAAATGGCCCATCCAGAGGAGTTACATGCTGTCAAATCTCAAATAAGTAATATGCTTGTTGAGCAGGAGAACAATATGGATGCCGTTATTGAGTGATAAAAATGTTATTTGCTTTGATTTGATTTTAATAGTATTCTTCAATTTGTATTTGTTATTTAACTTTGCTGTACTTTATTCATAAGCAACGATTTTACCTAGCTGTAAATGAGCAAATACAAGCTCAGCATGATGTATATAGAGCGGTGATATATTTGGAAAAAAGAGAATTAAATTAAAAGATCCCTCTAATACATGGTCAAATTATTAAAATTTTAAAAAATATCCTTGCTTTAATAAAAGAGGATTCATCATCCAAATGTATATCTTTGCTATAAAAAACCAGGATTTACCATCCAAGACTATTGGAAACGACAAAACAAGGATGTTTTTCTGACAACTATTATTTGATGATTTCTATTGTTGATATTTTTTCAATTAAAACTGCAGTTATAGAGCTAAATTTTTTAACCATTGCAAACAAAAAAAAGCAGATTTAAAAATCAATTACTATGTGCTGAGCGAAGTCATGCTCATTGAAAATGGAATAACTCCACCGTTATTCAAGATAAAAAAACCCAAAAAATGTTTAATATTTAATGAACGTTGTGGAAGTTGTAAACGCACCTTTTTCTTTTCTTTATATCGATCAAAAGGTAAGTGGATCGATGATAGGCGATGATGGGAAGAAAATAGGTGTTGATCTTAAAAAAAATTAAGATTGTATAAAATTTTTTTATTTCACCTTCTTTTCATTAAAACAGAGCTATGCCAAGAAAGAAGTCTGCCGCCAAGAAGGCTAGAGAGACCGCTGAAAAAGAATTGTTGGAATCCAAACCGGAATCAATTTCTTATACGGCAAAACCTTTTGAATTGAGAGATTACAGAAATGAATTGAAGGAGGAACAGGACCGAGAAAAAGAAGAGGAGGAATCCAGTTCCTCTGATGAAGATGACTATGGGGACTTAGTCACTGAAGATGTAGAAAATGGTCTTAGCGAGGTTCTTAAAGCCATTAGATCTGGTGATGAAAGACTATTTGATAAAGATGTCAAGTTTTTCAAAGATCCAGAAGAAGCTGTTAAGGACATGGTGGTGAATAAAAAGGATTCACCAATCTATTTGAAGGAAGTTTTGCGTGAAAATCTGTTGGATGGAACTAACTTGAAGGATGAAGAAGAGGAAGAAGAGATTGAGGAAAAGCCATTCGCTGTTCACCAAAGAGAAGAGAATGCGAAATTATTAGGGGAAATTAACGATGCAGCTGAATCCGATTCCGATGATGACTTCTTAGTAAAGAAGGATAAACCAGTAGAAGAGGATGAGGATCCTGTCAATGTCAAAATCATCTTACCTGATCCTAAGATGGATAAAGAGAGATTCCTGGATGAGTTCATGAGTAAACACGCATGGCTACCAAATAAGGGTAAAACTCAACAGGTTGAAGACGATGATAGTGAGTTTGAAGACGCTGCAGATCAATTTGAAAACGCTTACAACTTTAGATTTGAAGACCCAAATGCCAAAGAGATCATCAGTTATTCGAGAAATGTGGCCTCAATGAGAAGGGAGAAACTGTCTAAGCGTCAAAGAAAGAGATTAAGGGAAAAGGAGGGTGATGAAAAGGAGAAAGAGGATAAGGAAAACATGATTAAAACTACGAAGCAAAAGAAGATGAATTTGGTCTTGGATAGGTTAAAGGAGATCAAGCAGGCTGTTGGAAATGACGTGAGTGAGGACAGAATCATGGATGTATTTGGCTCGAAGTTGATGGACGAGGATTTCAACGATGAGGACTGGGACAACAAGATGAATGAATTGTTCAACGAAGAGTACGATAACGAGGAGGGAGACGAAGAAAAACCTACGTGGGATGATCTGGACGAGGAAATGGCCAAGGAGAACACGGAAGATGTCGAGGAAGAAGAAAATAGAGAGGCTAATGCCGACACCGAAGAGAAAAAGGTGAGTAAAAAGGATAAGAAGAAGGAAAAGTCCAAGTTGAACACTTTGAAAGATTTTGCGGAGAAACTCGTGGATTCTAGGAAGCTGGATATTTTGACTGAGGTGGAGGAGCAGAGGGGACGACTGAGAGAGAAGGATGATGGTTTGAAGTACAAATACAGAGAGGTATCTCCAGAATCATACGGGTTGACCACCCATGAAATTTTGAACGCAGATGACAAGGCACTGGGTGATTTCATCTCCATTTCCAAGTTGGCTCCTTTCAGGCCACAGGAAAAGGTTGCTCATGATAAGAAGAAGGTGATGAAGTCGAAATACATCTCCCAATGGAGAAAGAGGACATTTGGCCACGAAGATGGCTTTGATGCCGCATTGAAGAGCGGAAAGATTAAGTTACCTTCAATTGTCAACTCTGAACCTAAGAAGAAGAAGGCCAAGAAGTCCAAGAGGTGATTTACGTAAGTTTAAGTTATAGAGTAAAAAATGTATGCACCAGCTTCATCCGTCAATGGCCAGTGAATCCTCAGATTCCGAGTTTGAGGATCCTCTTTTTGGCAATGAGAAACCGTTTGCGATGAAACGAAGTCCCCCTACAAGAGCCACCAAACAATCAACAATATTTGATGCGATCAGGAGCCAGTTAAATAGAAAGGAAGCTTTGGGGAATGAATTGGGATTTGATATCGGTGGAGGCTCCAATGCCAGTAAGAGGCTCCACTCCGATTTGGATGATGTGGAAGCCAGCATCAAGAGACGTCGGGAGGCAGACGCGATCGTTGAGGACATTCAGAAAAGATTACAAGAAAGTAAAGATCAGGAAGATCAAGTGGAGAAGTTTCTTGTGAACAATCTAAACAAAGAATTTAGAACGTGTGGGAAAAACACAGAAAGCGTTGATGAACTGAAAAAGGTCATCTTGGACAGTATTCAAAAGAATGACATCGATTTGATACCGAAAAGGTTCAGATTTTTCATTTCTATGGGTGATTGTGTGGGTGGATCATGTGATTTCTTGGTGCAGACACCCGATCAATTGATTTCTACTTGTGATCTACAATTTGTGGAGCACTACAATGCTAAAACAATGTTGAAGGTTTCTTTAAATGATTTATTGATGAGACTAGGTTGTGATTTCAAGATGGTGACCAATGGACCAGAGATGAAATTCGATCGCATGGATCCCGTTCCATGGCCGCTTGCCATACAGGTGTTGAAATTTGTCAAATTGGTGGACCAATTAGTGTGTGAGGATCTAGATATCACCAATATCTTCAAGGCACTTCTTATGATGTCGATTGACGATTATCTTTGTGAAGAGTTGATAACGGTGAACTACTGCGAGAAGGAAGTGACTGGCCGACAGTTGGCAGTTTTGAAGATCATGCAATTGGCACAATCTCATAAGAAGTTGTTTTTGAACGCCATCTCGGAATTCTTTGAATTTGAGACCGACTTATGGGTGCTTGCTCTTAAGGGTCTTTATGTTATTGAAAAGAATGACGTGGAACTTCAATATGAAATTTTGAGTGAGGCACTGTTGCAGTTTCTTGTTGACAACTGCACTGATGATGGATGTGAATTTGCAATCGAGCCACATAGTCCTATTATTGATCAACTGGTGAGGTTTGTGAATTGCTGGTCTCAAAGCCGAGTTGAAGCGGGAATAACACCCCAATATGGTCTCATATTGAACAAATTCCAGTTTCTTGAGCGACTCTTCCAATTGAACCACAGTAAGCTTGTTTCTGTGGGCAAGTCACTCAAGGCGGATTTGCTCAGCATGAAGACGAGGTATTTCAAGAATCACCCCAATTCTCTTTCTTATGTGATACCCAAGACAAGATCAATTATAGACTTCATTTGCAGAGAGCTTGGGGAGGAGGATTTTGACGATTTCTTCTCCGGACGAGCGTGAACGGAGCAGAAAAGGTGCGAGAGATGAAATTGATGTTTTCGATGAATGATTCAGCTATTCATCCATTGACTTTTAGACCCGGCTCATGGTAACCGTAGAGGGAATTCTCCATTCACATCCTTTACCGCGATTTCACAGCTCGTTCCCATACAAATGACTTTTACGTATAAAAAATAATGAAATCTAATTATATCTATGTAATAATTAATAGGGGTCGCTGACTAGGAGGTGGAGTCTGATGAATAGATGTCCGCCAGTTGGGAATCCCCATAAACACTCCCCGCCTAGGCTTCACCAAACAATTCCGGACACACCTTTTCTATCTCGGTGATGTCTCTGATTAGCTTGATTCCCGCTTGATCATACACAGAGAGATCCACAGGCAAGTCCTCGTCAAGCTCCACGTAATGGATTGGCGTTCCCCACCCCAATTCTTTGGCTGCCTTGACATTGGCCTCGGAATCGTCGACAAAGTACGCGTTTTCCGGCTTGACCAACCCCGATTCCCTCACAGCCTTTGCAAACGCCCCCTCCATTGGTTTGCACGTGAGGGGGAACGAGTTGTAGTCGCAATAGGTCATGCCGTCAAAAAGATCTCCAATCCCAAGGAGCTCAATCACACGCAAACCGTGGTTCTTATATGCGTTTGTGAACAACCACAGTTTGTCCACCTTGTTCGACTTCTTCAATTTCAAGAGCATATCTCTCAGTTCCGGATTAGGCACAAGAATTTTCTCCAATGGGAGGGCATCATCAACCACTTTATTATACTCCATGGCATCCACCTTGTGCAGTCTCACCAGACCCTCCAAAGCCAAACCGTATTGTTTGTAATAATGCATGTGCAACTCGTTTGCCTCCTTATCGTCTAAATGGAGATTCTTCTTGAAGTATCTGTGGATGTAGATCTGCATTAAATCGTGGATTTTTAACGATCTCTTGTAAAGACAGTTGTCAATATCAAAGAAGAAGACTTTACCATCCACATCCAGTGGTGCTTTCTTGTCTAGATCATACGTGAGCTCCACTTTGGGCAAATTTGTTTGCAGAAACATAAATTCCCTCTGGTGCTGCGGAGTTGCAATCAGAGACATTTGCGATTGGGAATTTCTGTTTAAAATGAGGATCTCCTTCTCCCTCAAATCATCTGCATCTCCACCAGCAACATTAGCGCTTGGTAGCATGGAACTCATAGTTCGAGGAGAAAGAAGAACCATGTGGGTTTCGCGTTTAATTATCCGCCGCTTTTCTTCCTTATCAATCATGAAGATGTATACTCACACGGCAGCGCTGCTGCTGCAAGCAGTGGCGCTCGCGTTTCTAATCATTGCTACAATCACCGCACCGGCCACGAGTTTGGCTCTTGCTACGGAAGGCAGCTACACGTTTGGGATTTTTGGATATTGTAAAGGGGGTGAGTGTTCAAAGGCAGGCTTAGGATATGATCTTGTCAAGTTTTTCAGCAGCGGTCATGTGCTAAATGAAGACACAACAAACACACTTACGAAGGCATTGATTGTGGCGCCGATTTCGGCGGGGTTGACACTGATCTCGTTGATTTTGAATTTGGCGTCTCATTTATCGACCAGTATGGCATACTCAGGGGCGTTCTGGATTGTGATGACAGTTTTGTGCTTTCTGGCGTTTGCAGGTTCCACGGTGATGTGCATCATAACATTTCTTGTTTTCTACCCCAAGGTGGACTGGCCCACCTGGTGTTTGATTCCGGCCGCAGTTTTGAACATGGCCTCTGTTGTCTTGTTTGGATTTGCCATGAAGTTCTTACCAGAATTTGAAGAAGAAGACATGGTGAGAGATCTTGACCTCGAAGAAAAGGAGGGGTTCGCAATGGGTGACAGATCATACAATGACACGTCTCTCTCCTTCGCAGGTCCTGCCATTCCTGCACCAGTGAGAACTCAACTGAACATTTACAGCTCTGATATCGACTCCAACGCAAAGTCCTCCACCTACCAGATGGAGACTAAAGAAATCTCGGATGAGGAAACCGACAATTCACCCTCTGTCTCTGGGGCTATCAATGAGCCAAGCCAGTCGTTGACCAGTTTAACCGATTTGAAAATCCCTGCTGTCATCAACCCTTACCTAGAGGATAGCAACGCTCAAACCGTGGATTCCCATCTATCGATGACCGATTCCTTGTCTGATGGCCATGGCCGCTCAGCAAGTGGAAATTCCTCAGATTCGAACTTTACCAGTATCTCCCAAAGAGGAGTCAACCCAAGATACTACGCAGGTGCACCAAACAAGCCAAACATGCCAATGATGAACAGTAAAGGCTTTGCACCACAGGGTCCACAGGGATATCAAAAGAACAGGTATATGGGGGGTCCGCCACAGGGATACAAGGCAGGTCCACCGCAGGGATACATGGGTCCACAGGGTCCACAGGGTCCCGCTGTTAGGGGCTACAGCAACCAACCCTACAGACCAAACAATTATCCCCCGGGTCCAATGCCAAATCAAACATATAACGGATACATGCTGAACTCTAACCCATACATGCCAATGAGCAAGAGTAGAGGCCCACCGGGTGGAAGCTTTCCACCACCTACAAATCAATATGGCTACTACAACGGGCCCAATTCCAGAGGTCAGGGTCCGCCCCAAATGCGAGGACCTCCTAACGCCTCAGGATATAAAAATAGAGGTAGACCAGAGTTACCTCCAGCATCTCAAGCAAGAGAAGGTCCTTATGGAATATACTGAGTAAATTGAACGCTCCATGAGCTTCTTTTGTATCAATAGGGAACCTCAGATTGACTCTATTTTTTTGCTTTCCAATTTGTGCTTTGGTTATTGCTTATCAGCTTTATCTTTACTTGCTATATCATTCTTAATCTTTTTTTTTGACATTGCAGCTTTGACCGCAACCAGAACCAACGAGGAGCAGCTCAAGTTGATCAAACCTCAGTTGGCTTATCAGATTTTTAAAGGATAACCAACCAACTAAGGAAGAAGGGGGATTTGTGGGCCAAAAGACATGATTGTATCCACTTGTCTTTTAAATATTCTCAACAATCAAATTGAAGGAACATACTTTATTGCATGTTTATCTATTATAGTGCGCCATCTAACACTCAGTAACAGACCAAGCAGGTGAAAATTGTAAATATACAAACTATCAATCGATCAACCAATCTATTTTACTCGGTCTTCCATAAATTCTCCTTTTTTGTTCGTTCGTTATCTTCAAAATAAACTAAATTACAACAGCGGAGTACTATCAACAGGGGTCAGGGGCTTTATTTCATCGTTAACAGGCCAATTCGCTCCGTCTTGGGGTTTTGGTTCGCTACTGGGCACTTCAACTGCAGGCTGATCTGTAACCCCCGTCTCTGGGTCTTTATCGGTAGTAGTACTATCGTGAATATAATGATCTACCCGCTTGGGTTTCACCAAAAAGAGCATCAGAACAAACATTATCAGTAACACTAGAAAGAAGACCAGTTTGCACTTATTTGTCTGCTTCTGGTATCCCTCCGCCGTCTTTAATTGTTTGTCCGCTCCCTGGACATTCTCCGATGTTCGATCCAGATTGTAAACAATGTTATCTAATATTGTACCTTGATCGATAACAATATTCTCCAACTCTTTAAAGATGACGGAGATCTCCACGACTGATTGTGAGATTTTGTATATTTCTCTCTCTCTTTGTAAAAGGTAGTCTTCAGCAACACTTATCTGAACTTGGCCTTGTTTCTTCATCTGGATCTGTTTTGATGATTCCACCATCGCGTTTCTAGAGTAGCTCTCAACATCATCACTTTTGAATTCATCATCCCTCTTCAAATACTTCACATATCTGCCTTGCATGTCTCTAAACTCCCCCGTAATTGACTGTGCCTCAATGGCAAATCTTCTCTTCAGATTGTTCAACAAGGTTCTCGTTGATGGGATACTCTCATCAATAATTTCATCCTTGTATGGGTTGAAGCCCGCTTCTAAATTTGACAACGACCTGTCCAATTGCTGCAGTTGATTGATCATCTTATATAGAGATTGGATCTCCACCATTATATTGCCACTGATGTCGTCTATCTCCTTCATCTCTTTGTGAATGAATTCATCGTCAAAGTTCGGTAAAATGATCTCTCTGTACTTGGAATCAAGCTTTTTCAAGTTTTCCTTCACCCTATCAGTCAATTGAGTACCCGTGCGTTCAATTTCCATCACTGTCTGCGTATAACCGCCATCCTGTGGCTTATTAAAGTCGACCATTTCTATGCCATCTGCTGTGTCGCCTTGGAGGGCTAAAAGCCCCGATTTTTCAGCATGGTCTCGGAAGGGACCTCTGGGTGTCTTATTCCGAGGGAAGGTTCGCCTGTACGATAAGTATAGGTTGGTTCTATCTCTAAACATTGGATGAGACGATAAAAGAGAGCCTCTATTTTTTTATTTCCTATGCAGATGAGAGACCGCTTCTCTATGTCAAACCCTACCAGCACTACGAGGGCCTCATCTACAACCCATTTGATTTCGCAGGTGGCACACAACGAGCAGACCCCAGGCCAGACCACATCTTTGTCATTGATCTCCCGTTTGAACTCAAATTACAATGGAAAGAGTGGGTTTGGAAGAGATTACTGGTTAGATGACGCGTCTGCAGTCAAATGTAGGGATTGTGATAGGAAATTCACCACATTCTTGCGAAAACACCACTGCAGGATCTGTGGTAAGATCTTTTGTCACAATTGCACAAGGTTTATTGAAGGTTCAAGGTTTAATCATAACGGCAAGATGAGAGTGTGCTTCTTCTGCAATAATAAGTTAGAAAACTACGAGAATTTCAACTCCAGTGACGAAGAGATGGATGAGACGTTCCAGAACGCTTCACCAACCAATTCAAACAATAATAGTGGTCCTTTTCATGGATCATCCAGTAGTTCATTAAAGACACCAATACGATCGATAACAGATAGAGTGCATCATTTGGAGCTACCGAAATTACACAACACCAAGTTACGACAGAGTTTGAAGTCTCCACTACAGGGAGGTACCGGTGGAGGTCCAGGAACTTTAGATGGTTCGAGTGACAGCGATGAATCAGATACAGGATTGGAAAATGAGTTGGATAATGAGCTAGACAACGAGTTGAGGAAGTGTGAAGAGGATGACGAACAACAGCAGGGTATGATCACGCTCATGAATAATCACGAGTTTAATTGGCCATCTAATGGAAGTGAGTTTATTAAGAAATTTAGTGATTTAAGTACAACATCAAAGAGTGGAATATTCAAGTCAGACAAGGACCGAATGCTGATTCAGAGGATACATAGTAAATCTATTGCATCCAATCGTAGAAGGAGGAATTTTAGTTCGAAAAATAGAATCAGCTCGATGAATAATTTATCGACAAACTTCAAAATGATCCATAAGATCAACCCCGATATCCACTTTATGGATGATTTACAAAAGGCAAGTGAAAACTACAACAAGCTTCTTTTACAGGAATTGATCAACGACAAACAAATTGAGGATGCTGAGCAATGGACACAGATAATGTTCAAAGCTCTTAAGAAGACCCACAACGTGGAAATAGAAGTGAATAAAAATATCACCCAATCAACGTATGAGTTTGTGGATTACATCAAATTTAAGAAAATCCCCGGGGGGAAATGCGAGGATTCAACAACTATTGAAGGATTGGTCTTTTCAAAGAAGTTGCCTCTGAAGGCAATGCCATTAACCATCGATAACCCGAAAATTATGATCATCACGTTTGCAATAGAGTATGACCAAAACATCAATGGGGAACCCCACTTCCAAAGCTTGGACTCGGTGATAGCTCAACAGGACGAATATTTGAAAAAATTGTCAGATAGAATCATTCAATTAAAGCCAAGTATAATAATCTCATCAAATTCAATAAATGGACTGGTGTTGAAATTGCTTGCTGAAAATGGCATTGCTGCCGCATCTAACTGTAAATTGAACAACATCATCAAATTGGCAAAATTCACAAATGCCACAGTGATAACCTCTATCGATATGTTAGCACGGAATCCTATATTGGGCAAATGTGAAAAATTTGAACAGAAATATTTTGTCTTTGATCAGCTCTTGAAATCATACTTTTTCTTTACAGGATGCAATTCAAAGGTGGGTCTGACCATTTTGCTCAGGGGCCCCAATTTGGATATTTTAAACAAGGTCAAAGCTTGCTTACCAACAATGGTTTATGCTTTTGTGAACACCAATTTGGAATCTAGTTTCATAAGGGATAAGTACCTTAAGTTGGATGAAAAAGGAGCCCATGAAACAAAGAGAACAATTAGTGCACCATTGTATACAATCAAATTGGAAAACTTTGACGACATAATCAAATTAACGAAGGAGAGATTGGTGAGTACTTCCCCATGGGTGAAATTCGATATCCCACCAATTTTAGATCAAATAAAAGCTGCAACAGCATTTTTGGAAGTGCTGAAGTTAGCTTTTAACGAATTTGAAAAAGATGACCAGAAATGGTCAAATAAGGCCAACTACATGACCCAATTTCAATTGGAGTCATTGAATATTGAATCTGAATCCGATTTGATTAAAATGGTAAATTCAATGAAGGAGTACTTCGATGATTTTTGGTCCTCGGAGTTATCATTTTATTATAGGAAATGGGCCCAATTTTGGACAAGCAGAGATTACACGTATTTTGATCCAAACTATAATCAAAATATTACGGTATTATTTTCTATGATTTCTTCACAAAATTCTACTCCCTGTGTGGGGCCAAAATTGCAAATGTTGGACTTTTACTGGGAGAGCGACGAGAGTGTGGGCCAATACATTGAAAGGACTTGTTTACTGAGCGACCAAATCTGTCACAATGGTTGTGGCCTATTATTGAAGGATCATTACAAATCTTACGTTCACAATGAGGGAAAAATCGATGTCCATTTGGAATTGAGAGAGGGTTCTGTCAAATCAAATTCTATTATAACGTGGTCAGAATGTAAAAAGTGTGGTAAGAGTACAAACCAGATGCCATTAAATGACCTTTCATTGAAATATTCATTTGGGAAGTATTTAGAGTTGATATTCTGGACTGACAACTCATTATTAAAGATGAATACAGGAACATGTGATTGTGAAAATATGGATTTCTTCAAGGAATACACCCACTTCTTCCGCTTGAATGATTACGTTGTGAGATTTGAATACTCGAAAATCGACAGTTTGGAATTGATTACTCCAAAGTTTAAGGTATTTTTTGATCCCAAATATGACTTTAAGATTAAGAGCGATTACCTAGGATATGTGGAGAAGAAATCGAATGAATTTTTTGACAGCGTGGAGGACAGATTGAATCTGATTCAATTGGATAGTACTTACGTTGATGATGACCACCTGAAAAATGGGGAAATCAAGTTATCAGAATTGAAGAGAACCTTGGAGGAACACAGAGGAATGATTGCCGATTTACTTAAAAAGGTTTATGAGGAGTCGAAAACTAACGAGCATTTAAAGTTGAACTCAGTGTTGAGGGAAGTTCAAGAATTGTCGAGTTTTTGGAAATTAGAGTTTGACGACTTTGAAAGAGACTTCTTACCTACGGTTAAGGAGATGAAATCTAATTTCCAGTTGGAAAGGTTGTTGAATTTGGTTAATAGGGACACTGAAGGTGAGCTAAAAGATGATACAAAGGAGGAGGAGACGGGAACTGAAGCAGAAACTGAAGAGCAAGAGGTGAAGCCAGTCAAAAAGAAGAGTGATTTAATTTTGAATAGAATCAAGGAATTGAATCATAACTTTGATGGTGATAAATCTCATACCATTAATTATTCAGATTTGAACGGTTTGGATGTTGGTCAGGTTAAAAGATTGAAAAAGTTATTTGAAGATGATACCCAGGATTTTTTCAATGAGAGAGAAAAAATGGAGAGAGAGAAAACAAGAAGTAGCTATTTACCAAGAGTGGGTACTATGAATCCTCAGGTGGAGATTTACAAGGACGCCAAGGTTGCGACTCCACAAGAGATCGAGTCACGTGCTCAAACCAATGTAATTAACCTAGAGGATTCAGAACCTGATTTGGCTAATGATGAAGACGCCAATGTATCGCTCAAGAAGGAAAAATTCAAAGATGAAAGGAATTGGTTTTTGAAGTTGATGAACCAATTTATTGATACCAGAACATCGACTTCGTGGAAGGATCTATCATATCCGTTGGGATCACAGGAGTACATTTTTGTTGACTCCGATGTTATTGTAAGAGAGGATGAACCAAGTTCCATTATTTCCTTTTGTTTGAGTACAAAGGATTATGAGTCAAAATTGTACACATCTATTCCACCGGGAACAGAAGGTGTCATGGATGACGAATACCTTAAAGCAATTTTGTTGAAGTCAGGATTTCACTTGAATTACCAGTTTGAAGGTGGTGAATCGAATTCCTTGATGTGTCGGATTTTTTTTGCTGAGCAATTTGACGCTCTTAGAAGGAAGTGCGGTATCAATGATAATTTCATCGGCTCCATTTCTCGATGTGTTAAGTGGGATTCAACGGGTGGTAAAAGTGGTGCTGCATTTTTGAAGACCTTAGATGACAGGTTTATTATCAAAGAATTGGGTAAATCGGAAATGGAGGCATTCACCCAAATGGCTCCAAATTATTTTGAATATTTTGAACAGGTGTTATTCAACGGATTGCCTAGTGTTTTAACCAAAATCTTTGGGTTGTATCAAATTCAAGTGAAGAGCTCCACCACTAAATCTTACACAATGGATGTGGTGATCATGGAGAATTTATTTTACGACCGTAAGCCGGATAGAATTTTTGATTTGAAGGGTTCTATGAGGAATAGACACGTGGAACAAACAGGTAAGGCTAACGAAGTCCTACTGGATGAGAACATGGTGGAGTACATTTACGAAAACCCGGTCTTTGTGAGAGAAAACGATAAGAAGATCTTGAGGGCTTCACTTTGGAACGACACCCTCTTTTTGGAAAAGATGAATGTCATGGATTACTCCCTAGTGGTAGGGCTTGATTCAAATAAAAATGAACTGGTGGTAGGTATAATCGATTGTATTAGGACCTTCACCTGGGACAAAAAATTGGAGAGTTGGGTTAAGGAGAAGGGCCTTGTTGGTGGCAGTGGTGTGGGAAAAGAGCCCACGGTCATAACCCCAAAGCAATACAAGAATCGGTTTAGAGAGGCGATGGATAGATACATTTTGCTTGCACCTAGTGTTTATTACCAGGGTACAAAGACGAGAAATTAGGATCATCGACTGAGCAAAGGCTCCGGGGTTGCTGAGCATCCCGGACTTTCTGCCATTTTTTAATATGCGCCATATTTGAAAATTTTCAAAATAAACGTGTGACTGCATTGTTCTTTCTTTAAATAAGCTAATGAATTCGATCGATGGAACGTGTGGAGGGTTGAACAACCCTTTAAGGAAAGTGCTAAATGTTGCGAACTGCCAGACCCCATTTCAAGCTGTTTCAGATAGATCGAGGTGGGTTTCAAATGGGTTATTGCCTGTTGAGGTGGAGTTTAATGATTTCAAGAGGATCGACCAGTCGCAGGATATTGTCCATTTCCAGATGGAAAGGGAAGTGCCCACAACAGGGTTACATCAGCCTGTGAATTCGAACTGGGTCCAAGAGTTTAACCAGATGTCTTTGAACCAAAAACACCAGCAGCAGCAGCAGCAGCAGCAGCAGCAGCAGCAGCAGCAGCATTACTTGCAACAAACTATACCCCAACAAGAGCAATACAATGGTTTGCAACATATGAATCGTGTCCACAATCATGAGACACTGCAGCATATTAACACAATGCGTATTCCACAATTACAGTCAACGAGTGTCACCACGGCTACAGCTTCCACAGTGACTTCGGCTTCATCGGCAAGAACGGCTTCAATAACAAAAACCATTAGCAGCACCAACCTGCAAGCATTTGATGATGCCTTTAACGAGGTGGAACAGGATCTGCTCCAACAAGATAAGGAAGATGACATGCATGCTTTTGAAGATAACGAGGAGGACAAAATCCGGTTTGCAAATATTGCCAAATCGATCTTCAACATGATGTCTAACCCACATCCAAGCACCTTATCCGCGACCACCAGCGACAAGTTCAAGGATAGCAAATTCCTCGGCCTAATGAACAGAATTTCTCAGAGGGAGGTGGAGATTAATTCACAGGGTGATAAGTTGGTTGATAAGTCCGGTATGGACATCAATTCAATTGGAATGTTTCAAGGTGCAAAGGCCATTGGACGTGAATTTGATGTTGCCGTCGACCATTCTAATTGGGAGGGTGATTTCATCTAATTCGTGGGAATGGTTTAATTTATTTTTATCACCAGGGAGAGCAATCTCCTCTTTATACATTTTAAAAAAGAAGCTTTGGGATTTAATATGAAGGATATATTTTCGTTAAAGGGTAAGGTGGCTGTGGTCACAGGAGCCTCTTCGGGGATTGGGCTTTGTGTTGCCGAGGCGTATGCTGCTCATGGTGCAGATTTAGTGATGGTGTATAACTCGACAGATATTTCCGAAAAGGCGGTGGAACTGAAGGAAAAGTATCAAGTTGATGTTGTTGCAGAAAGGTGTGATATGAGTGATGCGGATGCGATCGAACAATTGTTGAAGGATGTTGTTGATCGGTTTGACAAGATTGACATTTTTGTTGCCAATGCTGGCGTCAGTTGGAGGCATGGTAGCGTTATCAACTTTGAATCCAATGACCAATTGGTTGATCAATTCAATACGTTTATGAACCTTGATGTATCTTCAATATATTTCTGTTGTGCCCACTTGGGCAAGATTTTCAAGGCTCAAAAACATGGTAACTTGATCATAACCGGGAGTATCTCAGGCTTGATTGTGAATGTTCCCCAGCAACAGGCGGCATACAATGCGGCCAAGGCGGCTGTTATTCAATTGAGCAAGTCGTTAGCCATTGAATGGAGTGGCTTTGGAAATGTGAGGGTCAATTCCATCAGTCCGGGTTACATTCTAACACGGTTAACCAAGCTTCGTGATTTGGAAACTAGGGAGGAATGGGTTAATAGGATTCCAATGGGCAGAATGGCTCAGCCGGAGGAACTAGTAGGGGGGTTTGTCTACTTGGCCAGCGACGCTTCCAGTTACACAACCGGCTCGAACCTCGTAATTGATGGTGGTTACAGTGTTATTTAAGTGATTATTGGGTTTAATAGGAGGTGTCTACTTTTCACCCTCCTCTCTTGGACAGATATGTATTCGAAAATAAAGGTGAAATTTGAGGAATTAGTAAATTACCTAATAATGAAATCCCTCGCACCTAGGCCAAATGAGGTGCGTTTCAGTAATACCCCTAACCACAGTTGAGACTGAATGAGATAAAATTTCTTGATTGGCTTTTAATTTAAGTACCTGCATACCGAATCAACTGATTTCTATAGTCCCAACTTTTAAAGCCTACACAGGAAAGAACATTTCTAGCTAACCCCTGAGCCGATGAGCGTTTATATCTCCTAATTGGGCGATACGGATACAGAAAATTTTCAATTTTTTTCAATATTTCTATTAACGATCTGTTCAATTCAAGTTAAAATGGCAGAGGAAGATTGGAGTTCAAGTGACGACGAGGCACCAGAAGAAGAAAATGTTACATTGGATAGAAAATCCCAGTTAAAAAGAGAGGAGGATCAACAGAGACAGCTAAAAGAGCAAAAGTTAAAAAAGAAAGAAGAGCGTCGTATCCAACAACAGCTCCGAGAGGCTGAAAAGCTGGAGAAGGAAAAGAAAAGGTTAGAACAAGAGCAAAACCAAGAGGAAGATATTGAGGAAGACTCGGAGGATGAAATTGAAGAATTGCCAATCGATGTCTTGGCAAATGTTGAGGAGGTAAAACCAACAAAGGTGATCTTCAATGAGGAACAGAATAAGCTGGAAAAGTTGCCAACCTTAATGGAATTGAAGAGAGAAAAGTTATTACAATTGAGATCGAAAAAGAATAGTTCGAAAACAGTCGATGGTATCAAGGTCACAAAAGTCACAAACAAGACAAAGGGTAGAAAGGTGGATACCGGATTGAACAATTTCAAATCCAACTGGTTAAATCGTAAATCGGTTAATAGGGCATAAACGGTTATATAAAATACTATAAAATTAATTCACTCATTGAATGGCAATGCAATGAGTGGGACCAACGTTCCACAGAGAGTCCACAAATTTGAACTCTCCACATTCCTCTCGAGGGTGTGAAATGCGACGTATAAAAAGGCACCTCCACTAAAAGCTAACAAACACTCACTCAAAACACCACCTCCTTCACCTCCTAAGATCTTTATCAGAAAATAGGTAAGCCATGAGCCGATTGGAGCGGATAAGGCAAATAGACCCAAATGGATCAAGACCAAACTACTGCGCAACCCCTCGGCTAGTAAGATAGAGGTCAAGGAAAATGCAGCCGGCAATTTGTGGATAAATATGGCCAAAATCATGAAGAGGCCCGGTATCTGATCGTCCTTAGTAGTGACTAACGACGTTGTTAGTAATACCCCATCTGACAGACAATGTAGTAACAATCCTAAAGTTGTGGAATCTGATAAGACGGAATATATACATGCTTTCAGGTTATTGTTCAGTTCTTCCCTCATCTCCACAATAGTGATATCATCGTCCACTATTGACCTATTTGAAGAGGTATGCTTATGATGTGACATTGAGTGAGTGGCCAGATCCATCACAAATAGGGCCAAAAACCCCAAAAGAAGCATTGGACCCCTAATCTTACTCTCTCCCTCCAGGGCCTCCGGTAGTATCAGCACTAATGCAGTTGAGAGCAATATACCTGCGATTGAACTTTGGATTTTGTCGAGAATTTTTGGATCAACTCCTTGAATGATGAGAGGGGGTATTCCGGCTAAAAATGCCAGCAATCCGATCAATGTGGAAGTGACTGCCAGTGCCAGAAGCATAATCGGGATTGGAGATTGTAAATAACTTACGTAAGGAACAGAATGAGATAAATTTTTCACGGTGTGTGTCGGCGACTCCTTATAGACCAAGAAATGATCTCTTTGACAGGGTTAACAACGGCTTTTAGAGCCTCCTGGAATGCACAGCCAACCACCACCGCCGCGGTTGGACTGATGCCACTTTTTGGTGTCAGATGGGGTTCCAGAGGTGGTAATAGGGGTAACACTTACCAACCAAACACACTCAAACGTAAAAGGAGATTGGGGTTTTTGGCTAGAATCAAGTCCAGAACTGGTAGACAGGTTCTTAAGAGAAGATTTGAAAAGGGAAGATGGTTCCTCACTCATTAAAATATTAAGATAGCATGTAAATAAACTTCGTTTAAAGAAATATAGAAAATTGTATTAAAATTGTAAAATGCCAATGCACTTGGCTGTAACAGTAGCTACATCTATGTCGGTGATGATTGCTGGGCTCTTATTGCTCTTAATAATTTATTTTGCTCCAATTAATCGGATTCATAAGTTGCATGATGGGCGTATTTTTGATACATTCATTTTTTGTCATTTCTCGTAATTACTATGCATATTAGTGATTAAACAAATGACCTTCAGCCTCCTAAAACAGTACGATCGAATTTGGTTCAAGATCAAAACCATCATCATGAGCTGAAAAAAACCTAAAAATTTTTCAATTTTGTCTTTACATTGTAATCTATAAAACAATGTCATTTCAAGTGCGTAGATTATTAAAGGGAGACGACGTTCATAGAGCAACCACCCTTCAAGTAGAATCTAGCAAAACATTTAACGAAAACGAGACAATAGTCTCCTTTATTGATGAATTTGAAGCCAGCAATGATAACTTGGATCCAACCGTGATTGCCCAATTGAATAGACTTCAAAGAAACTTGAAGGGTCTACCTCCTCTAATAGAAGAGGCCACCTCTGCACCAGAGCCTCAAGAAGGTCCCGTGGCTAATTCTGAAGAACCGAAGAATAAGAAAATCGTCTTCGATTAAATCAAACTACATGTACAATTTTTATAATTAATAGATCAACCGTTCAGTCAAACATATCCAAATCGATGTCGTCCTCGTCCAAATCATCAAACTCGTCAATTTCCCTCTGGAGCTGTTCATCCGGTAATCCATCATCCTCCTCTTTTTTCACCACCGTAGAATCTGTATCTTGAGTACTACCAGAGACAGGGACGTGGGTACCTTCTGAAGACTTGTTTGCTTCACTACCTTGCCATTGATCGTCATCCCACATCTCTTCATCTTCAATCGTCTCCTTTTCTTGTCTTTGTTTAAGCTGTTCATAGTAGGCAGACAATGCGTTCATTTCTTCTGTATTGACATCCTTATCACCAAGTTCCTTTTTAATTGTGACATGAGGTGATGGGTTGACGTTTTCCAGACCATCCGTAACTTCGGATTCCTCCCCATCCAATTTTCCTAATTCTCGTTCACCCACCGTACTTGTTTGATGCCATGATGGTAATGCATTTTGTCTCAACTTTTCGTTTCTTTGTTCTCTCTTTGCTCTCTCTCTCTTCAAATCCTCATCGTCTGCAGTGATGGAGACTTGAATGGTTGCATCACCTCTTTTAGCCGCTTCCACTGCCTCCAGATTAGTCCTTTTGTGCATTGCAGGTCCTGATGGCGCATAATATGAGTTTTCGCCTTGTGCAGGCTTGGATCCCTTCGTAACAGGTTGTTGTTGGTTGGTGACCATAGAATAGTGGGCCAATGAGTTGGCAAATGCCGGTATAGCCTTAACCAGTGATGATTCAAAGTTGTTGTCCTCTATAACGTCGTCATCAATGTCTTTCAAGTATCTGATGATTGGTTCTAAGAGAGCCATCAACTTTTCCAATCTTTCTTGGGATTTGCGCTGATCTTGCGAGATATCGTCGTCCACTAAGGCATCCCCACAAAGGGAGCATTCAAATTGTAATCCATCATCTGACAGTAGGGAAGAAGCATCCAGTAGTGTGAATTTTTGATGACAAGTGGGGCAAGCATAACCCTGTGGTTCACTCAACGCCCCCACATCTTCCTTCATCTTTTTGACAATGCAATGAACTTTCCATTTGATCGAATCGATTGCTTCAATAAAATGGATGTAATAATACGTTCTCGTGAACAATCTTCCTTGGGTCTCCTCCTTTTGTGTGTAAACTGTAAGAACCTTGTCATGGATCAAATTTGCAGCATGGGATCTGAGAACTTTCCTGTGTAATTGACACAATTTCACCAAATCATCTTCAAAGAGAACCCCATGATGGAGCAAGGTTTCTAATATGACCGCAGCAGGAGGCGGGTAAAATAAATACACTGCACTTCTCAAAAGGTGTTTTGTGGCTTCCATTTGACTGATTTGTCCCCGTATACACACTCTTGGATTACAAATGGGACAAAGCTGTGATGGAAAAAAGTTGATATTGGGAATGAAGTTTCTTAGATTTAAGTTAGGTCCAATTCTTTCTTATAATCACTGAAAAAAACGTCCCCTCATAAAACCAATTTCCTCAATTACATCCATCCACATATTCAACCGGTTAAGAACCGTGGTAATTGACGTTTCATTGTTCACTTCAGAATTTGCTCATTTGCTCATGCATTATAAAGATAAACTTCTATCAATTTTTACTTAAAAACATCAAAAAAACCCCATTAATTCCCCCAAATACTCCCTTTACCACCTCAAATAACCTTCGATTCTTCGAAGCTACCAATCTTCGGAAGCCTCCCAGTTTTGTGTTAGCGAGAGAAATTTTTCTCGTCAAAAAAAATCAAATGGGCCCACCTCATTTATAAACTCAATCATGTCAGACAAGGAGGGGAAGCACCACTTCATTATCGTGGGAGCCGGTATTGTCGGAGTGTGTATTGCTTACTATCTGACTAAGCATCCAAAGTTTGACAAGAATAAGCATCATATCACGATTGTAGAGTCGAAGAGAGTGGCTGGGGGTGCAAGTGGTAAAGCGGGTGGGTTATTGGCTCTCTGGGCATTCCCCCAACAGATAGTGCCACTTTCCTTCCAACTGCATCAGGATTTGTCGAATGAGTACAACGGAGAAAAGGAATGGGGTTATAGACGGTTAACGACAGTCTCGGTCGAGGGAGACATCTCTGATCAAAGAATCACTTCTAACCAATCGAAAAAGTTGTTGACTCCGAAGGATATTTCACACATAGTGGATGAACATAATGTGGACTCAAAACCAATGTCGAGGGCAACAACGATTAAAAAGAATTCGATTGAGATAGAGTCAAATAATTCCAACTCCACAGATAAAATGTCATCCCATCTACCGAAAAACCTCTCATGGATAGATAATGGGGTAATCAACGATTGGTCCCAATTGGGGAATAAATCCACAACTGCACAAGTCCATCCATACCAGTTTACCACTTTTATGTTGAAACAATGTTTAAACACGGGTTGCGTTGAATTGATCATCGGTAAAGTGGACGATATCATCATCAATGAAGAGGGTAAATGTACGGGTATTATTTACCACCCTTCAAGCGCTAAAGCAGAATACGATGGTTCAGTTGATCAAAAAATTGAATTGTTGGGGGACGAAGTCATTATGTCTATAGGACCATGGACCTCGAAAATCTTACCGGATTGTCCAATCTCCGGTTTAAGGGCTCATTCCATCATAATTGAACCGGAAAACGTGGAAGAAATCTCACCATATGCAGTTTTCACCGAATTGAAGTTAAACAGATCGAAATTCGTCTCGCCAGAAATTTACGCAAGAAAAGACGAAGTTTATGTGTGTGGTGAAGGAGATTCTTCAGTCCTGATACCTGAAACCACCGATGACGTCGAGGTGGTGAGCGAAAAATGTGAAGAACTATTCAAATACGTTTCCAGATTATCACCAAATTTAGCAAAAGGGAAAATTTTGAAGAAACAGGCCTGTTATTTGCCAGTCTTAGATATACCATCCTCTTCTGGTCCATTGATAGGGGAAACCAATGTTTCTAATTTATATCTCGCTTCGGGTCATTCTTGTTGGGGGATCAACAATGCCCCTGCAACAGGGCTACTAATTTCGGAATTGTTATTTGACGGTGAAGCTAAGAGTTGTGATATATCAGCATTGAACCCAAGTTTATATTTTGACGCTTCTTTGGTGTTTGATGAGAGTGAAGGTGATTATGATGATGAAGACGACGATGGGTCTTTTGAAGAAACAGGCAGTTATGAGGAGGATGACCAAGAGGAGTGATTGGGATATTTTTAAGCGGAATTTATACTAGAGTCTCTCCCCTCCCCTACTTGGGTTTATATGTTTGTCTGTCTTTTGTTCTTTATGTTTAATATATCTTCTCCTTAATCCTTAACCTAAATTTTATATATGACGTAAGATGCTAGTTGACCCAGCTATACCCAGATCCGTCTTCAGAATCCCAATAATGGGTCCTCCTTGGATCTCGATGATTGAAATCACTCAACTGGACCTCCAATTGGGGAGTTAATAGCCGTCTCCATCCCAATGGAATCATAGATTCCAAATGTGGGTTATTCATTAAAACTCCATCTTTCTTACACCCATCAACAACGACCTCACTTTTAGCATAAACTCCCCGATTGTATTTCACATTGTAACCCTTGATTAGATCTTCATCTCTTTTTAGAGAGGTGAGTAATCGTTTGGCAACTTTCAATGTAAAGGCCCTATCGGGTAATACAACCCTTCCTTTAGGGATTTGATTTGGTAAAGTAAAATTAAGCCAACGTTCAACACGAAGCACACTCTGATTAACTAATACCTCTTCAATCATCTCATCACCATAGTCATCGGATTCTAGTGTGTTGGTGGTCGATAAGACGTTGGGGTTGTTTTGGAAGACCTCCCATTCAGATTCTTCCAAAGAGTGGGAATCCGAAAGCACTTGGTTCATACTCTCATTTGTGTGAGATTCCCACAGACTGGCCGGAGGTCTTGTTAACTGCTGTTGGTTGGCCATAACTAACTAATAATCCCAACCGATAAGAAATGTGAAAGTGCTCATTACGAAAAAATCAAATCAAATTAAAATTAGTAGTGAAATTATAAAACTCTATAATGAATTCAAAAATGAAGGACTCAAATAGCACTAATAAAAGTACATTCCGAATAGGCCCAACCAGTCTCTTTGACATCCTCGAATTCGAGATCGAACCAGTTCCCAAACTGGTAAATGTATGGCTTTGTACCAGATGCGGCAGAGGCGATATTCTTGACGAATTGAGGAATTTCAGCCATAACGTCAACTCTTTCAATTAGGTTGGTCAGAGAACCCTCAATATGGACCTTGTTATCAAAATCATAAGAAATTCTTGCCGGAATATCCCATCCCGATGTCTCATCAACCCTGTCTTCCAAATGTTTTGTATCCACATTTTTGGTCGCAACAACAACCTTACCATCGGAATCAACAACCATACCCAATGACACCTTGGTTTTGGCATAGGATGGTGGCGTTGTAAACTCCATAATAACGGCAGTATAGTTATCTGACTGATAATTCAAAAAGTCCCATGTAGCAGCAGCATGATGTGGCTTCATACCTTGTAATGCCATGACATACATCCCTAAACCATTAATGCCCACAGTACGTTCAGGTTCATAAACCCAGCTTTCTTCATCCTCCTCAGGATTACTAACTTTGAGGATATCGATCGTACCTTCAGTTTCACATCTTGGCCAGAATGAGTGTCTCATCGATCCCCATGGTTCGCTAATATCATCCCCGTATAATGTCGTACCATTTTCACCGAAAATGATCCCCTCTCCCACTCTCGTAAATTTCAGATCGACCTTCGATTCGCTGTCAAAGGTCGACTTGATAACGTAGCTGTTATCCCCTTCCATTGTCACCGTCACGCCCTTAGCCTTGAAGTCGTGGCCATTGACAATTTCAAAGTCCTCCAATTTGATGGATCTCCAAATCATCTCTTCACCAGCCTTTCCGGTTTCTTTGTTCAAATCGAAAATTTTGAAGTTCATTTGAGCCGTAATTTGCAATCCCATCACGTTGGAATGAAGAATTTGGAAGAACCCCGAGTGGGTCTTAGTTGAGAAGTAAAACGTCATAGTTTCAACATTTGTGTGTGGGGGAGCTTGAAAGTTGAAATCATCGGCTGTGGTTGCTCTGAAAGTGTCAGCAACAGGATGAATAGCGTCTGGCCCGTATTCTGGTTCGGCCGTACCGGCAATGGCGGAGAGGCCCGATTGCAGTGCTTTCCACATACTTTTGTTTATAAACGGGTCAAATCAACCAGGATGGGAAAAAAATTTCACGTCAGGGTCAAAAACAGCTCGGATATAAAATATCGGTACTCGGATGACACCTATATCAGTGGTCAAAGCAGTTGGTTTATATGTGTCAAACGTTTGAAATCATTACTTAGTAATTACGAGTTATCCGATGTGAATAATCTTTCTTTTGGATGGTTCGGAAGGGTCGCAATGTTCAGCTCTATGAGATTCATGTGATGTGATGGAGAGGGGTTGATACTATGAAAAGAGGATTTACTAACGCGATTAATATATTAAAGCAATAATCAGATCATGAAAAGTAGTTATAAAGTGGCTTTTCTTTCTTACTCCATGATCTTCAGCTTGAGCGCTTTCTCCTTTTTATAGAGGTAGGCAGCATATGCGAATAAAATAGTTCCACAAACACAAGTACAACCTGCAAATGCCACCATGGCATTATAACCCCCTTTCGTTTCGGTAATTGCTCTACCTACAGGCAATGAGATCAGATTACAACAGCTGACAAACAAATACGCTGTACCGTATCTTCTACCGAAATCCTTTGGCTCTGAAATGGCCGCTGTACATAAAGGCGTCAATGCCAAAGTACCAGCAACTGCAAAACCAAAAACAATCGTAAAGATCATGAATGCTGGCAAGTGTTGACCAAATGGTAACCAAATGACAAAAACTGAAAAGGTCATAATACCGGATTGAACCAAAATCATCTCATAGTAACCAAACCTGTCGGCAAAGTAGGCAGGAATCATTCTGCCAAGAATCCCGCTTGCATTGTACACCGTCAATGCAGTCAAAGAAATTGATTCCGAGTAACCCTTGGCAAGAGCATAACTGGGAATGTAGGTACTGGTCATGATTAAACTGAATTCATTCATAAATAAGGCACCTGTTAAAATCATGAAAGTTTTATCCTTCACGCAACTGAAATCCACAAACTGGGCAATCTTTTGCCAGGTGGTCAAGCTGGGTGGTAAGGCAGGTCTCATAACTTCATGTCTATCACTGATCAAAAAACACGTCACTACCAACATACCACCCATAGCAAACCCCAAAATCCTCATTGTCCAAGGAAATCCAACCTGATCATATAACTTCCTGCAAACCTGAGGCCAAATAACACCACCAACGCTGGCACCAGATATGCTCAGTGCCATACTTCTTCCTCTTTTCTTATTGAAAAAGTGGCCCACACAGTTGACCAATGGAGACATCAACATGGCACCACCTATACCTGTACAGATACCAAATGCCAATATGAACTGGTACAATTGGGTGCAATTTGCTGTTGCCATCAACCCTCCAACAAAGAAAACAGTGCCAGTGATGCAAATAGGCTTTGCTCCGTATCTATCAAACAAGATCCCCGAAATCATCGAGGCTCCCATAACAATGAAGGAAAATAGGGAGAAGATCATTGACACCGCAACCTGGTTGGGGTAATCGTTCAAAATATGGGCAGAAACGTAGGATTCAATTGCACCCATTGAATTCCACAAACCAAAAGAGGCACACAGGCCAATAAACGAGGCAACCAGTGTCAAGTTCGCCTTCAGGCCCCCTTCTGGATAATCAATCACCGGTTTTTCACTTCTAAGCGAGCGGTTGTCGAGGTTAATGCTCTCCACATAGTATGGAGTGCCTGGATTAGACCTCACCCTTTCAAGGACAGTTTCTTCTTCTAAACCCATGAAGTGACCAAAAGGAAGGAGAGTAGATTGCTGGGAATTATAGACCTATCTATCATGTAAGGCTTCAACAGTTCAAAATGCAGTTATTAGCGAAAAAGCTCAGCAATAAATAAATAATATATGGGTTAAACCTTAATTTTCCAGCTCCATCCCCCTCCCACTCTATATCTACACACAGCAAATGCAAGAGACGAAACCACAGTAGTAGATCCTGTAAAAATCACCATACCGTTATAACCTGCGCTTGTTTCTGTTAACGAGACACCAATTGGTAAGGCGACAAGATTGATGAAAGAGACGAATAAGTAGGCGGTACCATATCTTCTGCCATAGTCCTTTGGTTCAGAAATTGAAGCAGTACAGAGAGGGGTAATCGATAGCCCACCAGCCATACCAAATCCAAATATGACACAAAATGTTAATAGGGCGCCCCAGTGGGAACCAAATGGTAACCAGATGATGAAGATCGATAACATCATAAGAAAACACATGAGAAACCCCATGTTGAAAGGACCATAGTAATCGGATAAGATGGCAGGAACAACTCTACCAACAACACCACTGGCGTTAGTCACAGTTAGTGCAACAAGAGACTGACTTTCACTGAACCCTTTGGCCAAGGCATAACTGGAGATATAGGTAGTGACCAAAATTAAAGAAAACTCCATCATGCAAATCGCAACAGTGACCCATAAAAAGGTGACATCCTTCATCACTGAAAGATCAACCATTTGATTCAAATGGTAACGCCAGTTCTTCTTATCAACATCAAGACCTCCCTCATTAAGGGCCCTAATTGCTTGAATTTCTTCATGCCTATCATTCATAAATAAGCATGCCAAAGATAATATTCCAATGAAAATGAATGACAGGATTCTTAAAGTCCAGGGAAATCCAACCTTTTCAAAAAGAGATCTACAAAGAAGTGGCCAAACGACACCACCAAGACTGGCACCGCACATCACAATCGACATTGAGGATCCTCTTCTCTCATTGAAAAAGTGACCCACCGCGGTGATCAGCGGTGTGGTTAATAATCCAATACCAAAAGCGGTGCATATGGAAAAGGATAAAAAGAACTGATAAAGCTCAGTACAGGAACCCGTAGCAATCATACCACCACATGTGAAAATCGTACCCAAAATGCACAGCTGTTTGTAGCCATAGATGTCAAAGAGAACCCCGGAAAACATCATGACAAACATGATCATAAAGTTGAAAATACCAAAGACCATAGAGAAAGCAATACTATTGGTGTCTGGCAGAATGTGGACCGAGACATACGACTGGATCGCACCCATAGTATTGATGTAACCAAATGCACATAGTAACCCGATACATCCTCCAAACGCAGTCATCCATGCCTTGCGTCCACCTTCAGGATAGACCAGCTCATGGACTTGACTTTCCTCTACATTTTCCGTACCTAGTTGGACAGGCTTTTCATCCTGAACCTTCTCCAAAACCACTTCTGTTGGCACAACCTCCATTAAGCGGAAGAAACGGTTGAAATCTCGGTAAACGATTTTTTTACCTTCCTAATTGGGTGTCGGTTATCAAAACCCCATTTCGAAATCCATCGGCTCATCCAACCCATCCTCTGCTATACCATCCTCAATATAAGATATTGTTTCGGATGACCCATATTCAGATATTAGAGATCCCACAAGCTCCCTACTGTCTTCAAATTCCCCCATAATATCTCCACATTCCTGATCATAATCGGATTTTTGATAATTGTTTAAGAACGCAGATCTGTGCATCAATTGATCATACTGGGCTGTGACTTTTTTCAGGAGAGACAGGATTGAAGTGCTGTTTGCCAATTGTAAACCACTAACAACGTCATCTTCGTGATTATGCACATAGGGGGATCTTTGTCCTATTGCCAAGTGAATCATGGAAGGTGTCCACGGGGCAAAATCCAATCTGGAGCGGGCTTTCAGTAGGGCACTTTGAATCATTTCGCTCTCGCTTTCCTGTAAACTTTGAGCGTTCGGGGTTATCACGATATCTATCATTGAGAGAACCTTCGATTCGGTCTTTTGCTCAGCATATGAAGCCATCTGCAACCTGGGATCAAGTAACTCCAAAATGACGTCGTAAGCAGTGCTTCTTCTCACGTCCAATGCGGCCTGGTTGACATACTCCGATGTGAATGGTGTGTAGCTGGGGACCAAAAAGTGTAAGTCTGGCGTGGGAATCAACGTAGACATGATATCCACGAGTGAATTGTATGCATAGGATGGAAATCTCAACGTGTTTGTTGAGGAGGACATCACCGTGGTGATCAACTTGTTAATATCTTCATAAGATGGTGACTTTACCTTCAAGTTCTTCGATGCGATCTGTAGTAGGGAATGGTTATCAAACACCACGTTTGCATCCGAATTCTGGATCAATCTTTTCAAAGTCAAGATCGTATTGTAGGGTTCCACAACAACCTCACTAGCACCAAAAACAGAGTATGTCTGAATCATCTTTTTGTTGTATCTGTCGCTTAACTCTTCTAGAATATAGGATCCAAACCCAGACCCAGTACCACCAGCGACAGAGTGGACCAGCTGGAATGCTTCCAAGTTATCACAACCATCCAATTCCCTATCGATCATATCAACAATGTCCGCAATGTGATTCTTAGCGTGAAGATACCCCTCCACCCATTGGTTTGCCGCACCGCCACCATCCCCACTGACATAGACATTTCTGGGATTGAACAACTTGTTGTTAGTGCCATTGACAATGGTATTGATCACACGGGGCTCCATATCCACAAGCAAGGCACGAGGACTAAACCTGTTGTTTAAACTTCTTTGGAAAAATATATCTGGGCGATCAGATCGGAACTGGCCCTCGGGCAATGTGCTGGAACCGTCAAGATCCACACCATGCTCCGAACAGATCTGATTCCAAAATTTTTGGCCCACCTGGTTACCACACTGGCCTGAAGAAGTGGGTTAGTGGTATGCTCACAGTCTCAATTCAAACCTTAATACGTACCAATTTGCAAAGTCAAAATCTCACCCGGCATGAAGTGTTTAATGAACTTGTAAACAGAGGAGAAGCTTCATACAAAAACTTTTTTTTACATCATCACTAGGACAAACCAAAATGGATCTTAAATTGGTTTTTTTGATCCTTTGGGCAGTCCATGTGACCGCGGTAAAGGATTACTTGTTTAAAAAATGTCATCAGAATGGATTCTGCGAAAGAAACAGACACTTTGCTCAACAAATCGTTGAATTGAATAACTATGAACCCAGATATTCTATAGATCCTGGATCGATTGTAATTGACGGCAGTGACAATTTTAGTGCCACTGTGTTGAAGCAGTTAAATGATGGCACCTACAAGAATTTTGAAATATACGCAAACGTTGTTGGGGATTACAATTTGAGGGTGCAAATTGATGAATTGAGGGAGACATTGCCGGCGGATTTGAAAGTGAATCCACGTAGATATAACGAGGCCAGCCATTGGGCGTTTGAAAAAACCCCCGAGCCCAAACATTTTAGATATCAAATTAATGAAGATCAAGTGGTTTTATCCTATGGGGTCAGTTTTGAGTATGAAGCCGTTATATCGCTATACCCATTGAAAATCACTGTCTTCTACAAGGGGACCCCTCATTTAGTGATGAATAATCGAAACTTCCTTAACATGGAACACTACAGAACAAGAAAGAGTGAAGAGGATCCGGAATCTAATGACGTTGCTCCAGAAGAGTCTCGGTTCAATGCATATATTGATGATTTTAAGGATTCACAGGGGGACAAACTACCTTTGGGTCCTGAATCTGTTGCTGTCGATATCTCTTTTTTTAATTATACACACGTTTATGGAATTCCAGAGCACGCAGACTCTCTTTCATTGAAGGATACAATGGATGGTGAGCCATACAGATTGTTCAACGTGGACATTTTTGAATATGAGACTCAGAGCAGACTTCCAATGTACGGCTCTATTCCATTTATGATTGGGATCAACCCAGAAACAAGCGCGGGCGTGTTTTGGATCAACGCGGCAGATACGTACATTGATATCAAGAAAACAAGTGCTGAGCATATTTCCGAGGAGAGGATCATAGATAACTCTGCTTCCACTGTGGATACCCACTGGATATCAGAGAACGGGATAATAGACATCATTTTGATGGTGAAACCATCCGCTTTAAGTATCAACAAGTCGTATGGTGAACTCACCGGATTTTCCGCCTTGCCAAACTTATTTTCTCTTGCTTACCATCAATGCAGATGGAATTATAACGATGAGAGGGATGTATTGGATGTCCATTCTCAGTTTGATTACCATGGAATTCCGTATGATACCCTATGGTTGGACATCGAGTATACCGATGAGAAAAAGTATTTTACCTGGAACTCGCAACAGTTCCCAAATCCAGATGACATGATGGGTAAAATGGATGAGACAGGAAGAAAATTGGTGATGATTGTGGACCCTCATTTGAAATCTGATTACCACATCTCTGATGAGGTGATAGAACGGGGAATAGCAATCCAAGATTCAGACAATAAGGAAACCTATCGCGGTCATTGCTGGCCTGGTGAGTCGGTCTGGATCGACACACTCAACCCAAGTGCCCAAGAATTCTGGTCTTTAAATCACATCAATGGCTCTCTCCTGTTGGGGGAATCCACAAATGGTCACCTTTGGAATGATATGAACGAACCCTCAATGTTTAACGGGCCTGAAACGACGGCTCCGAAGGACTTGATTCATCACGGGGGCTGGGAACACAGATCTATTCATAATTTATACGGATTGACGTTTCATGAAGCCACATACAATGCTCTACTTGCTAGAAACAACAATCTCAGACCCTTCATTTTGACGAGGTCCTTTTTTGCTGGCTCTCAACGGACTGCAGCCATGTGGACTGGAGATAACATGGCCAGATGGGAATACTTGAAGGAGTCAATTCCTATGGTGTTGACTATGAACGCGGTGGGATTTCCATTTGCAGGGGCGGATGTCGGTGGCTTCTTCGGGAATCCAAGTAACGAGTTATTGCTCAGGTGGTACCAAACAGGTATTTGGTACCCTTTCTTCAGGGCCCATGCACATATTGACTCTGCCAGAAGGGAACCATGGGTAGCTGGTGGTGAATTCACGAAGGGTATCACTCATGCCATTGAGTTGAGATATAGGTTATTGGGTTTGCTTTACACAGAGTTTTGGAAGAGCACTCAAACAGGATCACCCGTGCTAACGCCGATGGTGTGGAACGTTCCCGGCGATTCTGCTGTTTATGACATCGATGATCAGTTTTATCTTGGCGGTTTATTGGTCAAACCTGTTACAGAAGAAGGTGCCAAATCTGTAGAAATTTACCTCCCATGTGATGGTCATTCATATTATGCCCTTTTTGATTTTCACAAAGTATATGAAAGTTGTCAGATGGTTAAACTTGATGTTGAATTGGACGATATTCCTGTTTTTGTCAAATCAGGAACCATCTTACCAACAAAGGACATTTCTAGAAGGTCAAGTAAGCTGATGCAGATGGACGCTTACACTCTTTATGTGATTTTGGACTCTAATGGAAATGCCCAAGGGGAATTGTACGTTGACGATGGGGAGACTTTCCACTACTTATCTGACGAATGGTTGCATGTTAAATTCGAGGCGGATGAGCAAACTAGGTCCCTATCTGGTGTTGTCACTCATTTTGCAGAGAATTTTGATGTCATTCTGGATAAGGTTGTTATTAACAAAATCGTTATTGTTGGCTCCAAAGTCACTCCACTAACATCTGCGATAATCAATGGCTATAAATCCGAACAGGCTGATATTACTACTAACAACGGAGTTTTAACTATTAGGAATCCAAAATTGACAATTAACCAGCCATGGACTATCATTTACTAAAATCCTTTTCGTTTATACATTTATTAATGACAGACTAAACTTGCAGCGCCATCTCCCTTGGTATTAAATATGTAATGTCCCACACCAGCACCGATGACAACCGCGCCCATAATCCAAATATTGAAACTCATAAAGAGAAGCATGATAAGGAATGAATAACCCACACTGATGGCGTACAAAGCACTCAATCTCATCTTGAATTGACTTCTTTCCTTATCAGTTATTGCTCCTTGAGACATGATATTGGCGTATCTGCATTCCATAGTATTGGCAAATGCCTTAAGAGCTTCGTAACCCGCACAAATAGCTATTAAGACAATCATAGATAAGACCAATTGAGACTTGGTGGTGATTCTCCAATGTGGAGTCAAAACACAAAGGTTTTCATAGTGACCGTTCAACATCATAGACATTTTACACATAGGCATATCCATATCGCCATGATCCATCTTGGCGTGCATTGTTGTATGATCCATCTTCATTTTCGATAGAAAGAGTGTATTAAAATTGCTCACATACGTGATATTTATTTAAGAGAAGCCCCAAGAAAAGTGCTCATCAGCTCATCAGTTGCAAAGCCCAGAAGCCCGAACCCACACCCAAAGCCCAAACCAGTTATCTGATTTTCATACCAATTTTGAATTCAAGAGGTTCAATTACCAAAGATTCAGGATGCTTGTTTAAGGCCAATGGATTTGTGGGGACATCTGGCTGAATCTCCAGCGGTTCAAACTTGAGAAGGAACTTGCAAAAAAGGATATATAGTTCCCTGTTAGCGAATTGACTACCAAGACACATCCGGGACCCTATACCGTAGGACATGTGATTCAAAGGGATTATTTGGTTTTTTTCATCGATAAAACGTTCTGGTGAGAACTCCAGCGGGTTCCTGAACGTCTTTTCGTCATGATTACCTGCCCAGCAATTCATGAAAAGCATAGATCCTTTGGGTATCATAGCGTTTCTATACCATATAGACATTGAAGTTTCCCTTGGGAGTGCCAGTGGTAAAACGGTAAACAATCTTAGTGTCTCCTTTGTGATTGCCGTTACGTAACTGCAATTGACATTGGAGTAGCAGCTATTATATGCTTCTTCTGGAGTGGTAAAAGTGTCAACCAATTCCGTGTATGCTTTTTTCCAAACATCTAACTTGCTTGCTAATTGGAATATGCCGTACTTAAAGTTTAGGGCAACATTGTCTAAACCTGCACTGACCATAGTGAGACAAATGGAGGTAATTTCGTTCTTGGATATCGGGCCCTTTGAACCCATGAAATAGGAAAACAGCAAGCTTTGTGTGACAGCCTCATTAGTGCAGTTGTGTTCTAATGAGTATTGGAATTTATCTAATGCATAATCATAGAATACCTTCAAATAAGTTTCCCTAAGAAAAGAGAGCTGCTTTGCTTCCTTTTCATAATCACTAAACAGCTTCCAAATGTACCTCAAGGGACTATGAAGATAGTCCTGGACATTCTGAACGTGGGATCGAACCTTTGTGATTTGATTCTCTACATGTATGATGGTGTCGGCCAGTTTCAAATGCTCGATGTCATCCAAATCTAGGGGGTAGCCATAGGTGAGCAGAAGTGCCACCTTCAAATGAAAGTATTGGCATTCCTTAAGAAGATTATCTTCCACAATTCCCTCGCTATAGGAGTTTCTTAGTAATCGTTCGATCATTTCATCTGCTGCATCATTCATCACTTTAGCATTGTAATCCTTATTTCTTTTCTCACTGAGCACCTTTTCACTGATGTACTTCCGTGACTTTCTATATCCCTCACTCATTGGGGTTGTTCCTACCGTGTATACGCCGTTTGACAAAACCTTATGGAAACTGTGTGTAATTGGTCTTGAATTATTTCCCTTAACACTCTTGTTACACCAGAGTGTTTTAATAGAATCATAAGAATTTGCAACAACTATCAACCTTTTCCCCATTCTTACCTGGTAGGCATCTCCATAGACAGAAGCCAAACCCAAAAACTTAATACACGGAGAATCATGCCAGCTGGTGGCCTTTGGGAAAATCACCGATAATGATTTGAAGAAAGGAATGTGTGATTTGACCAGTGGCATGTTTTTGATAGTGTTCGGCGATGTTAACAGATCTAAAACTTGAATCCCAAGAATAGTAACAACACTGAGTAATATAAATAGCAAATAAACCCGACTGGAGTGGTAAAATCCTGTCATGTATTCTTCCCATTTCTTAATTCTTGATACTGCTGTGCCTGTGATGGCAAAAGTGGAGAACATGAATGTAATATTACTCATGGTAGCAATATAAAAAATCCTGATTTGATAATTGAGACTCGGATTGACACCAAATACCAGATCGAGGATAGGAAGATAACTTCGAAAAAAAGGCACATAACAAATGAGCAATTTTCCTGAAATCACCACCACAACCGTCAATGGGTTTAGGATATAATAACTTGAGGGTGAAAAGGTGGAAGTTAGGTCTAACCAACCGGGTTCTCAACATGATGTGTTTACTTGGCTGAACTTGACCGTTTGTGATTTGCTTACGTGATCGTGTCCTCTTCTTTTTCTTCTCCCCATACGTAACCTCTGTTTTTATCTTCAGTGGCAGCACACGTGTGTTTTCTGCGTAAAGACAGCGTTTTCCAGTTAAAGGATTGAATTAGTATGGAAACACAGTTTGAAACCCAGTTGACCAGGTCGATTGAGTCTTTGGATGATATTAAACCTAAATTGGAGAATTTAAAGCAAACGATCGGGTCCTTGGTCACATCAATACACGAGTCGATCTCGGTAAAGAGGAGAGAATATGAGCGAGATCTAGCATCTTTACGGGTTAGAGAGGCAAACCTTTTAGCTGGCATCAAGTCTAGCCAAGAAGCTAGACAACAGTTAATGGATGAGCTGAATAGTAAGATCTCCGCTAGGGATGAAGCTTCACTAAAGATAAAGGAAATGAGATCCCAGGAGGAGAACGCAATAAGCCAAAAAGAAGAGTTTGAAAGCCAGTTGGCCACAATAAGGACCCAGATTGACCTCAAATTGACCGCAATCAATGACCAGAAACAGTCCATCAAGAACAAAACAACAATTATATCGGATAAAATTTACCAGTACGAACGATTATTGGGGTTAAGAATAGATAATGGAGGCCACGACAATGGAAGCAACCTTGTCAAGTTTATATTCACGAACGTGGATCCGGAGGATTTCCAGCGGGAGGTCTGGTTTGTGATGAATCCCGAGGAATTGACAATCGTTGAGACAAACCCAGCCTTGTCCCCCACTGTTTGTGAGGAGGCAATGAAACAATTCACAGAAACCAAGGAGATTGGCCAGTTATGGAAGACCATCCGGTCTGCACTAAAGATGGCAGTCGTTAATTGATGTTTCTTGCATGTATATTACATAATCTTTCCCATTTTTCACTCCTTCCTTGGATCATGTCAGAACAGGTAAAGAGTGAAGCTCCGGAGCTTGAGGCCCCACCATTGAAGAAATTGAAATCAGTGTCAGGTTCTTCTACGCCGGTTCCAATCCCCCAGACGATTCCATCAACCCAAGGGGTTAAACAGGAGGCGCAAGAGAACTTTCTTAGAAAGACAAGTAAATCTACAGAGGAGATCATCGACGGGTCCAACGTGAGAAAGTTTCTTAATAGGACCTTGACAGAGTACATGGTGAAAGGGCTACAGCAATTGGTGGAAAAGTACGAACAGGAAAACATGCTTGATATGAAAAATGATAACGAATCAAAAGCCAAGGTTGTGAATGATTTCTGTGATATACTTAAGGATTTGACATCTAAGGATTGAGTGGAGGACGTGGGATTAATTCGCAAATTTAGCAACTTCAGCGTTCATGGAGTAACTAGCTTAATTTGACGCTGCGCTTAATTTGATGCGGTGACCTATCAGGCCAATAGGTTTCACCCAATGAAAGAAGCAAATAGATTAACTGTATAAAAGATAGAGATGTATTAACAAGAAGTGACTAATCAGAACTTTTCCTCGTCAACATTGTATTGTTCCTCCCGCAGTAAACTTAAAGTGAAACTGGAGACTAATCTAATGAGCGCTGCCTTCCACCCTCTAAATACCGCTTGAAAACCCTTGTTATATTCATCTTCCATGTCCACCTCCAATGAAGTTCCTTCATATGTCAAGGGTTTGGTGCCAACAAAGATATAATATAGTGTAGAGAGATATCCGTAGTATCCTCCGAATTCCACACACATATCCTCTCTATCAACCCTCATGATTGGTGGCAACTCGTCCTTATTGGTCAATAAGTAATTCACCTGGGCTCTTGTATACAATGTTTCAAATGGTAACCTGATCACCACACCGGCCATTCTCAATAACAAAGAGCACGAGTTGTACAAGTAAGGATTGTTATATTTGTTGATCTTGAATGAAGTCAAAAGGTAATCAGGATAGTGGAAGGTGAAGGAATTAACCAATCCCGTAAAAACTACTGGTAACAGCAAACTCCTTGGAACCTTGAAAATGTGGAAGCGTGGAATTGTGGAAATAATGTCCCTAAATGATCTACATCCTTTGGTACTAGTTGTGATGATGAATTTTGTTCGAATCAAACTCAACTGTGTGAGCAATAGCGTAGCAATTGTATTACTGAAGATGCTCAGCAGCAAAGAAAAGTTGATATTTGGTGAATGTATCATCTCGACAAACAAAGGATCGGGAACACCCAATAAACCAGAAATGAACCCAGAAACCCATGCCTCAATTGTGTAATGCAAAGTTTTCAATAAAAATGTGGTATTAACAGCCTTCAAAATTCCTCTTGGTCCCTCTTTTGCCAATAAGGAATTAATCATATCCCATGTATTCAAACTGGCTGGCTGGATCATAACATTAAACCCGTCTGTTTGTGTCACGCTACTGATATCACTCTTCCTTGAAGTTGTACTGAATTTCCTAGAATTTGGTCTTTCAATTCTACTCTCTCTAAGCTTGCTTGGGGAATCTTCCGTAAAATAAGTGTTCCTGCCATCCAGGTGATCATCATCATCATCATCTGAAGAGTCCGAGGTGTCAACAATCCCAACTCTGCTTTTACCGTTTGTCCTTTGGACACCTTTCACCGCCTTAAAAGAACCCACTTGTAACAACATCTTGACAATGTCAAACGGTTGATTTACAATACATTTTACCCAACCTTGTATGAATCTTCTCATCAGCGCAAGCAACACTTCTTTCAAATTGGCCCAATCAAATAACTCCTTCCAGTCCATATCATTTATTGACCTGTCAAATTCTCCCACTCGAGACACACCAACTCTAGTGGAATGTTTCAGTCCAATTCCATTCCGTGCTATAGCATCCATAGAGGCTACACCCCTCTGAGACTGCACATAGGGTAGTGATTGTGAGATACTCTGGCCCGTAGAGTTGTCAACAATTCCAATATTGGGCTGATATGAAATAGGATAGTGCAGATCAAAGTCACTCCTCACAGCATAAGGTCTGAGAGAGCCCTCGATATACTCCTGTGAATTCATTAAAAAAGGAGGGATATGGAGAGAGTGTGCTTACGTAAAGGTCAGACTACATTCGTATCGAAATTGTGCTCATTATAAATATAAAGATCATAAATCTAAATATATCAATTTTGGGGATCAGAAATTCTCCAGGTAGAGAGAAGGTTCAAGTATCTGTAGGTGGCGTTTGGTCCCCACATGCCAAACACAATTGGGGACATCCATGCAAAAACAGAAATGACCAAGGCGTAGAGAGAAGCGTAGAGAACAAATGAGAACCACTTTCTGTTGACCTTAGCGTCGATCAAATCCACAATGTAGCAGAAGACCAACATTGCAAAATACAAGGCTGGCATGTAGTGATGAACGTATTTGACACGACCCATAACAACGAATGGGAGGAAATGCAAGAACCAACCAAAGAATGGGTACAATCCACAGTAAATGAACTTGTAGAGTGGAGATTGGGTGTCACCAAGAGCTTCTTGTCTGTTTTCGATATCTAAATCATCGATTTGTCTCTGCCATCTGATCAAGAAGACCGCGATCATGGCAACAAAGCCAATAAGGGCCAAAGTGGAGGTCCAGGTGGTTGCTGGGGATCCAATAAGGAAGTACTTGAAGTTATCATCGGACCAACCACAGAGTCTGATCCCCACGTTCAAAGAGGGCCATTGCCACCAGTTGGAGGCCAAACCATCATGCTTTTCAGGGTCTGGCAGAAGGGCATTGTTGGTGGCCATCATGGCAATATTTAATTGGATGAAATCTTTGAAAAAGCTTGTTTTTGGAAGCTTGAAGTCAGCAGGTGGATCAGGTAAGTTTTCGTTCGTGTGGTCTTCAATGTTCCACCACGTTCTCTTATCTCTCTTGAATGGGTTTGGAACACAAACAACTTCACCTTGGTTGAAACCCCATTTTGGTAATGGGGTGTCAGTGACACCCAAATAACAGCCCATTACCTCATTCTTGAATCTGATATAGGTGGTCAATGGGTGAAGCTTGTTTGGATCTTCATCACCAAAGGAGTCAGCAATCTCGACAATCCAGTTATCCTTGTCATCACCAACTTCAGCATCACCGTAACCGGAAACTTCCCACATTTCCTGAGAAACTGGGGCAGCAATTTGATGGGTGTGTAAGTTCTTACCAGTTGCTTTATGAACAATTCTAACCTTCATACCATCAACCACATAGTGAGGCTCCTTGAATGAGTTTCTTGGGTCATCTCTAACCAATTGGAAGGTCCATTCGTTGTTCATATCCTTGTGAGTGTATACAGTGACTTGCTGCTGTTTAGAACCTTCTGGGTAACCTTGAACATGGGAGTGTAACAATCCACCACCCAAAGATTGGGACTTCAAAGTGAAAACGGATTCTAACGTCATCAAATCTCTTGGACCCGACTTCAAGTTGGAACCGCTCAAATTGGCTTGAAAAAGAGAAGACATGGTGGCATCACCAGTACCGGAACCTGATAGAAGGTCAAAGTGTAACTTGAAACAGATCATGAAGACTGTCATTGGAATGACACAGAGACCAATGATTCTTGCAACCCAGTGGAGGGTGTAATTCTTGAATGTCATTGTGGTTCTCAATTGGCCCAATTTCAACCATAAGTCGACAACGGTATAGATACCGACCATAGCAGTAACAAACAGACCAACCATCTTGACGGAATCAACACAACCAATGGAAACACCTGTCAAGATCAACCACTTCCACCACTTTCTGGAAAACGACATGGATTCAATTCTGTTAATGTTGTGGAATCTGTAGAAGCAGAACACCGTTGTCACAGTAAAGAACAAAAGCATTGAGTCCAACAAGATAAATCTAGCCAAAGTGGCGTATGTTGTTTCAAAACAAACCATTAAAGTAAACAACCATGTTGCCTTTCTATTGTACCCCATTTCTTTCATTGTGAAGTAAGCAACTGGAACCATCAAGGCGCCAAACGTGGCATTGAATAATCTCATCTTGACGTAATCAATGTATTCTGGGTATTGTTCACCAGAGGGAAAATCCCATGAACCATTATATCCGGCCAAGTAACCTGAAAACCCCACCAACATCTTTCCCAATGGTGGATGGACATCGTGGTAGAAGGAATGTCTCAAATAGTATGACCCAAACTTCCCAAAATGGGCCTCATCCCAGACAACGTGATCGTTTTGGCCAATTTTGTACATTCTCACAGCAAAAGAGATGATAGTGAACACCACCGGAGCCAACACTGATTCCCAAGCCAGAATATCTGACCAAGTCTTAGATGGATGGATTTCATCAGGAATTGGGATTTTCGAGTCCTTGGTGGCCAATTCTTGAAGTTTCAATTTCAGTTCAGCCTCAGTAGGCTCAGTGTCTGAAAGGAGAGCTTCCTTCTCCTGTTTGGACATCACTGCTTGAAATGGGAGAATAACACGAGGACAAATTGGGAGAAAAAGAACACGTAGCGAAAGACGCGCCCGTGTTAGGAGAAAAAATAAGGTTGATCGGAATCGAACCCTGAACTTAAAAACAGCAGGGGGCGTTTTTTTCAACTTGGTGTATTTTACTCATCGTTTCCTGCTCAGGAAGTTAATGATTTGTTATAAGGCAAAAAACGCTGATGTTCAGTTGATCTTGATGGCGTAGATGTCATGGAATTTTATAGCGTCCATAAAGAGAGAGAAATCAGTTGTTGTATCAAACTATAATCTTGTGCATATTAAACCAGCGGTGGTAGAGTAGAACAATAACATATATTTTACTTATAAATAATAATAAAAAATAACTATTCGCAAGAACCCTTGATGTAATTCTTGTGATTCTCATTGGCATCGTGGTGAGCAAGAGACATCATGTCAGGTCTTGAATAATGACCAACAACATCAATATAATGCTTTTGAATAGTGATCTTTTGCATATCCAAGTCATGAATCAAAACACCATCCTCGTAGAGAACTTCAGTGCCTAGGGATCCATCAGGATGAAAAACAGCAGCACAGTGGTTCCCAGTACCATGAATGTCAACTAATTCGTCATAACCTGGTAAAGATTCCTTTAACTTCTCGGTGGTCAATTGGCAGGAGAAAAGATAAAAGGATTGTGTTTGTTGGGAATAGGAATGGGACAAACTGTAAAAACCATCTCTAGAAAAACACCATCTGTTTTCGCCACATTGTTTCTCGTTAACTGTTGGCCAGGAACCAATGTGAATCTTTTCATTTTGAGTAGCAGAGTTGTATCTCAACAATGGTTGCATGTGTTCCCAACAGGAAAGACAACCAACCTCAACTGGACCAGCTTCCTTAAAGTTTAAAGTGACAACAGATTTCAAATCACTAGAAGCACCATCACCATACAAAACACGCTCAACGTGAGTTGGCTTGAACTTTCTTCTCTTCAAAAGTAATTCTCCGGTTTTGTCAATAATACATTGAGCAATGTAAACAGACTCTCCATCTCTCTCAGCAAGACCAAGAACAACGTGAATTGGATGATTTTTGATAGTTTCAATAATTGATTGAAACTCTTCAGAATCATAAGAAAGAGAGTTTTCAATGTACTTTGCAGCATTCATGTAATCGGTTGGCTTAGTGTAGAGCCAAACTGGATAACCTGGAACAAAAACTTCTGGAAAGCCAATCAATTCAGCACCTTTTTCGTACGCTTCAATAATAAGCTCATTGACTCTCTTAACGGTCCCCTTAAGATCCCACCAGACAGGCTCGGATTGAACAACTGCAACTCTGACTTTGGCCATTTCTTTCTTTCTTAATCAAACACACTTAAGCTTGGCCAAAAATGAAATAAACTTAGGCCCCTTTTATAGACTAGGCTCTATATCTTATTCTGCATTGCAAATAGCGGTAACTAATATCCGCAGCTATCAAAAAGTGGGTTTCTTAACCATTGTTTGCGAACTTGGAGCCACATTGCGGCAAATGATATCCGACATAGAGTACTCCCAAAAATGAATACTTCTGCGGAGCGGGGTTGAATGTCCGACTTTTTTTTAAAATCATTACGTATGGATAAACATTTCGGATAATGATGTCCACTCACAAAAATTAAAACAGTGTATCTAAAAATAAATGATTGCCGATCGGTGATGAATGTCCGTATTTTCGTTAAAGTCCTTCCTATTGTAATCATTTCGGTGAATGGTGTCCGTTGCCTTATCAATCTCCTTCATATTTCATCTCTACTTTAATCACACATAAAGATATAAAAGCAAGGGACCATGATATCCAAAATTGATCTTCCAATATCATATTTCACAAATCACACCGAATATGGCTTATTCTAGATTCACATTAACATTAATTTGTGCTGCCTCTCTTGGTAGTATGGTCTATGGATTTACAAGTGGTATTGGTGGTTCTGTTGTTGGTTTACCCGCGTTCCAAGATTATTTTGAATATGACAGTGATCCTTCCATTGCAGATTGCTTTAATGGACTCTATGCTGGTGGAGGAATTGTTGGTTGTATTCTTGGAGGAATTGTTTCTGAAAGATTTGGTCGTAAGAAGGCCATTTTTTTGGGTTCTGTTATGAGTATTATCGGATGTACAATCATGACTGCTGCGGTTAACCACGCTATGCTTTACGTTGGAAGATTTATTGCAGGTATTTCCATTGCTATGTGTGTTATGCTTGTTCCTATTTGGCAGACAGAGATCTCTCCTGCTCATGGTCGTGGGTTTTTGGTCGCTTTACATGGTGTCACCATCTTGATTGGTTATTCAGTTGCCATGTGGAGTGTGTTTGGGTTTTATTTTTGCAAAAATGCCACTGCAAGTTTCAGAGCTCCTATGGGTTTGCAACTAATCTGGCCATCGGCATTGTCGATAATTATTTGGAAATTACCAGAATCTCCAAGATGGTTGTTGGAACAAAACAAAATTGCGGAAGCCAGAGAAGTTATGGATTTAATTGAACCCGACACAACCGACGAGAGTTTTGAACTTATGTTACATCAATTTAGAAGTGAGAGTCAATTGTCTTCATGGTCCTCTTTGATTACACACAAGCCAAACAGAAAAAGATTAGTGATTGGATTTTTGATCATGTTCAGTGCTCAATCCACCGGTGATTTAACTATTACAAATTATGGACCAACTTTGTACAGTGCCTTGGGTTTTGATTCTCAGAAGCAGATCATGCTAAGTGCTTGTTACATTTCCACTGCTGTCGTCTATAATGGTATTGCTAGTTTGATTATGGATAAGGTTGGAAGGAAAAGAATGTTGTTTATTGGATTGGTCGGTTGTTGTATGTGTTTGATCATATTCACCATTCTCTTGGCCCTATACAATGACGGTACTCATAAGAATGCAGCTGGTACAAGGGCCTCTGTTTTCATGCTTTTCTTGCGTTTGACTTTCTATGGTACATTTATTGACGCAACCACTTATGTTTATGCCACAGAAATCTTCAATACACACTCTAGATCCCGTGGTTCCGCCATTGCTTTTCTCGGTATGTTCATCAGTATGTTGGCCTATGTGACACCAGTTACTACTGCCTTGACCAACATCAAATGGAGATTTTACATTATCTTTATCTGTTTGACTGCGATTAATGCCACCATCGTCTACTTCTTCTTCCCGGAGACTAAGAACTTGACTTTGGAAGAAATTGGTGAACTTTTCGGTGATTATAATGAAGAACAGGCCAATAAAATTGAAGTTATGCTGTCTCAAGAAATGGAATTTGATAATGGGAGTTCAACGAGCATCTCAAAGAAGGATAAAGTTCAAATTCAAATTCAAGAGAAAGAAGAAATTGCTTGAAGCAATACTTATTTTCTGGAAATTTAATTATGGTCTTTTTATTACTTAGCTACTTGTCTTTTTATAACTTATTTTTAATTTTGGAATATAACTTGTTATTCAATATTATTTTATTAGGATGAACCAACACATTTTATTTTCCCGGCTTTCTGTTGTGCCAGACTCAATAATTAACATCGCGACTGATGCACTTCACCTGCAATTCTTCCTGTTACATGCACCCCTTGAAGTCGCTTATGCATGAATATTTTGTGGTCCGCATTAGTGATTCAGTTGCGTGATTCACCAATCGGTCAGTGTAATTTATTAGTGGTTATATTGCTCATGCCAATGGGCACAGCAAAACCAGACAAGTTTTCAGGGGCCACTTTAACATTATGTAATTCGGAAAAAACAGTTTTGCTTCCCTTGCGTCCTCAAAACAAATATACAAAACACATGTAGACGAGTTTATTAAGTTACGGTAAATTAATTATTCTAAGTTGAAATTTTAAATCAAGTGTATCTATAAAAACCCAAATCATAATTTCATTGCATATCACTTGATTCTCCATACCATTTTCTTTTGAATTTTTCTAAATTTTGTAAATATGTAATACACAATGGTGTGAACAGCGAGTAACGCTCAAATATTTTGATCCCTTGGTTCAATAAATCTCCAAACTTATATCTTATCTTGTCATTTTCCGAAGAGGTGTTATAAAGACAAATGATGCATGCAATATACAATGAATGCAAGAAAAGTGAAAGCCAAAGACTGTCTGAAAAATCTTGCAGTTGCAAAAGTTTAATCACTTGTTCTGCTGAAGATGAGCAAATGCTCAATGGTGTGTTTGCATCTGGGCTAATATCACTCATCTCTTTTGGCGAATCTAAGACAAGGTGCCTGTTGAAAACCATTTTGAAAGTATGTTGTCCGACTTCAAGTAACAATGCCAAAAGTGAATTGCTATTTAAATATCTTGATGTCGACCATATATTTTTTTTCCAATCGGATAAAGAGAGTAAAGCCCTTGAAACAGGTAGCTTTAGAAACAATGCTTCATCATCATTCTTTATATTTTTCACAGAAGTAACAAGTTCGTAAGAGTAACACTCCTCAATCATCTTCATCTGCATATCGGAAAATGTAATCAAATCCCTAAAAGCGTGAATGATGTCCCTATCAGGATTTGATGGTGAAGTCAAGGGTAATTTTATTGATATGTCAGTGGAATTCATATACGGATGCATCCCCAAAACCATACATCTCAACTTGTCCACAGTAAACAAACACCAAAATACCATATCTCTCAAATGGGCATGTTCGACGGTGATTTTATTTGCTGACTTGAAACGCTCATTGTTAAAATGTAATCCTAAATGATATGATAACGCCACCGCTCTAGCAATCATTTCCGAAGCTTGAAATTCGTTACCTTCGGACATGCATAACATTGACAATAGAATTAAGGTCTGAACAACAACCAATTTTGGATCATTTTTAACCTCTTCATTAACTTGATCAATTGATAAATTCTTGAAAGCATGATATCTCCCCAAATCTTGTTTCTTCATATAATAAAAAGCCATCATGGCGTTCATCAAGGACATCGATGAATATTCACCAATTTCCTCACCACTCAAAGCGTTGTGGACTGACTCCAAAAACATTTGTTGATCAATCAAAGGTAAACTCCTGTGCATACAATCAAAAAACAATTGAAACACTTCCTTGTGTCCTCGATCAAGCTGCTCTATGGAATATACTGGTCTGGGCCGCGAAGGAATATTAACATCACATATGGAAATATATCTTGAACTGGTTGGGCCCTCAAACAAAAGTGTCCCATTTGGTGCAATATTCAACGACCATTTGCAATCCATAAAGATATTACCATTTGTCTTATGCTGTGTTTTTGGGTCCGAAACTGTGATCGGTTGTGGAAAAAGTGCGTCAAAAACATCAATTTTATCTTCATTAAACCCATCACCATCAACGAATGACATTTGGGCCCTAATATCATCATTAACAAAAGTATCCGAAAAATTTCTATCTGTCAGACTATAGTAATAATCTCTCGTATACTTATTCTTTATTTGCGGGAAGCGGTTCTTTCGTAATTCATACTTCTCAGCCGCTCCCTCTAATTTTTCAATTCTATCCAAAAGAGACTTGATATAAGAATGGGTAGCTGGTTTTCTTTTATCAACATTGGGATAGTGACAAGGTACACCACGTTTGTGGCATAAAGAACATGTTGGTGACTTTTGATCACAACGTCTTTTGGATTTGCGACATTCTAAACATGCGAGTGTCTTTTGTGTCATTGCAGTTTGTGTAACCTCTGGTAATAATGTAGGGACCCGCCCATCAGTCTCACCCGCACATAATTTTGAATCCACCATGTGTTACAAATAGTCGGAAATATAATTCGGAGTTAACGATGGTGTTAATAATATGGCAACGTTAGTATAGGTCAGTAACGGCCTTCCTTGATATATATAAGTTGAAAGGCTATTCTATTTTGGCAGGCTAAAGGAAACAAAATAGATGGAGTGAAAGAAAAGCCTTAAGAGCCACACCCGCAAAAATTGCCCCTGGCGGATAATACATGCCGCTTCCTTCTTTTATTGGAGGCGGACAATGGACGCCGCAGCCTTCTTTTACAATAGGCGGATAATATACACCGCGTCCTTCCTGTATAGTAAAGGCGGATAATATACACCGCTTCCTTCTTATATACGAAAGGCGCACAATATACACCGCTTGCTGTGATAAATACCGGTGGACATGTTGACTAATTAACATCCTCGTTAGATAATGTTTTTTCTTGACAGAATCAATCGAATATTATGACATATATTAAAGTTGCTCTTGTTCAGGCCTTACTGGATATAACATTCACTAAGTCAAATATCGTTGCCAAGGTGAAACAATTTATTGTTGAGGCTTACAATAACGGTTCCGAGATCATCGCTTTTCCAGATTTATTTGTTTCAGATTACCATATGCGGCTCATCGATAAAAAATTGAAAAGAGGCGACATTGAATACCATTTGGAGAACAACTGTTTGACTCTTGAATCCGAAGAGTTTCAATCCATTCTTGAAACTATTCGCAAGTTTCCAATCCACGTCGGGTTGAGTTTTGCTGAGAAGGACGATGAGAAATTGTTTATCATCAATGTTATTATCGATAATAGCGGTGAGGTTGTGTTAAAGCGCAGAAGAATACATTTATCGCAACAAGAGAGGGTGTTTTTTTCCCCAGGTTGCAGCGATGATTTAAACCATGTCACCGGGTTATTATTTTCCACTGGTATAGTCAATGTTGGGATCTCAGGACCAGCAGACGATCACGATCCACGGTTTTCTTTTAACTCTGCTATACAATTTGAACAATTGCATTTGAGTACTTGGCCATTACTTGGAGCAAGAGGAAACGACGCTAATCCTTACATTCCCCTAGTTCAGACCTACGCTCAGCAGACAGGAGCTTTTTTTGCGTGTTCCAATCTAATCGTTCCAGCTCAAGGTAAGAACAATGATGAAGGTTGCGTTGGGTTCCTTAAAGATGTTGTTGCTTCTGTTTGTTGCCCCGATGGATCCATTTTAAGTTCAACTTTGAAGCCAGGCGTCGAAGGTATTGTGTACCAAGAATTGGATCTTCAAAAATATACTATTCAAAAACATTTTGTTGATATTGTTGGTCATTACTCTAGACCAGATATGATGTCTTTAACAAAGTTATTATAGGCAAGGGGAAATAAATAAGTACCCTTTGAATTATGCGATCCCCACTGAAATTCTACGGTTAATCATTCAAATTTATATGAATATATTGTCTTTCCATCATCAATTACTTGATGGCACATTTCGATTATATTATTTTTCACCTTTGTTGTAGAAATATTTGCCTTAACTACGGATTCATGATCATCGTTAATTGGCTTCCGGTATTTAGAGTATTTTACATCATCCTTCAGTAACTACGTTTTTGAAGACGTACCACCAAATAGATGAGCATTTGAGTCGTAATGTCGTTAAAATGTCTTCTACTGGACTGATGCGAGAAAGAGGCGAAATTGGATGCGATATCATGGGTTCTCTAATGGCTTCTCAAATCCCCCCTATCGCAGGTTTTTTTTTGCTATCGGTTATCTAGATGATCAAACTAAAAAATCAACAGCTTTATTCATGTACTGTATATCCTAAAAGACTTGAGGTCGCCCCACCATCCCAATTTTTAAGCGAGTTAAAATATTCACTTTTATTAGGTGATGTTCATCTTTCAAATTTCATAGGAACTGGCCACCGCGTTGGAAAATACGATTCTGTTCTCGTTATAAAATATATTGTATTCTACAAGCAACATTTGAAATGTCTGCTGTGGCAAGCTATCATAAAATTTGCTTCCCTGCTGCTCGTGTAAATAGAAGATACATATTTACCTTAGAGGATATGTAAAAATTTCACGCTTTCTAGATATATATATGAAATCTTTCGTGAGATTGCACATCCAATGAAAGATGACTATAGTTAGTGTGCGTTTTCATATGCAAAGTTTCATAATTAACATATACTGCCGGTATATCTAACGTATATGATGAATGCTGTTTTATAAGTAAGTGTTTTACTTTCATCTCCCTCTAAGATATCCTGAGCTCAAAAATGCTCAGTCCATATATTGTTTACTATACATACTTTCAATGTTAACATCTATTATTTATCCTGTTCCGTGGGAATATATTCTACCGGGGGAGTGGCAACACCGCTATTGGAAGCGCTATCGGAATCAGTATCCGATTGCGGGTTTTCATTCGCCACAGGGTCCGACCTTCTCCGTTCCGTTTCCGTTTCCGTTTCCAAAGGATGCTCATGTTCCGGTTCTTCTGTGACGTTGGACAAAGGATCTGGTGGGTTAGAAGAAGCTTTGCTAATAAAACTGACAGGCATCTCACTATCCAACTCATAATCATAAACCATATGCTTCCATCTATCGTTGGCATACTTGATCCCCAACTTTTGCTTATCGTCCTCATTCAGTTCGTGCCTACTTGAAGCAATACTAGACGGCCTTCTTGGTTGTTGTGGTTTTGTCTTTTCTTTAGTATGAGTATTCCAATCCACCGTTGCTGTGTGAATACCCGCGATATCATTAGATAACGCTGCTGCTTTCCTAGTAATCTTTGCATTCGATAATCTCCTATGAATTTCTCTTGTATCATTACCTCCACCGCCAAATGTGAACTGTCTTAGCAATGGATTACTCTTCCTGACCTTACCGCGCTTTTCATTAAAATTCACCAAATTACCCTCCTTTGATGCACGTTGCGTGACCGTTGGCTTTAATAAGCTTGGTTTAGTCTCTAAAGCGTTGGCCTTTTCCAGATCAGTTTCCTGTTTAGGAGCCCTAGTCACCGTTCTTGTTATCGCCCTGATCAATTTGTCCCCAACCTTGTTATCCAGTGGGTCATATGGATTAGTTTGTAGATAACTTGTATAGCTCGTTTGTGATTTCTGATCATTATCAAGGGGATCAAGACCTAAAACCTCGTCAACATCTGGCTGATAAGCTGATGCAATTGTTTTCTCTCTCTCCAATGGGGGACCCATATCCGCCACTGGGAAGACACCTCTGGGAGATCTAATATTTCCCGATCTTATCGAAGTTTGAACTCTTCTTAAAGTCCCTGAATTCATCGTGACACCGCTGGCCCTGCTATTGACCTTAGAAAGACCACTTGCATCATCCGGTTTAAACTCCTCTATTGTTGAGCTCATCGAATCTGAATCCATATTAACGGTTGGAACCCTAACAACCCTGGAATCCATGTTGAGGCCAGGTTGCTCATCTCTCTCTTCGTATGCTGGTAAGTTCAAATTCTTCATATCTTGTTCAATTACCACCAAATGTAGATACCAGGGGATCACAATCCCAAAGAACGATCCTCCAACAATATTTCCCAATGCTCCGGGCAACATGATTTTCCAAAAGTAGTGGCCAAAACCATAACCACAATTGTTGAAAATTCCTGCCGGAACAAGAAACATATCGGCAACAACGTGGGTGAACCCCATAGCGACGAAAGTGAATATTGGCAAAATGATCATGAGGAATTTAACATGCAATGGTTTGACCATGATTTGTAAATAAACTGCCAAGCATACAAAAAAGTTCCCAATAACCGATTTTAAGAAGGTCTCCATAAAAGAGTAGCTGTTCTTGGAAGCTGCAATTTGGAGGGTGCCTTCAATAAAATCAGGTTGTTGAAAAACCTTGGAAACATGACAGAATAGATAAACAACAAAGATGGTAGCAGCCAGATTCATCCAAAAGGTGACAAACCATGAAATGAACAAATCCATAATTGTGACTGCACCTCGCATAACACCTGTAGAAAAGAAAAGGATGTTAGAATTGAACAGTTCCATACCACAGACAATGACATAAAACAATCCAATACCGTAAACAGCACCTTGGGCTAATGACACCATCATATTGGCACCTCCGTTTCTGAGCTGGACACTGGTGGCCTGGCACATCACGTAAAGCATCCCCCCGGCAGAGAAGAGGAATGCACCAATGATCGAATTTATCACAAGAATGTGAAATGGAAGTCTTGACTTCTTCATTGAAGTAGCTACAACCGCAAGAGCCGCCTCGTGAGGTGTGATATAATATGTATCATCAACCATTCTCGGAGGATGAAAAGTAAGTGTACAAAAAGAGTTACGTAATGCTCATGAGCGATATATATAATTACTAGTGTCCGGAACCACCGCTAGCCGTGGCTAAAATGATGGAAAAGATGGTTCCTGTGATACAATTGATGGGAAAAATCCACTCCTTAGGAGCCCATGTGAAACAGACAACAGAGACGTAAGGCCAAACCATATAGGATAACTTGATCAATTTCCAGCAAAGAACAAGAGCTTCTTTGGAATTAAATGATGGACAACCAGCAAACTCAACATCCCACACGTTGGAAAATATCACAAATAATATCTGGAACACCACGGTTGCCACTGTTTGATCCAGAAGAACACACATGTATCGTTGATCTGGGAATGTGCCGGTTAGAAATTCAATCCAGAGACTGGTGAGTAAACCAGAAAACCCACCCCATGTGAGGAACTTAGCATGATCTATCCACACTAAGGGCAGTTGTGGTGTTTCATTCATAGATGCACGACCACACAGTTGGATCCACGTAAGTAAACTCGTTATCGTCTGACCCATAAAAGAGGTCAATGCTCCTGTTATCAATGGAGTCAAAAACATGTTCCTTTGATCCAACTTGGGGTAGTGTGTATACACCAAAAACAAGGTGAAAAGCTCAACAGATAGAAGATAGAGTAACCTTTCAACAATTGGTTGTAACCCGAATTGGATCGCTCGACGAGTGGAATCCAAGAATCCCTGCCTCGGTAGGGCATTGGGATTTTCAAGATACTTCTCCGTCTGTTTGTCTTTACCTGGAATAAAGTTACTTTCTAGGTCTTTCAGCATAAACCCAAATGGATGAATTGGGGCCAGATGATCTGGCTCTAAAAAATCAAAAATTAACTAGCGTGTTTAAACAAGTAAATAAGTGTAAATAACCCTTGTAGATGGAACCCGTTGTTGGTCAATTGGCAGGAGAGCCGTAGAGTAACGTTGATTTTTTCGACATCCAAATTCGGACCTTGTACAATTTGAAGACGTCCCTGATTAACTCCCTAAAGTCTACCCTTTGATTAGATTGGTAGTAGAAGGTCAACTTGTTTCTATCAAATTGATACTCGCAATCTTCGACGACCAGGTTGAGACCAAACTCCACCACTTTCTCCTGGCAAACCTTGGTTGCCACATCCTCCTCTGTGATCTTTGATATGAATTTTCCTAAATCATCGTGTGTGGCAGCGCTTATGACCTCATTGGGCATATCCAACCCATCTGCAGCCATTTGTTCCAAAGACTTGCCTGCATTTGTCTTCTGATCGGAATTCTGCTTGGATTTTAATAACCGAGCCTCTTCAAGATTCAACCCCATTTTGACAATTCTACCCAAATCTACACCCCTGTCAGCCTGAACAATCACCAAGTCGCCAACATTAAATTTATCCCACTGAGGTTGTTTGATGGAAAACAAGTCCAATCTCGTGTTCTTGAAACAAACAAGAACAAATTGACTTTGATCCAAGACGCTCTGAGTAGCCTTAAATTGAGGAAGATGGCCACCAATTGACTTTTTAAAGAATGATAATGAACTGAGAATATCCAACCTATCAGGATATGGTTGGCCCAAATACCGGTTGATTTCTCCGATTTTGGCGTCTACCAAGCCTTTGTCATTGATAGTCTTTAATGGATCAACATATTCCTCGCGATCTAATGGGTTGAACGACGACAATGGAGAAGGCGACCTACCAAAAGTGGTGAGACCCTTACTGGCGTCAAAGCCCTGTAGGTCCATCAATGGGGATTGATCACCCAAGAAAAAGCCTTGCCCGTTCGTGCCACTGGAGCTGTAGGACGACCTCTTTTCCCAAATTGACTGCTGTTGGACCGGACCAAAGGGGAACTTGCTGATAAACTGGTAATTGTCCCATCCATCAATTGAACTGGTGGAAAGGAACGAGTTAGTCGACATATCTGATGGGTTTCTGCGATGGTTATCAGCCAAAGTTCTCTGGCCAATCGACGATTGTGGGTACTGATGAACAGACTGGTTTTGCATCCTATTGAAGTATGACCAATCTGTTGTCACTCGTCTCCCCGTACCACAATTGATTGACCAATTTGTCGAGTTGGGATTCCCATTTGAGGGGAAAGGGTCTAAAGGCTCAGAACTGTATCTAGTCCAAGGCACTGCATTGGTGTTCCAATGTGCATCTACTGATTTCGTTGTCGTCATATTAGCGGTTTGCTTCTTTTGTAATAAAAATGAAGCAATGGGCCGTGAATCTCCATAGCAAATATCTGTCAAATTAGAGGGTAATAAAATTGGGGATATGGATATTGGTGCAAGATCCAGATCTTCTTTAATTATCAGCCCCTCACTAAAAAAAATGGATGCATTGGTGATCTTTCTTGCTGAAAATGACCCCTCCACCTCCGTGAAGTCGTCGCTTAATTTGGGTGCATCTCTGGAAGAGATGATATTGCTGTTTTTTTGAATATTACTGAAAATAGGCATTGAGGTGGGGCCATGGTAGTCTAGAAAGATAGATGGTTAATTTCTTAAAATTGCAACACCGATTTACACTGTTTTCATACAGAGTACGATGGACAGAATAGGGTGAGTGGGACCAATGATAAACATAAATGCTGAGCATATTTTGACCGTTTTATGTCAAGAATATTTTACGCTCAGCAGGGACATTCTCATAAAAATCGTTAATCATTTTATACAGAGCAGGAAATTATCTATATAACAAAGGTTCCCAATCCTACCAGAATCAAGTTCCCCAATATGAAGTTGTTGAACAAGATTTCAAACCCTGACCTCTTTGCATACATGTCGATCATCTTTCCTTGGATTTCATGTTTATAGACCATCAAGATGACCAACATTTCGTAAACGCTGGCGTCTATGAATTTGTTTGTATTCTGGAAACACTTCAAAGCCCTTTCGTCAGCCGTCTCCTGAGGGTATTTCATCGTTTCGCAACTCAATAGGGAGGGCAAGTCCAACAACTCAAAGTCGTTCAAATTTTGGACAATGCGAAACTTGATGGGTGGTAGTCCCTTCAAATGGCCACTGTTTTCAAATTCCAACTCCTCCGAGTCATCCAAATCAATATCCGCATTCTCATAATACCCGTCATCCTGGTCATTCGATGTGGAATGGTCTGTAAATTTAGGAGATGAGAGGCCAAACTTTTCGTCATTGATGAACGTTATCAATGACTGGAGTTCCTCTAATGGGATATATGGCTGACCCGTCAAACTGGACTTTGGCGCCTCGGTAACATCCCTTGCATTCAACTCATAAAAGTTGATCTTCATGTCAATCACAACATACTTGTTAACCGGTTCCGCTGCCGCTACTTCCTCTCCTATCAACTTCTTGTAGAGAATCTGGGATTCTGCCTGAATCTGCTGACCAAGTTTTTTAACTCCTTCCCAGCTGTAATCCACATTAAGCTGGGGTTTTGTGCAATCCAAATCCTCATCTGTTGGTAGCATGATATCAAAGATCAACTCGGCCTTTCCTGATTCAATCCAATTAATTTTCGAAGACTCGTTGTTTAAATATGATAAATCCAGCATATCAATTCTCAAACGAGTCGTTTTTTTCCAAATTTCGTTATCTCTGGAATCATGGGAATTTTCACCATAAATAGCATCAATTGCACTGAAATGAGCCACCTGGTTCTGTCTCTTGTGTAGTGTAAACAAAGATCCACCCAGAGACCCAAAAATCGAGTTGGCATCCAAGAAATCATAAACAACCCAGTTTCTCCTTAGCCGAGACATATCGCAGTTAAACAACACCAATTCAAGAGGATCCTTGAAAATGTGTTCATCATGGAACACAATCTTGGAATGTGTCACCTTGAACTTTCTTAACTCATAGTTGCTATGGAAAGAAGTGTCAATTATCGGATCCTGACTATTAAGATAAACATCACCATCTAAGCCGTCAATCTCCACATCTTGGATAAGACCCTTGCGATTGATCCATTTACCTAGTGAAAGAGTGACGTTGATTTCGTCAACCTTGAACAAATACTTCAAATGGGTATTCTTGCTGTTTGACTCGATTATGATATTTTTGAATTTGATTTTGCCGTCCTCCCAATGCGCCATAAATTTTGGATTATCAATATCCACCTTTAATGTGTTATCTATAATCAACAGTCTCTTGAGGATTGCCTTATTAAACTCTCCATTGCCAAATGTATTCACCAGATAGAGGATAGATCCCATGAATGTCGTCGTTCCAATAAGAATCAATAAGAAGTTACCCATCACAATCCATGATAAAAATGCCGATATTTCATCCGCATTGAACGGTCTGTTTTGTTTTATCAACGAATACCTCAACTTAAAAAAGAATCCTTTGTTTTGTGTCGATTGATATCTCACTTGCCTCCTCATTCTATCGATATTGAATTGATTAAGTTTCAACAAATTGTCACTCCATATTGGTCTATATTGGGCTCTAGAGGTCATGAAACGTCGCTGAAAGTTGCCAATATAGGATATACGTGCCGATGTTTGACATCCCATAATCCTAGGGATTCCAACAAGCGTCTTAAGCATCAAAAAAGGCGTGGCTAGAGAAAAGGGTAGTGGCCAATAGAAAAAACCTCACCTGAAAAATTTTCTAAATCTCTCGGAGTATCTTATTGTCCCGATAAAGGCAGAGTGCGATGATATCTACGAAATTCTTCTCGCTGAGGGCTCAAAGGGGGTTCAAGGTGCTTCGGTTGGAACCAACGCGATTTGCAAAGCAAGAATGGACAACTGCGGCGCAAGAAAACCATTTTGAGGTTGTCAAATCAGACGCCGAAAACAGATCTCAGTTCATTCAGGAGCTCATAGAGGGTAAGTACAAAGATCTTGTGATGATCACTAGAACATTCGAATCCGTCACACAGACCGGTGTGATGGATAAGGAATTACTTGATTTGATCAAGAAATACACCCAGGTAAAAGCAATTGCCCACAATGGTGCGGGTTACGACCAGGTCGATGCTAAGTACTGTGGGGAGCTTGGAATTCAATTGTCAAACGTACCTGCTTTAGTGGATGATGCCACCGCCGACACCGCTGTGTATCTTCTCCTTGGCTCTATGAGGAACTTTCAGTTGTCCCACTTGAATATGAGAGAGGGTAAATGGTCGAGCTTGAAATGTGCAGGCACTCCAATTGGCCACGACCCTCAGGGGAAGGTTTTGGGGTTGCTTGGTATGGGAGGGATTGGTAGAACCATCAGAGATAGACTTGCGCCGTTTGGATTTTCAAAGATTCTTTATCATAACAGGAGACAATTGAGTCCAGAGCTGGAAAAAGGTGCGATTTACTGTACTAGTAAGGAGGATTTATTTGAGCAGTGTGACGTTTTAAGCATTTCCGTGCCATTGAATGCTGCCACCAAGCACTGCATCAATGATGATTCACTTTCCCTGATGAAAGACGGAGTTGTGATTGTTAATACTGCGAGAGGTCCTGTAATTGATGAAGCCGCGTTGAAAAGAGCACTTGTCTCCGGTAAGGTAGGTGCTTTTGGTGCTGATGTCTGGGAAAATGAACCAAATGTCGACATGGATTTGATCAAAATGGATAACGTCATCTCTTTACCTCATATGGGCACCCACACTGTGGAGACTATGAAGGCGATGGAGAAACACGTTGTAAATAATGTTGTTGAATTTTCCAAAACTGGTAGGGTTCTCTCGATTGTTCCTGAATTAAAGGACAAATTACTCAGAGCATGACCGACGTTGGCGATACGAAATTGCCAAGATGCTGAGCAGATGAGCCGCCGTTGGAAATTTCCGATGTTCACCCGCTATGATCTTGCTTTCATAATTGGTCTCCACAGTTTCTCCCTCTTTATTCTTATTTATATTAACTATGTCATCATTTTCAGAAACCGGAAACAAATTTAAGGTCCTTAGATTTGGTCCTATTAGATTTGCTGATGATGCTTGGGTTTCATTCATCAACAAATATCACAACGTGACAATGGTTGAGTCACCATGTAAATCAAGAGAGGAGTTCTTCAAAGAATTGGAATCAGGATTGTACTCGGATGTCAATTACATTGCTAGAACTTACCAATCTGCAAAGGTCACTGGTTTGTTTGATAAAGAGTTGTTAGAGAAGTTGGTGAAGTATACCCAAGTCAAGGCGATCTCCCATACCGGTGCGGGATATGATCAAGTTGATGCAATTGCCTGTAGGGAACTCGGTCTGCAATTGTCAAACGTTCCAGGAAAGGTGGATGATGCCACTGCCGACACAAATGTCTTTCTCATCATGGCCTGTATGAGAAACTACCAATTGGGTCATGAGAATTTGATGAAGGGTAAATGGCCAACGGACAGCAAGTCAGCAGGCACTCCCTATGGTCACTCTTTGCAAGGTAGAGTGGTTGGTATTCTTGGAATGGGTGGTATTGGTAGAACCGTGAGAGACAGATTGCAAGGTTTTGGATTCAAGAAGATCATCTACTACAACAGAACTCGTTTGGAGCCGGAAGAGGAGAAAGGTGCGGAATATGTGAACTCAATTGAGGATCTTTGTCGTGAAAGTGACATTATTTCCGTCAATATCCCATTGAACCCACACACTAGACACATCATTAACGAGGATTTGATTGGCCAGATGAAGGATGGTGTTGTTATCGTGAACACCGCTAGAGGTCCGGTGATTGATGAATCCGCTCTTAAGCCTGCCTTACAATCCGGCAAGGTCTTCTCCTTTGGTACCGATGTTTTCGAAAATGAACCTAATATTGACATGGATTTGGCCAAGTTGCCAAACGTGGTCTCCTTGCCTCATATGGGTACCCACACCGTGGAAACCTTGAAGAGCATGGAAGAACTGGTTGTTGACAACGTTGAAACATACTATAAGACTGGAAAGGTCCTGACCCTTGTTGCGGAATTGAAAGGTCTTTACTGAGCACATCTAGCTTAAGATTTTCTTCTTCTTGCCCTATATAAGATTCATCGTTGTACGTAAAAGATGATTTTAACGTCGACTAGATTGGCCCAATTGGCCAATTGGAAAGCTCTCAAGGACACGTGGTTTTTGGTCGCTACTGTGACATTAACGGTGTGTAATCAACCCAGGGAAATTCCTCGCTTGTACCACTATGCGATGAAACTAAAATACACTAACAGCAATCCTGGAGACCAACTTTACAACGAGGTGAATCGTATATTGGAAAGATACGCGGATATTAAGGCAACCGGTAAAAACACCCAGTATACACCCTATCCGGATTGTCATATTGACACGTTGTATAAGACAACGGATAAGTTTAGAGAGGGTATCATGAAGACGGCGGCACTTTCGGGATTGCCAAAATGTATCAACTCCATGATGGAATTGAAAGATAGTACACCTTTGAACTTGAGGAGCGATCCAAGCAAACCTAACCGGGATACAATTGATTCCTGGGAAGATTATTTAAAAGTCCAACAAAGAGGACAACACTATTGGGATAAAGTATACACTAAAATCAGCGGCAGGGTCACTAACCAAATGGCCACTTCCTATCCAGACTTGTGGTTCTACACAATCCAGGACGTTTATTCCCCATTACTTTCTTACACTGAAGTCTTGTCACCAGAAGAGACATCGTTGGTGGTTATCAGTTCATTAATTCCCCAAGATGTGAACCCTCAATTGAAGGGCCATCTTCGAGGTGCCCTTAACGATGGCGTAGACCTGGCCGTCTTGGAGGGAGCCAGAGAGATGGCCATGGAGATTTGTGGCTGGTGCGATACGGAGAAGAGGGGGGCCGCGTGGCGCAGCACTGTAGCTTACCTCTGATCACGTGATAGTGACTCATTTTTGATCCCAATGGCGCAATCTCATTTTTTTTGATGAAGTAGATCAACTTTCTTCTTCTCACCTGATCGGTAGCAGGAGCCTGATTTGACATAAAGATAGAAAAAAATCGTCGAGGGAATCCAAAAGAAAATGTCCCAACAGTATCAGAATAACCACCAGGAGTTACCAATGTCGGTGGATGACACACCCATGGCCTTATTGGAACAGTTAGTTTATATGGAAAACTTTTTCCAAAACGATAACTCCCCTGCAGCTGGACCTACAGGGGCCACTCCAGATAGTATCTCGTTGAATGATCAATTACAGAGAGAATTGGCAGCTTTTGCCGATGACACCTTCATTTTTCCTGATGACGGTAAGCCCCAGACGAACATGGACGGGGAGTTTAACCCCAGTGGAGGCGGAAGCCGAGGAAACGATCTAATGTCATTTGCAGAGGCCACGTCGTTTAATCATGTTTCCCCTGCCTTGACTGCCTCTAATGGTCCTGCAATTCCCTCTCAAACCTATCAAAACTTGACCCAGAGGTATACGAATAAGAGGAAATACGATTACCATGACACGATGCAGAATAATGGGTCGAATCTCAGCGGGGTCTCCTCAAAAATAAGCACAACCACCAATGTTGTCGACAATAGAGCACCACCAAAGCAGCAGCAACACACACAACAAGCCATCTCTCCAATACCATCAACTATCCATGAGTTATTGGGAAAGAAGTCCTCTTCCACCTCAACTGCAACAACGGGTTCTTTCAATCCTTCTGTCTTGTCAAACAGTCAGCTTCAGCAGCAGAATAGAGTCCACGTTCCACAGGGGGCTCAATCAACCCTCTCAGCAGCCGGTTTATCACAGACTCAGATCGATGCTCTTGCAAACCTAGTTGCCTATCATAAACCTGAAGTTTACAATGCCATGAACCAACAAAGGTCACCAATCACGGGGTTGGGGGCCAATCCGGCCATTTATCAGGCACAATCAATTCTGGCTCATCATGGTCGAAACAGTAGTGGAACCAGCACGGTAACCGCCACCGCAACACCTATGAGTAACATCATGCAGCCTCAATCCCAGCAACAACAACAACAACAACAACAACAACAACAACAACAACAACAGGCGCCACCGTTGCAGCAGCAAGGAAACCCGCTTTTAGTGAATTTGCTAGCGCAAACTTTGGCGAATGCCGTTCAACCACAACAGCAGCAAAATCTTCTGGCTGATTTAGTTCTGGCATTGACTAACCAACAGCAACAGCAACAGCAGCAGCAGCAGCAACAACAGCAGCAGCAGCAGCAGCAGCCTGTTGCGCTGGATGCCTTGGCTCTACTGCAACCAAAGCTCCAGCAACACGTTCCTCAGCCGGAGATACCCCAACAACCCCTAGGTAGTCCCTTGAGTCACCATACTCCTAACAGCATGGACTCAGTTAATACTTCCTATCTTATTTCGCCAAGCATAGCAACACCTGGCCCAAAGAATAAGAAAAAGACTCCTAAGGTGAAGGCAGAGGAAGCGCCTTTATGTGACAAACTACCATTGGATCCAGAGGAGGAAAAGAGACAAAAAGTCACTGCTGCCTCTGCCAGATTTCGTCAGAAGAAAAAGTTGAGGGAACAAGAAATGGAGAAGTCTCTCCAGGAAGCCCAGGACTTATCCAAGGCCTTGGAATCCCGTATTCAACAATTGGAAATGGAGAATCGGTTATTGAGAAATTTGGTGGTGGAAAAGTCACAAAGAAGAGACGAGGAGGAAGTGGATCGGTTAAAGAAGAAGGCCAAGATAGAGGCATCTGGGGCCTCTGGGAAAGATAAATGAGTACGTTTATGGTAATGTTTTTTTAATTAATTTAATAATGGTTACGCCGAGCTGAGCGCATCACATGCGCCATATTGCACGTGATTCATATGTGGCTGATTACCCACTCTCGACCAACGCTCTCGCGATTTTGAGCCAATTCTCCCTCCGTGAGCGATTGATAGATTAGGTTTAAGTTGCGGAGTCAGAAATGAAGGCTGTAGTGTCCGTATGTATTTTTATTATATGCTACCAATGGTTTAACTAGCCGATGGAAGCCAATTGGAAGCCCTCTGTCTACTACAAGTCACCAATCTATTACTCTCAATCTAGTTGTATCAATATACTAACATCGATTTAAAGGCGGGTCAAGCTTGGTTTTGCACTATCATCAGTGCATTTGGTATTGTCATTCTCTCTGTTATTGCCGGCTTATTCTACAACAACCACGAGTCTATGATGGGATCAATTAATTCCCCCGAAAATGGTAAGGAAGTGGCCAAGACTATCCTTGGCGCTGTTTTCCTATATATTGCATTCTTCTTCTTCTGCGGTTGCCAAATTTTGGTCATGAAGAAGCAGAACAAGATACAATTGGATTAGAAAAATTGATGGTTGATTGGCATAGAGACTTGCACCAGATGTTCTCCCCCTCTTTTTATACCTTTTGTTATATTATTAATGTACTCTAATTGAGCGTGCCATGTATAGTTGATCTTGAATGTTGCTATACACTAATTTTTCAACTTTGGTTCTTCTTTTACGACAATGTGGAAAGTGATCAGAAGGTTCACATCCACGCTGGCATTGACGGACCCTTACTTGATCTACAAGGCCAGAGTTTCTCAAGGATACTTAATATCAGATCCACACCAGCTAGCATTGATAAAGAAGTTATCTAAATTATCACAAGATTTACAGACCTATGAACCGGATTTGACCAATGTCAAGATCAACCAGGTTGTGCGGAATTTGGAGATCAAATACAAAGAGTTACAAAACATGAACTCCGAAGAGAGGGGACAGCTGTACAAAAAGACCATCGGTTGGTACAAAACTTCTAAACAAGAAGAGGAAATCAAATCCCTCATTGTAAAGATGAACGATGAAGAACAATTATTATCGACCAATTTATCGCATGTTCCAAGGGGTATCCTGGTTAATGGGGAGGTTGGAAGTGGTAAATCACTCTGTATGGATATATTTGCCGATTCTTTACCAATTAGGGGGAAATGGAGAATTCATCAGACTGCCTTCAACAGTTGGGTGCTCAAGCAGATCAATCTCATTTCTCAGAAGAAGAGACTTGGTGATATTCAATCCAATCACTCCTTATTGAATCTAGAGAACGAAATCATTCTTTACCAAGTCGCATCAATATTAGTCAACAGATGTCACGTTTTAATCATAGATGAGTTCATGTTACCCGATATCGCCATGGCTAAGATAACAAAGACCCTATTCACCTTTTTTTTCAAGCTAGGGGGTGTTCTTATTTCATCTTCCAACAGATTACCGGCTGAATTGTACTCCGGTGGAGTGTCCGATACCTCCATGGATGGATTTGAAAGGGTGTTGATGTTGCGATGCAATGTGTGGGATATGCAAAGCAACACTGATTACAGAACTGAAACTCTTGGTGATCATCCAGTTGACCAATCGTGGTTGGTCATTGAGGGAGAAGTGGAAGAGGAAGTAAAATGGAATAAGCTCAAGTCTGAATACTTGAAGAATCCGAAACCCAACGTTGTTGCATTCCGGAATTACGGCCGGGATATTGTCATTCCCCAAGTAAGTGAAGAAGGTAAAGTTGCCTTCATGGATTTCAATGATTTGATAGGGGACTCTTCGTTTGGACCTGGTGATTTTATTGAAATCGCCAAATTATACAACATTATTTTCATTGATCATGTTCCAATTTTAACCAAGAAGATGAAGAATCAAGCAAGGAGGTTCATCACTATTTTGGACGCCATTTACGATGAGAGATCGAATTTAATCATCAGAATGGAATGCCAGCCAGAGAATTTATTCTTCCCTGAGTCCAAAACCACTTCAAAACATGCTTCACCGGACAGGTTTCAATGTACACCCATTGAGGATGGGCCTAATTATCTTTGCCTTATGGATGCCGGTATTCACCCAAGCTCAGGCCCTATTGAAGAAGAAATGAAAGTCAAGGGTGAAAAAGCAAATGCCATTACCAATGTCGGGGTTTCACATCCTCAGTACAAGAAAGTTCATGAGGATAGTGAAGCAATTGAAACCCAGGAGACTGAAATGCATTTCATGACCGAAAGCGACTTGGCCAACCCCCACAGACCAAACTTTGCCTCTTACCAAGAGTTGAATTTCGATGTTAACAAATCGCATGAGGACCTTCAAAAGCGTTTGAGTGACAAAGCAAAGTTTACTGGTGAGGATGAACTATTTTCATTCAAAAGGGCTGTTTCTAGGATAAAAGAGATGACCCAATCCGGGAGGTGGAGAATCATGAGCAAGTTAGACAATCACTGATATATTATATATTCTTCCGACATTCTTTTATAGCATGGAATTCCAAATTCTGTTGAAGTTGGATGAGGTAAAGGCTTACAGGAGGGGTTCAACGTTTAATGGAACCTTATGTTTTACCCAGCATCACTTCTTTTTTAAAGAGACACCACAGTCGGGAGTTAGGCCGATGGAAGTTTGGATTTGTTATCCAATGATAGATCGAGTCGACTTCTATAGGGGCTCAGTGCGGATTTATAGGGAAGACCAGGTGGACCAGGGAAGGATTTCTGAGGGTTTTGGTTCAATGATTAGCAACACGTTAGGTTTCATGAACGGCAATAATTCGGTAAGCGATGAAGTGATTAATTTGGATTCGAGTGATTCTGGCCATAAATCTCGTGGTGCCAACATCAGGCTGCAGATGAGAGATTTCACCTTTTTAGCATTGGAGTTTAAGAACATTTTGAGAGCCCAGGAGGCGTTTGAGATTATTATGAGGTTGACTTGCATTGATAAGGTGAGCCAACTTTACGCATTTAGCTATAAACAGGTGAAGTTAGAACAAGGACAAAACGGCTGGGCTCTTTATAATGTCAAGAGGGAGTTTGAAAGGCAGGGATTGAGTTTTGATGCAAATTGTGTGTGGAGACTAACGAATCTGAACGAACATTATGCTTTGTGTGATACATATCCTAGGAAATTGATTGTTCCGCAGGGTGCCAATGACACCTTGTTGAGACATGCTGTGAGGTATAGGTCGAGAAACAGATTCCCTGTATTAAGCTACTATTATCAGCAGAATGGGTGTACAATCACTAGATGTTCTCAGCCATTGGTAGGGTTGAAGCAGAATAGATCGTTGCAGGACGAGCAATTGGTGCAGGAGATATTTTCGTCGAATGATCGCTTGGGGGTGAAGAACCTAATTGTGGATGCTCGACCTATCACTAATGCCACAGCACAGATGGCGTTGGGGGCAGGATCGGAGAATGTAGAATATTATGGTCCCCAATGCAAGAAGATTTACTTGAACATTGACAACATCCACGTGATGAGAGACTCGCTAGTTAAAGTCAAGGAGCTGTTACGGAACACTGACATTGATTCTGATGTGCTCACGCACATCACGCCAGCCATGATTTCCAAAACCAACTGGTTGGTTCATATAAAAAACATCTTGAAGGGCGTGGAAAGCTTGACAAAGTGGTTAACGTTGGAGGGAGTGCATATTCTCATCCATTGTAGTGATGGGTGGGATAGAACCGCGCAAATCTCCTCCCTGGTGCAGGTATGTGTTGATCCATACTTTAGAACCTTGGAGGGGATTTGTGTTCTTATTGAAAAGGAATGGTGTTCTTTCGGCCATCGGTTCAATGATAGGTGTGGTCATTTGCAATTAGAGGCCAAATTCTACAACCATACCGAGGAGGGGAACTTTCAGAAAATCAGGGTATTGAATCAGAAGTTCCAACATCACCAGGGAATCAAGCTGGAGTCTCCTGTTTTTCATCAATTTTTAGACTGTATTTACCAATTGATTGTCCAGCACCCGGCCAAGTTTGAATACAACGAAAGGTTCCTTAGGAGGTTGATTTACCATCTTTATTCCTGTCAGTACGGTACTTTCCTGGGAGATTGTGAGAGGGAAAGAGTCCAATTGGGTGTCTACGATCACACCAGATCAGTTTGGGAGTACTTTTTAGCTAGACGGAACCAATTTACAAACCCCAAATATCAGCTCTATGAGGACATTCTTGACATCAACTACGGAAGTGTCCAGTTCTGGTCCAATTTGATGGGAATCAACCCCGTGCTGGGCACATGAGCACATTTTTGCTGAGCAACTCGGCCATTATCTATCCAAATAGCATAGAAATTGTATAGAAGTGTTGTGTAAATTAAAAGCAATTCAATAGTATAGCTCTCATCTCTCTTCCCTCAACCGCAGGTACCCATTTCAGCGATCCAAACAGTCACGGAGTTTTTCAAGCGGTTCCCCGAAATTTTCCCACTTTATAAGGGGTGGTGAGGGTGAGAAACGGCGATTGCAAAATCATCCTATAACTTCTTTCTCCACATTCGACCAATTGCCGCAATGCTCTCTAGAACCGTTAAGAACGTCCTTCAAAAGACACAAGTTAGAAACCTTTCTATTCACGAATTCCGTTCTGCCGCACTCCTCAAATCGTATGGTGTTGGTGTTCCAAATGGTGAAGCAGCCTTCACTGCAGAGGAGGCATTCAAGGCCGCCAAGGATATTGGTTCCGACAAATTGGTGATCAAAGCCCAAGCTTTGACCGGTGGTAGAGGTAAGGGTCACTTCGATAACGGTCTTCAATCTGGTGTTAGAATGATTGAAACGGCTGAAGAGGCACGTGACTTGGCTTCAAAAATGTTAGGCCACAAGTTGATCACTAAGCAAACTGGTGCTGCGGGTAAGGAAGTGACCGCGGTCTACATTGTTGAAAGAAAGGATGCCTTGCACGAGGCTTACCTTTCCATTGTCATGGACAGAAAGAACCAATCCACGATGATCATTGCCTCTTCTGAGGGTGGTATGGATATTGAAGGTGTTGCAAAGAAGAACCCGGATGCTATCAAGAAGTACGCTGTTTCAATTGAAGCAGGTGTTTCCGACTCATTGGCCACCGAGATTGCCTCCCAATTGGGATTCACCAAGGAGGTTGTTGGTGACGCTGCCAAGGACATCCAAACCTTGTTTAAGATCTTCAAGGAAAGAGACGCAACTCAAATTGAAATCAATCCATTCAGTGAAACATTGGACCACAAGGTGATGTGCATGGATGCCAAGTTCAACTTCGATGACAACGCAGCCTACAGACAAAAGGAGGTGTTCTCTTGGAGAGACGTGACCCAAGAAGACCCAGATGAGGTTACCGCATCCAAGTACGGGTTGAACTTCATCAAGTTGGACGGTAACATTGGTTGTTTGGTGAACGGTGCCGGTTTGGCCATGGCAACCATGGATGTTGTCAAGTTATACGGTGGTTCTCCAGCAAACTTCTTGGATGTTGGTGGTGGTGCCACTCCAGAAACCATTGAAAAGGCCTTCGAATTGATCTTAACCGAAAACAAGGTTAGTGCCATCTTTGTTAACATTTTCGGTGGTATTGTTAGATGTGACTATGTTGCTGATGGTTTGATCCAAGCCACCAAGAACTTGGGCTTGACCATTCCTGTTGTTGTTAGATTACAAGGTACCAACCTGGAAATCGCAAAGGAGATGATTGCCAACTCCGGCTTGCAATTGTACATGGAAGACCAACTTGACGCTGCTGCCAAGAGAGTGGTCGAATTGGGTACAAAGTAAGATTGATGAGATTACTTCATTGTCTTGTAACTAGTGGCGGTGAATGGAAACCTTCACCACAATTGCTCATGAATTACGCACCAGCTTAATTTAGTTTATTTATATTTATTCATTTGAAGTCTATTCCCTCAGCAGTGAATCTAAATACTCTTCTTGAGTGACACTAATGTCAACCACACCCTCACCGTTATTCACAAACTCATCAACAACACCCTTTTCCAGTTTCAACTCTAATGCATCTTCCTCCATTTCCAATTTTGAAGACAGCAACGCACCACCTAATCTTGGCAGAATTTCCTTACTGGATTTCGCAGACATCGTGACCATGTTCACCTTTTTATCCCCTCCAGTCTGTGGTTGTGGGGCATACTGCTGTTGCTGTTGCTGTTGAGTGGAGAATCTTTCACTTTTGGCTAAATCTATGTGAGTGAAATCGGGATTGAGTACCAAAGTGTTTGAAACTGGTGTCATGTAAAGCTTTCCTTCCTGGTTCACCAAAACAAAGTATTCTGATCCACCAATAGTACCTGGTTGAGATCGTATACCTGTTTCTTGAGGAGTTGTTTTATTGTTGTTATTGATGATCACACCCTTGAGAACTTTATGAGAAGCACCTAATGATGAAGCTTGTTCCTCTGAATGGAACTTGTGGGTTTCTAATGGGGTTTTAACTTCCAAAACAGACGATTCTTGTTTATAGTTCACTGTGGAATTGGCAGGCACTGCACCCTTTGATTGAACCAACAATGGAAGCAAATTTTCAGGAAGTTTGTTCAAATAGATTGGGATTGATTGTTGAATTGGATCCTCGTTGTTACCATCATCCACCTCGGGAACAAACAACATATTGGAGTGTTTAAGTATGGAATCAAGTCTCTAGTCTGAAAAAAAAAATTTTTATACGCTATTCTTTATCACATAGTTATGGATGATGATGGAATGATGATGAACTTTGCAGTCCCAGCGACCCCAGCTGTTAAAAAGAAGGCAGTCAAGGTCACTGGGGGCAAATGGTCGGAAAGAAGAAAGGAGCAGCTCAAATTACAAGGCAGAGGAGGTAATTTTGAGAAAAAAGTGTCAACTTCTGGAGGTAACGAAACCCCATTGGGTAGTTTGAAGAGGAAACATGGTGAAGAAACAGTTGGTCAAGGTGTTGCTGGTAATGGCCAAATTGTCACCTCGTTGTTTACTGCCAACAAAGAGATCAAAAAGAGATCAAATGAAGAATTGGTCGAACAGGTCCCATCGAATGCAATTTCCCCAGACGCCACATTCCAAGATATGGACTTGCATCCAAATTTGAAGAAAACACTTGAATCTCTTAAGTTTGATAAGCCAACTAAAATTCAAAGATTGGTGATACCTAAACTGCAAGTTGCTTCGAAAAGGGATATTTTTATGCAAGCTCAAACCGGTTCCGGTAAGACTCTAGCTTTCCTTTTACCATTATTGGACAAATTTTTACGATCCAAGGAACGTATCACGCGTCAGAGTGGGATTTTTGCCCTTATATTGACACCTACCAGAGAATTGGCTCAGCAAATTTACACCTTCTTGGAGGAAAAGTTGTGTCGTTCTTCATGTAACTGGATTGTTCCGGGGATTGTGATTGGTGGTGAGAAGAAGAAGGCTGAAAAGGCCCGTTTGAGAAAGGGGATCAACATTCTCATTGCCACACCGGGTCGTTTGGTGGATCACATTGACAATACCAATAATTTAAAGCTAGGTCAAGTGAGGTACTTGATTATGGATGAAGGTGATAGATTGATGGAATTGGGGTTTGAAGAGAACATCAAGAGGATATTGGCCAAGTTGGCGGAGGATCATGTTGACAACTTGGGACCAATGCAGGGGCTCTTGCCCGCTCGTAGAGTCAACGTTTTGTGTTCTGCAACTTTGAAGGGTGGTGTTAAACGTCTAGGGGAAATTTCTTTGGAAAATGGTGAAATCATCTCCTCTCAAAAGGATGACGAAGTTGAGGATCACATGAAGGCGCCCGACCAGTTAATCCAAAGAGTTGTTGTTGTTCCACCAAAGTTGAGATATGTTACATTGGCGGGTGTTTTAAAGAATGTGACCAATGTAGGACAGAAATCAATTGTCTTTTTATCATGTGCTGATAGTGTTGATTTCCACTTCATTGCATTGACCCAGGGTGGTTCATTAATTAAAAAGGACGACATTCAAGGATCAACTGCACCAAAATTGGATTCGGAGTTGTTGATATACAAATTACATGGTTCCTTATCACAAAAAGCCCGTACCAACACCCTTACGGACTTTTCCGCAGAGGATCCAACGAAGGCGAAAATTTTGATCTGTACCGATGTTGCTTCCAGAGGTTTGGATTTACCTAATATTGATGAAGTTATTGAATTTGATCCACCATTCACAATCAACGACCATTTGCATAGAATTGGTCGTACTGCCCGTTTGGGTAAGGGTGGTGAGTCTTGGTTATTCTTGATGCCTGGTTTGGAGGAAGGTTACATTGATCTTATAAAGCCATTACATAAATCCTCCCAATTGCAGTTCGAATCATATGAGAAGGTTTTGGAAAATGCATTTGCCAAGGACGATCCAGAAGCCAAAGGTAACAAATTTGAGAGGGTTGGCTCTTGGGATATGCATGCAACCACCTTCCAGTTGGAATTGGAAAGGTTAGTACTAGCCGAAGCCAGGGTTAAGGAGATTTCAGAAAAGGCTTTCCAATCTCACATAAGAGCATATACAACACATTTGAACGAAGAGCGTGGTATTTTCAACGTCAAGGACCTTCATTTGGGTCATTTGGCAAAATCTTTTGGTTTGAGAGAAAGACCAAAGAGTATTGGTGGTGGTAACGAAAGTGTGAAAAGAAAGAAGATGAGTGGTAAAAACTTGGTTTTTAAGAAGGCCAGAGAGGCTCAAAAGGAGAATGAGTTTAATTTAGCTTAGAACTTTTTAGAGGATATAATAAATCGTCGAATCACGAAGAAGTGCGTAATGGAAGATCTCACATTGTTCCTTTAGGAGAAAACGTACTGCTCCTACCACTGTAATTGCAACTGAAGTTTCAATTGTAGAACTATTCACAAAGTTTCATTATCTGCATTTGTATCCAAATCTAACCAGAAGTGCCCACCATACCGTGACCTTGAACGAAGGCTAAATTGCTGAGCACATACCTCTATCTGGCATTTTCTTCTACCTAACGCGTCAGTTATGTATGGAGACCAGGCACAGCGGCTGATCCAGTCCTGTATGACAAGCAAGAGATACGAAACCGAGTTGGTAGATGCGGTCGTTAAAGAATGCTGGGATTTGGAGCGCCAACCCAAAGCAGGAGAACTGAATGAATATGTTTTACGCGTGATGAGTGAACGAAACAAAAGATGTCTAGTGGCCTACGGATGGCATCGTGCGGACCAACTCCGTCACGGGGAGCCCATTGAGGGATTGACAGCGTTTGAAAAGCGGTACCTCGATCAATACGAGTCGCTTCTCAACGGATTGGGTGTCCAGCTGGGGGTGGACTTGGGTGGTGCAGACCGTGGCAGTGATACTGCGCCACACGGCGTGGCGTTTGTCCGTGCACGTGCCGCGACAGCGGCGGGTGTCGCTGTAGAGGGTGAATTCGCGAAAATTCACATCGAAGGGGAGGCCCTTTTGAGAAGGGGGGACGCGGAGCGCCTGAGCACCACCGGCCACGTTAACATCCTTTTTTAGCTCATGGTTAACCCAATTTACGTTTTAGTTAAGCATTCCACATTTGCGATTTACTACAATCACCAAGATGTCCACAGTAAGTTAGGCAAGGGTAATTTCCATCTCCACTTCGACTCCACCCCTCAGTTTATTGAGTTTTTGGAGACAGTGCCGTTCCAAGAGTGGAAACAACACAAAGTGCCTGCTGAGGAAGATACCCCAATGCAAGCTCAGGTGCTCCACAGAGACAACTCTCCACAGAACCCGCTACTTGAACCTCCTAGAGAGGACGAGGGACAGAACCCGGTCTCTCAATTACTCAATTCCACCTCGGGCCCAGCCTATTTGGCAAGAAGGGTGAGAACGAGAAGAAGGGTTGCGACGATCAAGAGAAAGCCATCCCCATCCCCACCACCACCAACGCCATCGGCCAGAGGCCCATACACGGGTAAGAAGAGGGGCAGAAAGCCAAAATCCGAGTTGATTGCTCTGGCTGAGGCGGCCTCAAACGCCTCATCAACAACAAAGAAAGGTGATGAATACGAATACGAGGGAGACGAGGATGAAGAGGAGGAGGATTTCGACGGTGATTACGATCCTGCCAAGGCATCAAAGAGGAAGAGATCTGCCCAGGTGTCCCGCCACTACATCTGCGCCCACTGTGGTAAGATCTTCGACAAGAAATACAACCATGATTCCCATGCCAGAGTCCACTTGACAACAAAGCCTCACCAGTGTTTCCTTTGTGGTAAAGGGTTTGCAAGAAACTCGGATAAGAAGAGACATGAGAAGGGTCACTTGAAGAAGATGGAGAAGTTGGGCATCAATGACCGTCAATTGATGGAACAAATGATCAGAAAGGAGAGGGATAAGGAATTGGAAAGACAAAAATTGAAGTCTCTTGCAGAGACCACCATCACCAGCGCCACTCCCCAAGTCACAGACTTGCCTTCGATCACCAACGCCGTCGATGTCATCTCGGGTCAATTGAACGTTCACAATTTCAACCCATATGCTCAGCAGCAACAGCAATCACAACAACAACAACAACAATCCTTCTCCTCCTCGGTTGTTGCTGCAGCCCAGGCCGCATCCCAAGCTGCTGCTGCCGGTCAATACAAACCAAAGTTCAATAACGACTTGCTCGTGAGACAATTCCAGCCAACTTCAACTCCCGTCAACGGTACACCAACCGTTGTCCCAACCCAAGACTTTGATCCAAACGTCCAAGTCCAAGGTGGCAGTGGTCCATACCCACAACTGGTTCACCAATTTTATGCCACTCACCATCAACAACAACATCAGCAACAACACTAATTAACCACATTTGATTTTTTATATATATTGCTGTCCACGGGAGCTCTTTTTGTTTCATTGTTATTTCTACCTACAAATTGTTATTTTATGTATTTTCTTTAAATTGAACTGTCTCTAAGTGAGTTTACTGAGCAAACACGGTTTGGCGTAGCAGCCAAACAAGAAATCAAAACACAGGACGCGTCTGAAAATTTTTACCTTTTTGTCAACACTTTCTTCATCGTTATTCCACAATACTTTGGCTCGGAAGTCGTGAAAAGGTGACTTTGATCGAGTCTCAATAATTGTGGTAGATAGAAGATGGTATTTGGTGAAAAAATGGTGTCTCCTAAGCTCGGATTCCTTCTGGCTCTTAAAAGGAGGGATCTCTAATAAGTACCATACATCTGCACGTAAATTCAGTAATCGAACGAATCGACGAGCACAGCGATTTTGAGAACCCTGTAGGAAGTGTAATGAGAATTAATGTAAGCGAAGTGGTGATATCTTTCAATATCGCGTAATTATAGAATGTATACCCTTTCTACTCGCTTTACCTGGCACAGTCGGTTGACTTATGATTGGAATTTAAAGCTTTCTCTAAAAATGGTATTGTTACAAAATACCCCCTCACTCACTAACATCTCCGTTGTCATCAAAAGAGGGGATTTTACTAAACTCATAAAGGCAATCAACCTCCACATCCTCATCAAAGGAATCCAACCAAGCACTAGACATTTGATAATCTTCCTGACTTATTTCGATTCCTTGGTGAAATTCCAACCCAGATAACTCTTTAAACATCAATTTGAGGTAGAATTTTAAAGACCTCAAACCTCTCAAATAGCCTGAATCGTGACACTCTTTATGTACGGGAGGAAACGTCACCGATGTCAATGGAGGAGAATCACCAATGACACATTGTGCAAAATCTATCAATCTAACTATCATTTCCCCATCTTCATCATACATTAATAAAATACTCGAACCGTAAAGTCGATAATTGATCAATTTCCCCACCTTATCAATCAGATCATCTAGATTCTCCAATAATTTGGGAATGTGTCTCAGAATCGACCATATCGTTAACCCATCGTAGAGGAATCTTGAAAGACACATCACAAAGGGTTGACCGATTGTCAATTTTCTACCGAAATATTTATCCCTATTTATGAAGACCTGTTTTGATTTATCCCAAACCTGCATACCACAGATCCGGGTGCCTAATAATCTACTTGTAGTTTCTAAGCACTTTTTCCTCTGAGAATCCCTCTTTTTTGAATTCGCTTCGATGCCGTATTGTCTAGTGCCCATCTTCAAATCCAGAACACTGGGATGGGTCATGCCCGATGTTAAATCTTCTAATAATAAAAATCGTTGAATTTTCACCTCCTCTGGGGCTCTTGGCTGATCATCGTCTATAACAACAGCGTCCTCATCACGAGCCTCCTCTTCAATTTCTTTGAGGGATTGTAATAATTCTTTTTGGTCGACCGGTGTGGAATTTGTTGAATATCTATGCCGGCGCAGTTGTTGACTTGGAGGCAGGGAGTCCTCTCCTAAACTGGACCTTCTATGCCTTCTTTTATCCAAAGGTTTCGGTGTGAAAACTTCCGATAAAATCAAATCCTTCAACTTCGTGTTAACCATTGTCGATCCGATTGACGACCGTGTTGGTGTTCTAGGTTGGAACACACGTGTCTCATCTGATATTGTTGCTGTAGTTGACGGGGTATGTATTGTGGATGGGATCATGTGTGGGTTGTCTATTAGATTCACTTCTGGGAATTTCTGATTGCCGTGCTCAAACTGCACCCTTGTCGTACACGGGTTGTATCTAACGTTGAGCACACCAATGTATTTTGGCATGAAGTGGAGTAATTCCGGATGATAAACTTCAATTGTTTCGTACCATTTGTTTTCCCTGTTGACCAACTCCTTGCAAACTGCCCTATGGCTAAACTTGAATATTGCTGTGTGTCCCCCCACCTTGTTCTGAAATGGCTGTAACTCCACTGCCAGTGGATATTCCAGCTCCTCGATTGAAGTTCCCTCATATTTCTCCTCTACAGGTCCCAACACCTCACCATTTGTATCCACATCTGGTGATTTCTCCTCTGTGGATCGAAACAACCGTAGGGACTTTGCTGCCTTCCTACTTGGAATCGGTGGTTCCATTAGAGATGATGTAGCTACAACAGAAATTTACACACTGGGTTTAATTTGATTTTTTTTTACCATCCACGAATGAGGCAAGTGTCAATGTCGCGGGTATGGATCCATCCGCGCAAACCACGTTTCAAGTGAAACCCGTGTGTCAAACTGGTCGTCACCATCACAACGATATCAAACAAGGTAGCCATGGTGAATATTAAAGATTTCTGGCTTGAAAAGTTTCCGCTGATGATCCCATCAAGTTACCACCATTTGTCGTCCTCAACTTCCCCTATTATCATCCATTCAGAGGCCAGAAGCGGAGAGGCCAGGAAAAGGTTGCGCTTCTAGCCTCTCAATTAATTGGCACATTGTTTACAGCACCCTGATTTTACCCCACACTGAGCATGTGTGTTTTAGAAAGCCGCAAATTCCTACGAAAGATCGATGTAATCCGGATGATCCGCAAGACCCCACTGGAAGGTATTGGATCATTTTGATGCCCATTACAATTCCCTTCGTTATGCGTTCTGTTTTCTTACTTGCTGGGACGCGGATGGGTCAATTAGCTGCCAAGAACAATAATTACCCCACAAATGAGCACGATTATGCAAAGCCGTGGGATCCGTGATTAATTAAAAACCAGCTGATATCAAGCCGATTCCTGTCCGCATCCTCTTCTCTTCTTCTTAAACAAATTACAAGAAAAACAAAATAAAGCTATGAAAGGTCTTTTATACTACGGTAGAGAGCAATTGAGGTACTCGGAAGACATTGAGGAACCCCAAATTGTGAACTCCAACGATGTCAAGGTGAAAGTGGCCTTTTGTGGAATCTGTGGTACCGACCTCCACGAATACTTGGATGGTCCTATTTTCTTCCCCACTGGAGACGGCCGTAATGCCATCTCGGGCAAACAATTACCATTGTGTCTTGGTCATGAATTTTCCGGTATTGTGGAGGAGGTTGGTTCAGGGGTGACAAAATTCAAAAAGGGAGACAGGGTTGTTGTTGAGGCAACCAGTCACTGTTCAGACAGGGCAAGATACCCAGTGGATCAAAGTCAACAATGGTGTGCGGCATGTAGAGCAGATAAGCCAAACTGTTGTAAACACCTTGCATTTATTGGTTTGGGTACAGACCACGGTGCGTTTGGCCAATACATCGTCTATGGTGATGACCATGTCTTGAAGATCCCAGACTCCTTGCCGTTGGATTTGGCTGCGTTGGTGGAACCACTTGCAGTGGCTTGGCATGCAGTCAATTGTGCAGACTTCAAAAAGGGCCAAACAGCCGTTGTGTTGGGCGGTGGACCAATTGGGTTGTGCACAATCTTGGCCCTAAAGGGTCAAGGTGCAGGCAGAATTGTGTGCTCTGAACCGGCCGCAATCAGAAGAGACTTTGCCATGAAACTGGGTGTTGAAGTTTTCAATCCTAACGATTACGAAGACCCAATTTCCGAGTTGAAGAACCTGCTGCCAGAAACTGAAGGGTTTGCAGCAAGTTTTGATTGTTCCGGTATTCAAAAGACGTTTGACACTTCGATCGATGTTTTAGGCCCTGGTGGTACTGCTGTCAATGTTGCCATTTGGCCAAACAGACCAATCCAATTTGTTCCAATGTGTTTGACTTACCAAGAAAAGAGGGCAACTGGATCGATGTGTTACATCACCAAGGATTTTGCCGATGTCCTTGCGGCAATTGACGCAAAGTTGATCTCCATGGAGGAAATGAAAATCTTAATCACCGGTAGAGTCGAAGCCAAGGATGGAATTGAAGGTGGGTTTATGCAATTGATTAATCATAAGGACACCAACGTTAAGGTCATGATTGCTCCTAATGGGTTGGATGTGGAATGATTTTGTTGAATGATTTCTTTGGAAAGATGTCCTGATCGCGTTACGTAATATCATGTATTTTTGTATTGATCACGTAATAGTCGCCTTTCTCTGATCGCTTCTTCTGTCCAATGGGTGATTTGATTCCCACCGTGGGGACGGTTCTTGATTTGCCTGAAGGCGGTCAGGCCCTATTGAAATATGTTGGTTCCATTCAGGGAAAAGAGGGAGTTTTCTGCGGTTTGGAACTTCAAGGATTATTGAAATCAAAGGGTAAGAACAGCGGTTCAGTAGCTGGTAGGGAATATTTTCAAGTGGATATCCCCAACAGTGGATTGTTTGTGCCTCTTCGAAAGGTCCAGGGATGGCTGCAGAATAATGGCCACCCACAACATCCAGTTCAGCAGAGAATGTCGAGTGTTCAACGAACTCCCAATGATGTTTACCAGGAGAGGATAAGGCGATCGGAATTGGATATGAAAGATTTGTGCAATCAACTGGATGAACTGGATGCAGATTTAAAAAGGAAGGAGGCTCATTGGGAAAAACGAGAGTCGAATTGGGTTCAGAGCAAAAACGAGAATCAAATATTGGTCAACCAACTCATGACTACAATCAAAGTATTGGAGCAAAAGGTGCAGGAAAGTGAAGAAAAGTTTCAACAGCTAAACCAGCCCAATGGAGCAGAAATTGAGAACTTAAAGGCCGAATTGGAGGAGGAAAGAGTTCAGTTTAGGAAGTTCAAGGTGATGAAAACAAAGGAGATTGATGAATTGAGGAAGTTCGAGATGAAGAATTATACATTGGAGATGGAGGTGGAAAACCTTAAAGAAGAATTAGCACTGCTCAAAAATCAAGGGAAATCCCCTGAAAAACCAAAAGACTCTCCGCCGGAGAGTAACAGATGGCTCGATAATTCTGGATCTCTCAAAGTTTACCAGCCTCCCAAACCTGTTGACCCCTCAAGCGGAGTGAGAGATTTTTGTACCTACTGTGACAGACAAGGCCATGACTCCTCTGAATGTCCTTACGAGAATGACAACATGGACTTGTTTTAAAATCCTATACCTTAAACTATATACACAATCATCCTTCCCAGCATGTTTAAATCTTAAATCTATGACTTGGGTGGACATAGAATGGAGACCAGACACCTCTCACCGATGTGTTGAGGGAATCCACCGCATCCTTTGGCTTGGAAGTGTTCTTACCACTGGCATTCAAAATCACCTTCAATTTGTTTTCAATAACATCCAAATTCCACTTTCTCACACAGATTTGCTTGTCCAAATCACCCAAGTATTGACCCTTAATCACTGGATGTGCACCTGGCTTCTCCAAGACACGGAACTCCACTTGGGGGTATTGGAGTGCAATTGATTTCAATCTCAAACGTAGAAAGTCTCTCATACCTTGGGACGATCCACCAAAGTTACAGTATGTAATAGTGACCTTTTTACATGGAAAGACAAACGCTCCCACACCGTTTCTGGCAAGGGACACCTGTGGAACAATGTTCAATTTCACCATTAGTGAAGAAAAGACCTTCGATGAAATTTTTTTTCTCAGTAAAGAACCACATTCAATATGAGTCTGAAGTCCGTGCGATTCTTCACCACTTCTGCCCCTCACTGGAGGCATTATACGTCAACATTTAAGGCCACAAATTTAGGCCAGAATTTAGCAAAGTATGACATCTATGCCCTTGCTGAAACACCGGAAAACAACGTTGAAATGATCTCTAATGACTCTGTCGTTTTCAGCAATTTGAATGTCATCAAGTCTCCTCACGGGGCCCTCCTATTGGATAATCAAATTTTTAAAGTTGATCTCAGTGCCATGACGTTAGAAAATGGGATTGTTGTGGAGTTGGACCCAAAATTACTCAAATTGTTTGAAATTGTCTATCCAAAGCCGGAGCTGCTTGTAATGGGATTGGGATCAAAATCTAGGATACTAGGAAAGAATACACGGAGCGCACTTTCTAAATTGGGTATAAGAGTGGAGACTTCCGACACAAGGAACTGTGCGTTGAGTTATGATTTATTGGCCACTGAAAGGTCCCCTCGATTAGTCGGTGCATTGATGTTGCCACCCAATTATTGAGGCAATCTGTTGGGAGTTCTGAGGTAAACTCACAACAGATTCATGATGGGTTTTCGATGATTTTTTAATGAAATAAAAAACACTTGATATATACAGGATTAAGAAAGGTATTATATAAACGTACCATATGGATATTAGGAGACCAATACTCATGGAATTGGCTTTAACTTGCCACTCAAGACAAACCCATATGCGGCAATTGTAACCACGGAAATCAAATTGGCGACCATTGACATCCCATGGTACTTACCGAACCTGGCGTCCATTTCCTTCAAATCCCCCGAATCCTTGGCCTTCTGTTCATCCTTATCATAAACACCATCGATAATAGTCCATCTCTTGACCTTGATATCAGCACAAACCGGGGTCAACCATGCCCAATTGGCTAAACCACCAAGAGATGAAGTGACCAACAAGCCAAGACCCAGGGTTGGAATTGAATAAGGGGCAGTCAAACCGATCACAAATGGGGCCAATGTTTGCGTGGCAAATTGGATTGGCAATGTCGCACCCTGGAAGGCACCAAACTCTCTTCTAGGTAAAGTCTCAATTGCCTTAATACTAGCTACAAAAGAGTGAAAAGTGGTGGACCCAAAGGTGTAGCCGTATGTTAGCAAATGTATTGGAAGAAGAATAGACATGTTAAGTGATGATATGTTAAAGAGGATCATTAATCATGGATAAATTATCAATAGGGAAAGAAGGAAAATAAATGTGGTGCGCACCGCCCACTGCCCGCGGGCGTTGAGCGTCGGCCGGTGCGCGGGCTGATGAGATTACTGCGGAACTTTGTACTCTCTTGTTTTTTTTTTCCCAGTAATTTTGGTAGGCCAGAGAAAGTCGGTACAAGTTCTAGAGCAAAGATGAAGACATCCAACTTGTCACTAAAATATCAAGTACTATTATGATAATTGAAAAATCAATATAAAAGGAGCAACGGTTTTGGAACCACATTAAACTGTTGGTTAAGAAGCAACTTTTTCGAAAGGTTCCTTCTCATAATCTGAGGTAGGGCTCTTTTTCCTTCCAAACCTACAAAGCCCGCAAAACCAATTAAAAATTAACAAAATAACGGCAACAGTGCCACTGGCAGTGGCACCCCATGTCAAGCTCAAGTAATTCCTCGAAAGCCTAGCACTGACACCAAAAGAATCATCATGAAGATCATCGATAATCATTTGGTACATGCCCGTGGCACAACCGGAAGAGATGAAGCAACAGATCGTGGCAATGAGCTGCATGGCACAGGTCAGAAAGTTCCCACACATGATTTCACTCAAAAACCAGACCATAAAAATGGTGACGAATTGAACACAAATGGCAATGATAGAGGTGATATAGATGGCTCTGCTGACAGCATTGGAAATATCAGCGTATGTCTGCAAGCCACCGGGCAACGTGATATCACTTTCGGTGATATTAATGTTGATTGTGTTGTAAACGTTGATCTGATCAACAATGAAATCAAGAGCATTGAAGGTATAGTGAATAGAAGTGCCAAGGCATCTTTCCTTTGAGTAGACCAAATCTTCAAACGGATTGGTGCTATTACTACTACCATCTGTCATGGCTCTACAGAGACCATACATACCGAAAATGTAACCGGGAGCGAATCCTAGCTCAGTAAGGCCATACTTGGCATACCGGCTGGGAAGCATAGCATTTATATCCATATTTTGAAACGAAGCTTCCATTAAGTAGATTGATGAATTTGCTGCATTGATACCAATGGTACCGCAATTTGCAGCAATCAGCAGTGTTAGTGTAGCCACTGTAAAGAATGTCAAGGCGCTTTTGTAAACAATCGTCATGATGGAAATAAAGGGAGACAAATTAAACTATGGGAAATGTGGTCCAATTTATATACTATGACCTTTAGTTTGTGGCTTCACATCAACCTGTGACCGTCGTTATCAACCGACGTCTAGGACCTTGTTAACACCGAACCTTTGTCCGAGATGCATGATGAAGCTGAGCCTCGGAAAATTAAAATGACAGTGCTCAGGTATAGAATATCTTTTTTACTATAAAAACTTAAAACGTTAGAAATCCAAAATCATATCCATTTGTATATGATGCCATAAAAAATCCCTCCTTTATACCACCACCCTCTCATATGCAGGGCCTGGGATAACCCCTGCTCTGCTCAAACAACATCTTTTGAACACCATCAAAGAAAAGGTCACCAAGGAACAGAAGACGCCAATCCATGTCAAGACAAGAAAGTTGGTGCTGACATGGGCATAAATCCCAAATGTATCGCTATACTTATTGAACTCCTTTTCAATAAACACGTACATCCCGGTGGCACAACCGGAGGAAATGATAGCGGCGAACGTTGATAGCAGTTGAATGATGGTTGTTAAAAAGCCTCCGCCGGGAAAACAACACAACCATTCAAATATGACCGCCAAACCTTGCAAGCAGATTGCTATTATTGAGGCAATATAAATAGCCCGGGAAACGTTCTCAGCCACAGTGATGTACGTATTCAAATCCCCAGGCAGAGTAAGTTCACTGGTGGTGACAGTCAAACCCAAGGTGTTGTACGTGTTTATTTCGTTCACAATGAATTCCACGGGATTGAAGGTGTATGTGATCGAGGGATCCGTGCAATTGGAGGCTGAAAAATGAATATCTTCCCAAACTTTGTCAACTGTCGTGGTTGATCCCACGGTTCCCCTACAATAATCATACATCCCAAATATGTATGCTGGAGCAAACCCTAAAGCCGTCAAGGTCTCACTGGCATCCACACTGGGTATTAGCTCACTCACAACTAGGTCGGAAAAGTCCAACTCTAATAGAAAGATCGACGATCTTGCTGCTTGATCCTTTAAGGTACCGACATTGCTGGCTAAAAGAAACGCGAGGGCTGCTAACCCAAAGAAAGTAATGAAAATTAACGAACAAAATCCCATAGTGTGAACAGTTAAACTATGATCCGCAAGAAAACCGTTCCGTTTAATGGAAGAAGAAGAGCAAATAGTTGTAGAAAAAGTGGCTGGTTTGGCACGCTAAAGATACTCCGATCGAAAAAAAACGGTGCAGTTACTAAAAATAAATATATTACGTAAGCATTGGCATGAGCTCAGCACATTGGAACTCAGCCTTTCCAATCAGGAATTTACTTGAACCCCGGTGGAAGATACCCCAGTTTCTCCATTCTGACCTTGACAGCATTCCTGTGACCATCCAAACCCTCGACTTCGGCCAAATCCATCACAGCCTTACCAATACTCTTCAACCCCTGCTTGGTCACGACTTGAGAGGTGATGAATTTCTGGAACGTGGCGGTGTTGACACCGGAGTACATTCTGGCGTAACCGTATGTTGGTAAAGTGTGGTTAGTACCAGATGAGTAGTCACCACAGGATTCCGGTGAGTATGCACCCACGAACACGGAACCGGCGTTATCCACCTTTGGAACCCAAGATTCTGCATCTTCAATTTGCAAAATCAAATGTTCTGGTGCGTATTTGTTTGACATTTCAAACGCCTCCTCCATGGTGGAGATCTTCAACGTTGTGGAGTGAGCAATACATTGTCTAACAATGTCCACTCTTGGTAATGCGATGGCTTGTTTGTGAACAGCCTCGTCAACCCTATCAACTTCCTCGTCGGTCATGTCAACGGCCAACAAGATGACTTGAGAATCAACACCATGTTCAGCTTGGGATAACAAATCGGAGGCAACAAAGTCAGGATCGGCATATTTGTCGCAGATAACCAAGACCTCGGATGGACCAGCAGGCATGTCAATACCACAGAGAGCATTCGAATCATTGGCCACTAACATCTTAGCTGCAGTAACAAACTGATTACCAGGACCCATGATCTTGTCACACTTTGGAATTGTCTCCGTACCGTAAGCCATCGCGGCCACAGCTTGGGCACCACCGGCCAAAACTATACATTTTGCCCCGACCTTGTCAGCCACGTAAACCACCTCTGGAGTTAGCTTACCGTCCTTGCCTGGCGGGGATGCAAAGATGATATCCTTACAACCCGCAACCAAGGCAGGAACAGAAAGCATCAATGAGGTGGATGGCAAAACAGCAGTACCACCAGGGATGTAACAACCAACCTTTTCGATTGGTCTGGCAAATCTCGAACAGTAAACACCAGGACATGTTTCCACCGTCAAGGTATCCTTTTGGTTCTGAGCTTCGTGGAACTTTCTGATGTTTTCAAATGACAAATCAATTGCGGCCTTCAAGTCATCGGTGATTTGCATCATTTCCTCTGGGAATGGAGCCACGAGCACGGGAGATTCCAACTCAACTCTGTCGAACTTTGCGGTCAACTCAAGAAGAGCCTTGTCACCGTTTGCCTTCACATTGTTCACAATTGGGGTGACAAGAGACATGATATCGGAAGATTTTTGAATTGGTCTTTCTAAGCAAGCCTCGATTTCTTCCTTGGTGGCCTTGGTGGCATCGACTCTATTCATGTAGATCTTATCGTTTGGACCAATAACACGCTCGGCCTTTGGCTCCTCCTTTGGTTGCTCGACGAACTTTGGCTTGGCATCACCCTTTCTTCTCGTAACCTTTAAAGATTTCATATCCAGGTTCTTTTCGATATCCTCAAAAGAAACACCATACTTCACACATCTGGCCAAGGCAAAGTAAAGCAAATCTGCAGCCTCCCATGCAATCTCTTCCTTGTCCTTAGCCTCGGTCAACTCTTCAGCCTCTTCCTTGATCTTTGCATTCAACAAGCTTTCGTCATCAAAAAGCCTCTTGGTGTATGAGCCATCAGGGGCATTCACCTTTCTGTCCTCCAAGGTTTTAACCAAGGCTTTCAATCCCTTCAAGTTTCCAAAACAAGAATCTGTTTCCAAGTGGCAGAACCCAACACCGGTCTGATTCACAACAAATTTTAAACAATCGCTGTCACAGTCAATATCGATAGCCAACAACTGTTGAGTTGCGCCAGAGGTGGCGCCCTTGTACCAGAGCCCATGTTTACGGGATTGGTAGACACCTGTTTGAGTCTTGATGGCCTCAGAAATCGATTTTTCAGATGAATAAACTAGACCTAACGATTGGTTTGAGGCGTCCACAACTAATGTCGTGTATAACTTGTCAGCTCTATCCGTCGTCAACAATGGCAAAAGGAAATCCACAATCGGGTAGGCCCCGGTGATATTTTCATATTCTGTAGATAACAATTTTGAGTCGACAATTGGAATTAACCCGTTGGAAATGATCGCCTTGATGTCTTCGTCGGCACCCTTCACTTTGTAGTAAATACAACCTGCGTTAGAAGCATTTTCAACCTTGCTGGCAACATAGTTTGAACCTTCAGGAACTGGACCGGTCTTGTAGGTAATTCTGCCATTTGGAATCTTCTCCAAAATTGATTCGGCAACCGTTGCAGCAGCAAACACAGACTTCGCACCGTTGTTAAAAAGGGCCAATAGCACTTCGACATCATCTTCGGTGATCTCGTCCTTGGTAAAATCAACATTAATCTCATATTTAGCCTTCTTGGCCAATTTAATTAGACTTTTTTCATTTGTGAATGGAACCAAAATTTGACCACCTATGGTCAAACTTTCTTGGATGTCTCCCACAGAGGAGAACGAAGGTAATAGAGGGTAAACCATGTAGATCTCGTTATATTCAGAAAAAATAGTGGGGTGAAATTTGACAAACTTTACCGCGGACCTTGAACCGAATCGATTATGACTCAAATTGAGAGTTTTATGCTCAGCTTCAGTTGTTGAATAAGAATTGCATGTCGGCGGCTGTCAATTGGGAAGCAGCCCCTTGGTCTTTATCAAGGGTGGCTTTGACCATATTTGCCTTTTTTTCCTGAAGTTCAATGATACGGGACTCAATGCTGTCTTCAATGACCAATTTGACGACCCTGATAGGTCTCCGCTGTGAAATACGATGAATACGATCGGCAGCTTGACCAGTGTCAAGAGCAGGGTTCCACCAGCTGTCCAGAATAAAGACCTGGTTGGCCTCGACCAAATTAAGGGCCACACCACCCGCTTTCAAGGAAACCAAAAAAACCTCCACGTTGGGATTTTCAAGGAAGTACTTGATGGAGCTCTGTCTTTGGGTTGGGGTCATGGAACCCTGTAATTTGACAGTCTCAAAACCTGCCTTCTTCAATCTCCACTCCACTAAATCCAACATGGAGGTAAATTGAGAGAAAACAATTGATTTGGTGGTCATCCTGTCGGAACGGGACTTGTAGAGCTCCTCCATAAGAGCTTCGATCTTGGTGGAGGATTTCCATTCATTTAGCATGTTGATCCGATTGACGATGGAGCCCTTGGAAACAGCTCCAGCATCCATTTGAATGGCCGGAGCCTCCAAATCAATACTCAACCCAATGTGACAAACAGGACACTTCAACTTGGTGGGATCACTACTGAAGCTCTCAACGTATTCAGCAATGCAAATTCTGCAAAACTTGTGATGACATTTTGATTCAATTGGTTCTTCCGCCTCGTCATCACAAAGTTGACAAACAATGACCCCCGGAGGTAGTTCCCCAGCCGAGGCTTTGTTACCCATCTTCATCCTCTTTAAAACTAGATCGGGATGGTCGGCCAACTGTCTCATTCTAGTAATCAATGTAAAAATGTTTGCATAATTGTTTAACACAACACCCTCAGCCACATAATCGTCGAATTGTCGTTTAGAATCTGTGTAAAGAGATTGGTAAAGGTCCTTCTCCTCCGGGTTAAAGAAATCTCTTCGCACTTCAACGATTTTCGGTGGTAATCCCAAATCGTCCGCTCTTTCCACCTTTGTTCTCCGGATCATGATCTGCTTCAACAATAGCTGGATCCTGTGAAAACTCTCCTTTCCTTCCATTTCCAAACCGTATTTCTGAATATTCTTCAAGCAGAAATGATTGAAAAAGTTCATATGGGACATTGGAGCGTGATTGCACAACGCACACTTTCTGTAATCGGGGAAATTCCACTCCTTGGAATCACAATCACATTGGGTGCAATAATAATGTGAAAAAGGTGCAATTTCCAAAAATCTAATAAGGGAATACATTTCCCCAATTCTGTTTTGCAATGGAGTACCTGACAAACACCATTTTGTATCACAATTGAGAGAATCACATGCCTTGGCGGTAGAGCTCATTCTATCCTTAATATTGTGAGCTTCATCAAGAATTACCCTTGAAAAATGTTTGTTATGCAGAATACTTGGATGTTTAACTGTTTTGCCGTTCTTTTTAGCACCGTATCTCTCCTTTCTGAAGCAACTTTCAACAACGGCGTAGGAGGTCAAAACCACGTCAAACTCTTTCAATTCGTCAATCGACTTGGCTCTATTTGCACCATGAAACATCACCACTTTGAGAGCGTTGTTTGTATGAGTCTCGATTTCACTCTTCCACTGAAGTAAGGCCACAGTTGGTGCCACCACCAAGTTGGGAGTTCTGCTTCTATCGTGCATCATTAATGAAATCATTTGAATCGTTTTACCCATACCCATTTCATCTGCAAGAATACCCCCCTTATAGACGCCCTCTTCTTCTTGCTTAATCATCCAAGAAAGACTCTCTAATTGGAATGGTAAAAGTGTCAACGCTAAACCCGCGGGCTGCTTTGCACGCTCAACTGGTCTCACCATTTGGCCCTCTAATTTCGGGAAAACTTCCTTCAAATCGGGATGGTGGTCGTACAACCTGTTTGTTCTTCTTTCAAAAGGAGATATCTTCACTTTCATCTCACCTGCCGTTTTGCTTTTCCTTGGTTTTTTAACACGCTTCTTTTTATCAGGCTTTACAAATCCGCCTTCTAACTCCTCGCCCTCTTCTTTGACAATATTCGAAGCGTCATTGGGATCATTGACAACTGATTTCAAATCTTCCAATTCTGCTTTTAAATCTTCGTCTAGCATCGGACGCTTTTTGCCAGAAATCACAACAATTTCATCTTCAGAATTGTCATCCAGTTCGATCGGAGTCTTTTCCAAACCCTGTGGAAGGTCCTTACTGCTGGTTAACACAATATCGTCATCCTCCTCAAACGCGTCACTCTGGGCCTCCTGATCATTGTATTCCTCCGATTCTTCGCCAGGATCAATGAAATCATCATCAGAGTCCTCTATTTTATAACTTTTGATCGCTACTGAAGCAGAACGGCTGCCTCTGGGCATAATTTCAACTCTTAAAAGAAGATCTATTTAAAAACGGAAAATTAAGAAGTCCTTATTACGTAACTTACTTAAACCTTATCGAAATCCCAATAGACGTCCGTGCCAGTCAATTTGGGTTGGTCTGTTTTACTTCTCTTATTGTCTTCTTTTGGTGGTGAAGGATAAGCATCTTGATCAAGTAGCAAAGCGCCCACTTTTCTCTTTCTCTCAGTCTCTTTGGCAACATCGGTAAAGGTGTACCCCAGCATATCCAACTTGAAAGCACCACTTATCCATTGAGAATGGACCTTGGCCCCATCCTTGGAATTCCAAATAAACATCCTTTTGTTTTCTTTGTTGTATGTTGGCTTGTTGTTGTTCAAGGCCGTTGGGGTGGCCAAAATTGCAGATGGAGTCAAAGTGAGAGGATCCAGTGAGCTCTTTGTTCTAGTATGACCCTTACCTGGGTTTGCTTTAGAATTCAACGCATTCGTTTTTATCATCTTCAATTCATCCCCATTGCCACTGGCCGCATTTGTGGCCATGTCAAATATATTCTTTTCTTCATTGGGCAAATTAAGAGAATCCGCTAGAGTAGTCAAAAAGTACCATAAAGCTCCATCGCTTGAATTTGATTTCACGCCAGGATTCCATTTATTCACAAGCAATCTCCTCTTGGCTCTCTCTGCATCCAAACCGATGATTCTCGACTCTTCCGTAGCAAGTTTGGCGTTCTCATTCTTGATTACGTTCTGCAGTTCTTGCGAAAGTTTATTTCCTTGTTGTTGAGCAGCCAGTAATTGCTGCTGTTGGGCTTGTTTCTGTTGAAGATTCTTTTCCTGTTGCTGTGGTAAAAGTTTCCCCTGGTATAAGTCCTGGAATTGTTTGGTTGTGATGGCACCAGAACCGTTCCGCTTCTGGTTAGGAGGAGTGGCGTTCATATTCCTGGCCGCCAGCTGAGCCTGTTGTTGTCGTTGGATGGCCTGAATTTGGGCTTGTGGGATGTTTTCCCTCAATCCCTTGGCGGAAGCATTTGCGGCTGCAGTTGCGGCAGCTGCTGCTGTTGAGTTCAATTGAACACGTTGATTTCCATTACCATTGGTAAACATTCCCTGTGGTGGATGCTGGGATGAAGGTTGCAATTGTTTCCTCTGTTGCTGCTGTCTCTTATTATTGGTCTCCTTAACATAAGCAAGAAATCTGGTAATTTGCTGATGAATTTTATTGAGCAGAATTGAATCTGCCAAATACTGGCCCCTCTCCATCAAATGTTCAATGATTTGTTTGAGCATTTTCTCCGCATACATGATTTTCTTGGTAGCATCGGTGTTATGGGTAAGTAACCAAAAATTTGGTATGATAATAGTTTGACACAAAACCATCAATTGCTGTGATTGTGTTTTGACCAGATGGACAACTTTTCGTTTTTCCTCGTCTGTTATTGAGTTCGTTTGGTCCTTCAATGATACTGGAGAATCCTTTATCTGGTTTGAAAGGGTTCTTAAAGTCTTCCAATCTTCATCTGTCGCAACCAAACCTGGGAAAAAACGTGTTCCTTGGGCCGCCTTCTCCCCTAAGGATGTGTTTATGGGGGATCCTGAAGGATAAATAGGCTGGGATCTTTGGCCTCCCTGGTTTTGATTAGTTGGCAATTGTGTTGCTGACAGGTTTTTATTAGTCGGTTGAGTGGCACCATTATTCAATTTACTGGCCTGTTGTTGTTTCATCATGTTCACCATATGTGTCATGTATTTCTTCAAAAACGCATTTTCTTCTTCAATTGACAAGTTCATCGACATTTTGCCCTCCTGTTGAAGTTTCCTTATAACTGCCATGCCCTGGGTTTTAAAATTCTGCAAAGTCTGCTGTCTTGCCAATTGTGCCTGTGCTAATTGAGGAGATGGGTTCGCGCCATGGCCACCCACAGATGTCTGGTGTTGCTGTTGCTGTTGCTGTTGCTGTTGCTGCTGTTGCATCATTAAAACTTGCTGAGGATAAAGCGTATTTGCTCCCTGAATGTTTTGTTTTTGAGCAGAACCTTGTGATGCAGAAGAAGAACCTGAGCCTGGAGTTGCTGATTGAGACTTTAAGTGGTTCATGTGCAAAGTGTGAATCCTTTTAACCATTTCTGCCTCTTTTGGATCCAAATTAGCCGATCTCAAATGGGGCATGATTTGCGCCCATGTTGTTGCACCCTGTGGAAAAACAGGTGGCAATCGTTGTAGTAATGCTGGAGGGATTGGGGAGTTGTGGAAGTCTCTTTTTTGAGTGAACTGCTGTTGATTTGCATTAAATTGTTGAGTTTGCTGAACTTGAGATTGTTGGGCCGGCACTTGAGATTGTTTCTGTTGAGTTATTGATGCCATCTTGGTTCTTAATTTCTGCACATAATCTTCCTTCGATGTGGAGTTGGAGTACGTAAATCGTTCAAAGTTCTCTGCTGCTGGTTTCACCTTTGATGGATTGAAATTAGGACCTTGTGACTTCTGAATCGCCCTCATCAACAGGGCCACAAATTGAATTCTTTCCTGGGGTGAAATCTGTGACCCCTTGAACTGCTGTGGTTGCTGATTGAAGTTATTCATTGGCTTCAAGAAAGAAAATGGGTTGATAATAAAATAGGAGGAATATGATTACGATAACTCCAAAATGAAAATTGCCCAGTAAAAAGATCGGGCCTTCAATGGTTGGGCCGAAAATAAATATTTACTGTGAAAAAAAGTCAGAAAGGACAAACTACTGCGAGGGTGGAAAAAATTACTGGGGAAGTAAAAAAAGAGAGGGTCAACCGCTGGGAACAACCAAGAAAATGATAATAAACTATTAAATGGACAAGAGTGTAGAAAACAGCAAGGCAATATAAGGAAACTGCACCCTAATATGGATATCAATACTAAAGCATCAAACTCTTAAGGTTAGAAGATGAGCGAGGCGTTAAGGGGTTATTATGCATTCAATTCTCCTTTCCCTGCGAAATATGGCTTTGACATTTACTGGGAAACTCAGTGCGAAATATTTTCCGAGTGATCACCTCACATCCCCACCCCACAATTATTTTACTGGCAGACAACACTTTTACCCGGAATTTACTTGGCTAGCTTTCCCGTAGTACATATATCCATTGGTGACCAACAGCCATGGTACAGGGAAGTAGTTTAAGTGGAATTAGTGAATTGATCAACAACCATCTCTGTTAGCTTGCTTAACAAGATTAAACTCACCATCCGGTTACAAATCACTGAGGAAAAGCTACCTCGACAATGAATTACCCTTTGAATCCAATAAACCTTGACCATTAAGAGATATAAATACGTCAATCTAAACCATTTTTCGCTCGCTAATTTTAGACACACCCTGGCACGTTAGTTTTACCCTTCAAGGCTAACAGGACGTCCTTAAACTTGGTCTTATCTCTGAGATTTTCATCGTCCAAAGAGCTTGTGTTCTTGTCGAGTCCCAAAAGCTCAATTGCGGAGTCCCACACAGAAACAGTAGTTGTGTCCACGTCTCTTTCTTTGATAAACTTCTCTTCCGCCTCCTTGGCCTCCTTCAACGCAGCCTCCTTCTTCGAGTTGTAGGTCTCGTAGAAATCGTCGAGAGAGCTTTCCGCAGCCTTGAGTGTCTCTTTCTTCTGTCTTTCATAAGATTCTTCCTTTTGTCCAATGGCTGCCTCTCTGTCCTCCTTCCACTTTTGGATATGCTCCGAGTCGTCCAAATTGAGGTTTCCAAAGTAATTCACAACAGGTTCTGAGACGGGTTCTTGGACAGGTGTAGAATTTTGCTCCACGTATCCGGTGGTGGTTGGCTCGCTGAAGTCGTCAAAGTCGTCCTCCTCCTCTGGCAGCTGTTGTTCACCTTCAAGTGGAGGGAAATCGGATTCGAATTGATCACCGAGAACATCCTTCTCTCTCTGCAAAAAGTCACCTCCGGTGGAGTCCACAATTGGTGAGTCTGTAGCGCTGTCAATCTCAATTTCAGGAAACTTATCGGCCATTGTATACGAAATTAATTGATGAAGAGAGTGTTGAGGTGGTGTCGAGAATTTTCTAACTGCCAATACCAGTGAAGTTATGTCCTTCACGATTGAAAAGACAAAGGAGAAGCTGTATGCTTTGAACCAGACGCAGCAGTCGATCCAGACCACATCCCAGTGGTGTCTATTCCATACGAGACATGCAAGGGAGATTGTCTCGATTTGGAATTCCACCTTTAATTCCCCAAGAACCACGCCGGAAACGCGGTTGGTTCTCTTCTATCTCTGCAATGATGTGCTCCAGCTAGCCAAGAAGAGTCCCGAGAGGAACGGACCTTTTCTCACCGCCTTTCAACAGGTTTTGCCCAAGGTTTTAGCCACGGTTGGCAACCAGCGGGGTGATAATGTGCCCAAGTATAGAAGAGTCTTAGATGTCTGGCTTTCCCGTCGGATATTTGACGAGAAGGTGATTGGGGAGTTTACCAAGGCTTTAGACTCTCAGAGTGGGGCCGTTGCCCCCACAGCAAGTGGCACAACTACAAGTATTAAGACAAGCGGTAGCAGCATACCCAACGAGCTGGTGCCTATTGTGAACAAGTATCGGGAGATGGAAAGGGAGGCTAAGGGTTTCCGTGCCAACTTTTCGAAATTTCACACCTCTTCCACCGTGGTTCTTCAATCCCACGTCGACACGGATATTCCTCAATTGAAGGCCCTTGGGGATGATATTGTCTCCCAGATGGTCAGGTTGACTCCTTTGAGAACGGACCTCGTGAAGGCACTTCGTAATATGGCGCAGGAGCTTGAAGATTGGACAATGCTAGACCAACAGAAGATCGAAAAGGTGAAATCGTCTCTAAAACAGTTGGACCAGAAGGGTGCGGACTTGGAGGCAGAGAAGATCCAGCAGCAGGTCTTAGAGATGGAGGACGACGACGAAATTCCTCAATATGGAGAAGATGATGAGGAGGAAAGCCCCCAATATGGATCAGGCAGCGATGATGACGAAAACCGTGGTGACAATGATGACGATGAAGATCAAGATTCAGATCACGAGAACGAGAACGACCGCAAGAGACACAAGCCAGAAGAGACTCAAACCCCATCAGTCACTCTCGATCTCAGTCCCGAGTCCGAAAGCTGGAACTCTCTTAATTCAATCCTAAACCAGTTGAATTGATCCTCCCTACGGCATTGGTAACCTTTCTAATGTAATATGTAATTTGCTGAGCACTCCCGGAAAAATAAAGTGGTCTGGAAAAAAGAGTAGAAAATTTCAGTGACCCGGTTCCTCATATAAAGGCCATAAATGGGGGGTTTCCACTTTGATCTGGATCCTCAAGGCTTGCAGGTTTTGAAGGGGAATGTTGGAGACACCCTACAGTTGAGCCAGCTTTTAAAAAAACTCACAGCTTCACCTGATTGTATTCGAAATGGAGTTCGATTGGAAAATGCTGCTTGGAGGAAGGTAAACAAAAGCCTTCTACGGGAGGACCAACGACCGAAGGAGGTTGCTCAAAGGTCTTGTGTGGATGGTTTAGGGAGTGATCCGGCCAGTAGGAAGAGCATCTTCTACTTTAATAACATTTCTTCGCCAGATTCAACATCCCACTCTCCGGCAGATAACGTTCCAGTGTTACGATCAGAAGATCATCGGGGCTTAAAGGATGACCATGTGGTGAGTAGAACCAACAGCGGGGTTGCGATGGAGCTGCTCAAACGCAACAATACACACTCTACATCATCGCTTTTTAAACATAACGTTCATCACAATAATACAATTCATTCATGTGGCTCGAGCGAGGGTACAAACCAGGGTTCTAGCACAAAGTCAATTTTCAAGCATCATACCAATTCTCAATCCCACTTAAACAAACTACACAGCTCCAACTCCACGTTGACCCAGAGACGGGTAGAAAGCACGGCATCATTGTTCCACAAGAATAAACCTGCTCAGCACTACCATTCCAGTGATGACGAGGAAGACGATGACGACTCGGAGTGGATGGACAGTGATTGGTCTTCGGATCAGGATGATTCCGATAGTGATGACGATGATGATGATGACGACGACGATGATGACGACGAGGAAAGAATCAAATTCCCGAAAAAGGCTGACGAAAATCCACCTCAACTAAAGAGATCCCTATTGAGCGGGATGTTTTTGGATAAACTGGACGACGTGGAAGTTTTGAACGCACCCCTGAGAGGTAACACGAACCCGAAATTGGTTCTCTCACCGAATTCCGGGGGCAAGAAAAATACCTCTAAATCGATATCGCCGATTTTGCACGCCTCATCAGACTCACCAAAGACCGGTGGAGTGGCCCCCGCAGTGGACTTGCACAGAGGTGGTGGTGTTGCTAATGGTAGTAATATCACACACAGTGGTCATCTAAGATCCAACCCATCAGTCGCGGGACACGGGTTGCCACTAGTCAACAAATCAACCGCCTCACTAACGAGCTATTACGCCTCCAATAGAAGACCCATGGCATCAAACGCACCTCCCACAACGACGGCGTTATTGCCCACTGCCTTATCCACACATATGTTCCTACCCACGCAGATTACCAAGAGTAATAGCAAGGACATGGTTCATCTGCATCATTATCATCATCATGGGTATCCCCAAAGCCAAGCTCACTCGGGTGCGCTAAGAAAAAGCACAAGCACCAAGGGTCTGGAATTGACCCACGCAAACTTGGCACAGCTTGCCCAGACTTACCAAAAAAATCCATCAAACGATGTTCCGAATGTGTCTGAGTCTGTCACCTCCTCGATCGATATACCAGGAAAACAGTCCCGTTTGAGAAGGGAGCGGGAGCTGGAAAAAGAATTAGAGAAGGACCATCAGGAACGGCTGAAAATGGCGCCTCCTGATCAGGTCGACCTACTGGAGAAGGAATTACCCTTGAATTTGGTCACTTCGATTCATAACGAAAATAAACTATTTGGGGTTGAAAATATGGGGGGATTGGACCATTATAAGGCGTTCCAAGGATCACACTCCTCAATCAACTTAACCGAGGGGATAATGGGCGCTGCGAGAAACCAAGTGGGGTCATTCAAGGACTCCCCCCATAACGCATTTGTCGGCGAACACGATGAGCACGATGACATAGATGATTATCACACCACGGTTTGGTGATGACCATTGTAATTTTAACTATTAATAAAGTTTAATAAAGGTAATATACCTTGGGTGTATGTCGGTGAGCTTAAATCTAGAGGGTTATCCCTTCTCTTCACTTCCATATTCTTACTATCGTTGGTCAAAAAATCGGTTTTTGCACCCACTCACTCACCAACTTGCTGTACTCGTTGGTGGTTCGTTTATTATATCTACAAGTTATCTATACAAGCATTACCAAACCCTAAACCTTTAGATCCTTGAAAGAAATGATTCTGTTCTTGGTGAAACTCTTGTGGCTCAACTTGGAACCCTCGTCCTCGAGAATACCTTCCACCTCCAAATCCAATGGAGACTTTTTCAACACTGTCTTAGACTTGGCACCACCAAACGTAATCTTCTTCACGTATTCCGAGTCAGCCAAGTACCCTCTTCTCTCCACATCGGAATAAAATTGGATGTCCCTACGAGCAATGGGGTTGGCCTTGAGTGGAATGTAACCCTTGTTTTCTAAAAACCAGTTTGGAGAATGGTGTGCTCTGAATCCCAAACCCCTGGAGTAGTAAACAGAGGTAATGGACCCCCCATTGGCTTCAATTGCCTCCACCGCAGACTTAGACACTTTGGTTGCCTCGATCTTAATATTCAGTTTGTACTGGGTCTTACCATCACCAAGAATGGCCACACCATCCTTCATCGAACCTGTTATGATCCCCAAATCCTTCATTTTCTTCATTGTAAGAACTTCGCCCTCCTCCAATTGGAGCTTGCCAGCGTCGTGGAAGGCTTGAATACGTGTCAAGTTGATTTCATTCAAGTCCAATTGTTGGTGTCTGTAGAACCCCCTTTTTGGAAACAACTTCCAGATGGCAGTTTGACCACCTTCAAACCAGTTTGGCACAGAACCTCTTGCCTTCTGACCCTTCTGACCTCTACCAGAGGTCTTACCAAGACCCGAACCTGGACCTCTACCCACTCTCTTGACTCTGTTCTTAGAGTCCACTGGTGGTGTCAAACGCGCCATGACTGAGATACCTCTCATGGGAGTGACTTGCAGAGTCGCAAAGCTCGTAGTTAACCCTCTCAGTGGCATCATTTGGCTCTTAAATACAGTGAATTCGACGTTGAACCAAATTTTTCACGTAATTAATTCACAGCTTTTGAAAAATTTGCTGCTCATCACATTTGATGGGCCTATTGGCCCCATCAAATGAGCGGTTGCGACCTATGTAGAGCTTCGTAAAGCAAACAATTGGATTTATTACAAAATTATATCATCATGGGGAAATTCCTGGTGCAAAAGCATTCAATTTTGAGAAAACCTTCCTTACCTTTCATCGATCCGCAAATCATCCATCCATGCTTCCCCTGGAAGCTCTCACCTCGTCCTTGATCTGGGCCCACATGTTGGGATTTTTAATGATTGCACTTCGTGAAGAAACATTGACTCTGAGGGGTCTGCCGTCCGCAATCACGTTGTTCAATCCCAATTGAGCTCTTGTCAGACTGGCATCGTCTCTGTAGAAGATTTCCGCGGTCTGGACTTGGCCACCGTTGGAGCTTGCAGTGAGTATCTTAACAATGCCCCCAAACTGCTTCATGATGTGATGGATGTCTTCCTTGGAGACACCGTTGTCCAAGTTGTCCACGCGTAGAAACGGCAACTCAGAAGCGTTCTTGAACGTGATGGTTTTGGTCATAGTATTTCTCCGTGCTCTGTGTGTTGCTGGCTTAGTGGGCCTGTGTTTGGGCCTTCCAGTGCCACCTTTTCTCCCCTGGAGGGCCAGCTGTAGTTGATTTGTTTTGGTGAGCTTTTTTGGTGATTTTGGGGTCTTCATAGGGGGTTTTCTTTCGGGCTTTTTTGGTATCTTGGACTTACCCCCTTTGGTATCGAGTGCCCTAAAAAGAGCGTTCTTTTGAATGCTTCCGGTGGCCATACTGAGATAATGATGGGTGGTGATAAATGTGTGGTGATACACCCATTATTTTTTCGCCCTAAACACGACCATTTCCTTCAAAAAGATCTATCAATATGGCAATCTGTGGTTCGACTCCGAAGCCTAAGCAGAGGAAGATTGTCATTTTAGGAGATGGTGCCTGTGGTAAGACCTCTCTCTTGAACGTCTTCACCAGAGGGTACTTCCCCAAGGTGTATGAACCGACGGTGTTCGAGAACTACATCCATGACATCTTCATCGATGGCCAGCAGGTCCAGCTGTCTCTATGGGACACGGCGGGTCAGGAAGAATTTGATAAGTTAAGATCCTTGTCCTACACAGACACCCATTGTATCATTCTCTGTTTTTCGATCGAGAATCCAGACTCCCTCTCCAACGTGAAGAACAAGTGGGTGGGAGAGATTTTGGAGCACTGTGAGGGTGTCCAGTTGATTTTGGTGGCGCTCAAGGCGGACTTGAGACAGACAGAGGAGGATTCCCAAACCCAGCAGTCGAAGAGGTTGATAACCTACGAGGAAGGTGTTGCCGTGGCCAAGGACATCGGTGCATTGAGGTACTTAGAGTGTTCCGCAATGAACAATAGAGGTGTCAAGGAGGTTTTCACCGAAGCTGCAAGAATCGCCTTGTCCTCCAAGGTGAGTTCCGACGCAGATGACTCCAATGGAGACCCATCCGGGTGTCTTATCATGTAAGTTCTCTTTTGTATTATTGTTAAGTATTCCTTTTACTAGTTGACTATAACCTTCTAACAGGGGAGCAGGACCGGGAGTATCTCACGGGAGAGGTGTCTCTTGATGGGAAAACATCGCTGGCGACGTAGGAATTGGAATTCATCTGGTACATTGTGTGGTTTTCAACAATCGCGCTACCTGACGGTGTGGGGTCCTCCTGCAACAGGGGAAGAGCACCGGTGTTGATGAAATCATCCAAAACCATCGAACTTGTTCTTCTCTTATGAAAGTGAGTACCAGATTTCCCGCCCAATTTCGGTTTACTAGGGGAAACCTTTGTTAACTCGTCAAAAGAGTGGCGGATTGAGGATCTCTCACTGAAATCCCACTCCTCGGGCTTTTTCAAGTTGACAAAAGATTGCGTCTTCTGTAATGTATTCACATTTTGATGGAAGAAGACTTCCTCCTCGTTGTGTGTAGTATTAAAGGGATCTAAGATGCTCCTGTTCATTTCATACTCGTCCTCTATATTATCTGCCCCCTTAGCCTTGTATTTCGCCTGTATTCTCTTGTAAAGTACCCCCAGAAGGTAGAAAAGAAGAATCCCCCCTATTATCGGGCCAATAATCACGTAAAACGTACCCTGTTCAAATTCTGTGTCTTTAATGAAAGGATTACCCTCTTTGGTAGGCACTTCCTGTTCTTCCATTCCAGTGGTGGGGACAACTGCCGAAAAGTCGGTGCCGCTCATGCTGGCTAGCTGGGTCGTTGCAGTGGACTGAAAGTCGTCTCCAGCCTCTGTAGTTGATATCATTACTGCCATCTTTTTCCTGGGTATCTATTAGTTTGTAGCAAAGGTATCTGGGGCAGCAGCGGTAACGCAGATCAATTGATACGAAAAGGTGAAAGGGTATCGCAAAATTTGGTCTATGAAATAACCCATGTTTACAATTTACCTAAATAGGCAATAAATTGGATTGGGTTGTAATTTAGATACAGAGGGTGGAGACGTAAAGAGTCAATGTAGATATTATCACTGGCGTTCAGCTCGGTAGAATGTGAACAATTTGGAGAAAAGAAGGACTCAGTAGTGGTCTTACGCTAGGGCACATTTGCTCAGGTGAGTATAAGTCAAGATACTCATATCCGGGGTAGTGTACAGTCCAACGAGTTCATAAGAGAATTTTGGCCTGTTTAAAAACTAGCAGTTCTTTGTGATATTAATCCTGCCGTGCTGGACAATATGAGTGTACTTCTGTGTCATTAAAGTGAATTATATTGATCTTCTTATTTGGTTCCTTATCTTGTTTCCTAATACAAAATAACTTCAAAGCAGAGCAAGAGTGTTGAAGGAGTTTATTTCCTTCAATGAATGGTAACATTAAGAGAATCACTAACGGTCCTCAATCTCAAATACTGTCTTTAATGAGCCAAAAAACTTCAGCTAAGAGCAAAGGACAAAGTTGCACATTTACGTGAAAGATAGGCTGGGAAAATAAATTGCCTTCATCCGATTTGTTTTGTAAAATGGATGAAATTCGTCTGTTTCCCATAAAATTGAATTTAATTCAAAGTTGCGTTGCAATAAAAGGAAAGATGTCGGATATTTTCACCAATTAGTCAGTTAAAACCATAAGAGCTATTTTTTGATGTATCTAGGCCCAATATCCTTGCCGCTCATTTAATCATCGATTGAAACGCAACTTCTATTGCTGAGAATTCTCGATTCAACCAAACTTACTGTCTGGAATATTCTGCCACCAAAAAGAATATTATTACATATATTTTCAATCATTGTAATTGGTCTTCTGGTTTCAGTACATTTCTGTTGCGGCTCTTCTACTTTACCCCCCTTTTGTCTCTTAAAGTTGACCATTTAATGAGCACTTGGCCAAAAAAATTCCTCCTCTTGTAATGCTAACTAGCTTCTCCTTATTAAACGATGCTTAGAGTGTCTAGAATCTTTTGCAAGCACGCCTCATTTAGAAGTTATGCTTCTGTGACCAACATCCGTTTGGTCCAATCAAATACCACTTTGGACCATGAGCTCTTAGCAAAATACCGGTCAAAGTTAGATTCTGCGGCCCAGAAGAAGGGTCTCAAGGATGCCAATGAGTTGAAGGAGATGATGAAGGACCAGTTGGAAACATTAAAAAAGGAGATGAACACGATCGATCCTTTGAAAGAGTTAGAGGATTATGAAAAGGCCATGAAGATGAAGGAATCAATCAAAAATCCAAAGAAGAAGTCATTGGATCCTATTGATCCTTCCAAGCCGGTTGAACCGTTTAAAACTTTGGATTCCTATATTAAAGTAGAGAAACTGAAGGAGTTGGGTGATAAAGAGATTGAATTTCTCTGGCGAGCCAGATTCCAAAATGAGGAAAATGCCCTAATTGCCTCAATTCCAAAGGAAACATACGAAAGAATGTATAAGTTGGCTAGAAAGAATCCGTCATTTGTCTTGCCTTTGCCAAAAGAGGATGCTCAATTAGAACCGGTTGAGGGAGATGAACAATCGACACCAATGGAGATTCATTACGTTCAATGGACCTTTGTCGGCCCACACACCACTCACTGCATGATCACCTCATTGATGGAGTATAAGTTGCATAAGGAGTATGCCAGACCACACACTACATTAGCTTTTCATCAAGAATTAGGGGATGATAAAGGTCTTGTGCTCATGAAGGGTCAAGTGGAAAAAGAAGCACCGATCACTCTCATGGAATCTCAGCTCTTGTTGATGAACCTTCAAAGGTTTTATGGGGGATTAGGGGTTGACTCCGAAATTGCTAAAGAGAGGGTGGAGTTATTGAAGGCTTTCAACGATGGTTCCAAAGGCTTCTCGATGGATAAATGTATTGAATTGGCTCAAAGTATGGAAAACTGATCAACTCTTTGGGTCCACTTGTTAATAGGTCAAGAGGGTTTCTTTCTTGCAATATATTTATTCCGATGATTTTTTGTAGTTTAATATAACACAATACTATGTCATAGAAACAAAATGTGTGTATAATGAGGCTATGATGTGGTTATCGACATCGTTAAAGTTACCACAGTAAATACACTGGATGTACTCATGTTTTAATTCTGATAGATCGTTTATATCTATGTTGGTTCGGTTTTGAGTTGCTTTTAAAACTTCCTTTAAAAAGATTAAATTGTCTTTTTTTGACTCGCAACATAAATATACCAAATGTTTGCTCTGGATTTTGAACTAATTTAAATCCCATTTAAAATATACTAATCGATATCAGAGGTCTTATATACTAGCTAAATAGCAATAAAAAAAGACCACATATAGAAGCGTAGTGTGAAAATACCAAATATAAAATTCCCAACCGTATGAACATCATCTGATGCCACTATTTGCATTATTCATGTGAATAGATCTAATTATATAGGGTGATTATGGCTTTTTGAAAGATGCGAGATGAGTTTCTTCTCGTGAAAGTAATTACAAAAAAGAGAACAGGTTTGGGGCCTTTCTTGAAAATACGTAAATCATTCTTAACCGGATCTCAGACTCATTTGCCATATTATCCACAATTCACCCAATACTAAGCCGAAATATCGACGAGTTTATTATTTCAGGTGATCAAGATACCATCCTCCTATTCAATTAACTCTATAAACCTCATAATGACACAAAATCACGCCTGATCGACTAGAAATCTCTCTTCTATGAGACTAATTTCTTCCAACACCAAGAAAATGTCCACCCTTTTCTTTAACACACCTAGACATCCCAAAACATCAAATTTGTACATCTTGGGGTCTCCACTCGTATCCAAAGTCATCTTCAACACTTCCAATAGTTTCATCAGCGTGGATTCCCCCGAATGAGCCAAATATGGGTCCATCAAAGTGGTCAAAATGGTATACATCACCTGCTTGTTGATGACAATCGCAAACTGTCCTGCCAAGGCAATCACCTTGATGAGCTTGTCCAACAACAATGTTAACAATACCGGGTGGTCCTGCACCCTACTCATCGATGGTAAAAGTGTGTCATTCAAGAGTGTCGACAATTGTAGACCGAATTGCAACTCATCATTATATCCCACCTGTGTTAGCTTTAAGACAACATCGTAAGAAATGTCCACCAAATATGTCGCCTGCTCCACAGGCGTCAAAGTTGGTAGAGATAACATCAACGGCAGAATGCACCGCCTCAACATTGGCTCTGTTTGAGACTTAATAATTATGTTATCCCTAACACCCATCAATCTATCACACAACTTGATGAGACATAAACATGCCTCTCGTCTCACAAAAAAATCGGTGTTATCCAATAAGGCCAAGAGGAACGGAAATATCGTTCTCCAATGGATATCTAGATGGGTGCTAATGTCTATTAGAGTGCAGACCACACCTACCAACTTAAGGTTTTTGGTTTTGAACCTATCCATTTGGTTGTAAGAATCTGAGTCCTTTTTACCCACCAATTTACCTAATATCTTCAATTTCTGTGTATCTTTACCACTAGCATGTTGATGGTGCTTTATATCCTCCAAACTTTTAGCCAGTTGATCTAATAGGGCATTTTCCCAAACTTCCTCTCTATCTTTTATCCCTTTTTCAACCAATTCGCCAGCTAAAACACGGCAATCTTTTGTAACAAAAGGCAATAATGACTGTGGGGAAATGTTGCACATTGACACAAAAATCATACCATCCTCATCCATCATCTTCAATGAGATCTCATTTTTCACAATTGTTTCAACTTTCTGAGCCATTTTTTGAGTCTCTAGAGAATTGTGAGAGGTTGATATTTCTCCTCTAGGTGTCAATTCCCACATTCGTTCCAAATCAACAAAGATTGACTTCAAATCACTCATACGATGGCTTTTTCTGATGATCCTCACTCAGGATGAAACACTCTTAAGACGAAGTTTCTCCCAATACCTCAAATTTTTACATTGAAATTTTTCGAAAATCTTTAGTCCCTCTTCAATCTTTTTAAAACCTCGTCTGGAGCGTAAGCAAGGGATGATCAATAGGGGGACAAAGAGACAGAGAACTCCAAGTGATGGGTTAGGAGAAATTTCCGCAAAAAAGAGGTCCGTTGTCACCACTGTTAAGAATTATTTCTGGAATGCGTTAGGATATAATAAAGGTGATGGTGAGAAGGTTAAAGGAGTTGAGCATCGAGAAGAGAGACGCGAGATAACAGCAAAACAACTTCATGATTATTATCTTTCTTTGAAGAACGAAAACCTGGATTTGGAGTCAAATATGGAGCAATTGAACGAGGGAGATTTGAAAAGTATTAAAACTTCAACAAGGGCCAACCCCGAGTTGGATTCTTTTATTTTGAAGAGTGAATCAAACAATCCATCGGGGTCAGTTGCTGCAGAGTCCACATTTATCAAGGACCAATTGGAAGACATCAGTTCCAGTTCGAAAATGATGGACACTGAGATTATCACAGCCGCAGATGACCAAGGCAGAAACGATACCTCATTCAGAGACTCAAGCTTAATTCTTCCAGACCCGGTTGAACGTGCAAACTTGATCCAATTAAAGAAAATAATGGAGTTGGAAAAGTACAAGAAGTTGAAAATGAACTATTTGAGAAAGTATACAAGCCATTTGGACCGTTCCGGACTATCAAAGATATCAAAAGAATTAAAGCAAAAGAAGAAAAGTTTCAATTCCGTCAATGACTTGCCTTTAAAGAGAAGAAATATTTCAGGTATGTTTGGTATTTCCCTTTTAAACAACTTACAAGATAAAGACATTGAGGAGGAGGAAGAACCAGAACAAAGCCAAGAGGCCGGAAAGTCAAAGGTTTCCCAAAAGTTAAAATTCAACACCAAGTCGAGTCTTGACGAGTTATCAGACAAGAGGAGACCAGTACCAGCGGCCAAAGTGGAAGAGAAATTAGAACCACGTGAGAAAACAGCTCCAAAACCATCATTTACATTTAACAAGGCTACTGAGCCGGTTAGGGAAAATATCCAAGCAAAGATTACCGAAGTTACAGGTGATGAAACACCGTCACAAGGGTTCTCATTCGGCGGTAGTTCCACTATGCTTGGAATGAAGAGAAAAGAGGAGGGTGAAGAAACGAAAGAAAAAGCAGAGGTTAAACCAAATGGGTCACAGTGTTCCTTGAACGAAAAACCGACTTTTTCTTTCAAACCATCGAAGCCATCATTTGAGGAAAAGGACGAGCAAAAGCCAGATCCTGCCTTCTCGTTCGGTGCTTCCACAAAAAAACAGGACGAGCAAAAGCCAGATCCTGCCTTCTCGTTCGGTGCTTCCACAAAAAAACAGGACGAGCAAAAGCCAGATCCTGCCTTCTCGTTCGGTGCTTCCACAAAAAAACAGGAGGACAAAGTTGCTGTCGCACCTGCCTTCTCGTTCGGTGCTTCCACAGAAAAACAGGAGGACGAAGCTGCTGTCGCACCTGCCTTCTCGTTTGGTGATTCCACAAAAAAACAGGAGGACGGAGCTGCTGTCACACCTGCCTTCTCGTTCGGTGCTTCCACAGAAAAAAAAGAAGACAAAGCTGCTGCCGCACCTACCTTCTCGTTCGGTGCATCATCCAAGGGTTTTTCATTTGGGGGTGATTCTTTGCATGCTCCAAAGGCTGCAGTCTCCACTCCAACCTTTGGAACGAAAAAAGTTACAATCGAAGAAATCGAGGATGATGGTGCTATCTCGTCTACTGTCCCACAATTTTCTCTGGCTGAAAAACATACCACTAGGGACGATGAACCAAAACCAACCCCTGTGTTTTCGTTTGGTGGCTCTACAGAAAAGAAACACGATAAGCCAGCCACTGCATCATCTGCCGAGAAGACGGAGGAACCAAAACCTACCCCTGCATTCTCTTTTGGCGCTTCTAAGGAAGACCAGCCAGTCACCGCTTCTGCATTCTCTTTTGGTGCTTCTAAAGATGAGAAACCAACCACCCCTGCATTTGCCTTTGCTGCAACCACGTCCGCCCTCGAAAAAAAGGAAGCCAAACCTGCACTTTCTTTTGGTGGTACTACAGGTGAGAAAAAGGAGGATGTCAAGACAAGATCAACGCCCGCATTTTCCTTTGGCGAATCGAAACCCCAATTTTCTTTTAGTGGGTCCGCACTTGAAAAGAAGGAAGATAAGCCTGCGTTTTCACTTGGTGTAGCAACAGAGCAGAAGCCTTCCGCCACCACTCCATCATTATTTGGTTCGGCTGAGAACAAAGCTACTCCTGTATTCTCGTTCGGTGCGGGATTAGAAAAGAAGGACGAGCCTAAACCAGCATTTTCACTCAACACTGCTGCCTCTGAAAAGAAAGATACAACAGCTGCTGCTCCAGCTTTTTCACTCACCACTGCTGCCTCCGAAAAGACGAATACAGCCGCCGTCCCAGCATTTTCATTCGGTAACAAGCCAACGGAAAAACCAAGCACATTTGCACTTTCTGGCAATCAGGATATAAACACCAAGCCAAGCTTTAACTTTGCTTCAACTGTACCAACTGTCGAAAAAAACGACGGACCCACTGTTGCATCATCCTTTTCATTTGGAAAGACTGCTGAGCCTCAACAGAGCATGGATACGTCATCCACACCAAAGTTTTCATTTGGTGCGAGCGGTGCATCAAAGGATAAAGCTCCAGTGGCTTCGACGTTTTCTTTTGGAAAGCCACAAAATAATGGTCAAATGACTAGCTCTCAAACTATGGCTAGTGACAAAATAAACTCTTTCAATTTTCAATCCAATACAGACAATGGGTCTGGGTTTCCCACGATGGGCGCTAACAATGAAAGCAAACCCGCGTCCGGCTTTTCTTTTGGAGGTTCACCGGCTCCATCAATGGGATCTAGTGCTGGGTTTAATAGCCAATCCAATACCGGGTTTGGGAACAACATGGGTGGATTTGGGCTCAACAAAAACCAAAGCAACCAGAACAGCACAGGTTTTTCATTTGGTGGTAATAAAAATGCCGGGCCCGGGTTTGGAGGACCACAGGCCACAAATACCGGCTTTGGATTTGGATCAGGTCCTGCTTCAAATGTTAACTCCGGTGGAAACACACCCAATGGATCCGGGTTTGGATTCGGGTCAAACAGCAACAACAATAACAACAACATGAACGGGTTTTCAGCAAACAATAATTTCTCAAATGGTCAAGGATCAGCCGGATCGATGAGTTTCGCAAATCAATTCAACACCGGTCCACCCCAAATAAATTTCGCCGGGGGTCAACAGATGGATTTGGCACAAGTGTTCCAACCTGGAGGTAGCGCGACACCACCAAATGGGAGACCAATAGCCCAACTTGGGAGGAGAAGGCGCCCACCCGGTGGTAGAAGATGATACCGTGCTTTTGTAGTATTAAATGAAGTAAATTAAGAGATAAAATGCCGAGCATATGAGCGCGTATTACATAAACAGGGGGCGTGGCCTACTATTAAATGTTCTCTTTCATATTGTGACTTTTATACTAAACGATGATTACACCGGAGGGTATGTTGATCGATTTATAAGCAGTAAAGAATTGGAACAATTGTACTAACCTATGACAGTTTTGTGGGCTCAGAGATCAGATGATTCGGATCCGAAAAAGAACGTTATCTACTTGACTATCAATGTTCAAGATGTGGACACAAATACATTAGAATTGGATGTTCAAACAGGCCAATTGGAGTTGAAAGCCCACTCTTTAACACTCGAGGATGATTATGGCCTTCATATCGACCTTTTCAAATCGATTGTTCCTTCAAATGTCAAAAAGACAGTGACAGGAAACCACGTTGCGTTGGTTTTACAAAAGATGGAATTGGGTAGAGAGTACTGGCCTCGTTTGACCAAGGAAAAAGTGAAATACGCGTACATAAGAACCGATTTCGATAAGTGGGTTGATGAAGATGAACAGGAATTGGAGGAGATGGAACACGACGACGGCCTAGAGGGCGTCGACGATTTAAAACAGTTCCGGGATCAGAATCTCGATTTTAGCGGACTGGCCCAACAGTTGGGACTTGAAAACACAGGCGATATTTCGAAAATGACCGATATGGATTTTAGTGATAGTGGGAATGATGATGATGACGAGGAAGAGGATGAGGTGGATGAAGAAGATCAAGAGGAGGATTAATGACAGAGGGGGTTAAATGGGCTATTAATCTATAAAATTTATAACGACTAAACCATCATTGCTCACCATCATCACTCTCTTCTAAAATATAATTGCCCAATTTATCCATTTTCAATTCCTTGACACCCTTGGAAAGGGCCTCAATGATTTTTTCGTTCTCCTCCTCCAGTTCATCCTCCTCATCATCACTTTGGGCAAAACCCTCATCATCACTAGCATATTCTTCAAAATCCGATCCTTCATCCTCATCGAAACTGTCCACTTCCTCGGCTTCACTGTCCCAGTCGGCATTATCATCATCGGCCTTCATGCTACTAAAGGCCGTTTGTAGCTCTCTATCGGAGTTGTCGAATTTCTTTTTATAACCCGAAGCTTTCACTTGAACGTCTAAATCACCCTCTCTTTCCACATCTCTTTCAAAGACCGGATATGCGTATTTGTAACCTTCACCATAGCCCTCTGTATCCAACATCATGGTATCATTCTTTGGTTGATAGTTGAATCTTCTCTTGAAAAACCTCCTAATACAGTTGACATCTCTTCTGAAGTAATATTCCGCATCAGGATGTTCAATGGAGATGCATTGTGGGAAATCAATAATAACAAATCCTTGTTCTGTGTCTCTATTATATGTACCCTCCTCCTTGATCATGATGTTATATTCGTTGAAATCACAGTGGATCAACCCGGCACGAGCCAATTCCACTGCAAAATTCATCAATTCTGAATATAACTTCTTATAATCATAATGCTCCATCAGAGATCTCATTGGAAAACCGTGAATTCTCTCCATTAACACCAAATGTCTCGAAGCATCATATGGAATTGGAACATTGAACCCTGCCTGATGAAGTGCACACATAAAATCGTATTCTCTTTCAGCTGCAAGCTTTGATAAATACATCCAAGTCCCACCCTTACCTATTCTTAAGTAATCTCTTTTGTTTCTAACGGTTCTAAAACTGACTCTCCCCAATCTGTGGATCTTCAAAACACGGTCTTTACCATCCTTAGTCTTTGCCGAGTAAATATCAGATTCCTTACCAACACCAATCGTGTGCTCCAATTCTTCAATGTGTCCTCTCTGATGAATGGCCTTCAAAGCACACAAATCAAACCCATTGTAAGTCAAACGATATCCATCATATTTTGCATTTCTTAAACGAGAAATTAAGCTCAATTTCGCCAATTCACTGATACACCTGTTGGTAGTGCCGGCACCTTGCTTCAAATTTGCTAATTGATGAATCAACTTAGTTGGAACCACTTCGTGAGTGTGAGAGCCCTTTTCAACAGCTCTTAACACCCTCCAATCATCAGATGAAAGGTATCTCATATAAGTTGTGTCTAATCTCATGGTGTCTTCCGTTAATAACCTTTCTCGATGATTATCGAATGGATCTGTGAGTTAAATTTTTCAATTTTAAAAAAAAAATTTCAGTTACCGAATTGGGAAAAAGCTCAGGCGCTCATCTAATAAATATATATATATGACGTTATTATTTTTCAACTATAGAAGAGGATTTTTATAAAAATTCACTCAAACGAAATTTAACGGGTAGCCATAGCCTTGGTGACAACTCTCTTCAAAGCCAATTCAGCCTTTCTGAAGTCATCAGCAGTGGATTCCTCGATTTCCAAAGCGGCCAAAGCATCAGACAAAGCAGCTTCGATCTTAGCCTTGGAGTTCTTCTTGATCTTGGCAGACAAGACAGGGTCAGTGACGGTGTTTTCAATAGAGGTAACGTAAGCTTCCAACTTTTGCTTGGATTCGTGTCTCTTGGAGAATTCTTCATCAGCCTTCTTGAATTCATCAGCATCATTGATCATCTTTTCGATTTCTTCGTTGGACAATCTACCGATGGAGTTGGAGATGGTGATGTTAGCGGACTTACCGGTGGACTTTTCAACAGCAGTGACCTTCAAGATACCGTTAGCATCAATTTCGAAGATGGCTTCCAAGACTGGTTCACCAGCTGGCATTGGTGGAATACCCTTCAAGTCGAATTCACCCAACAAGGTGTTTTCGGTACAGTTAACTCTTTCACCTTGGTAAACTGGGAATTGAACGGTGGTTTGGTGGTCAGCAACAGTGGTGAAAGTTCTTCTCTTGATGGTTGGAACAGTGGTGTTTCTTGGGACAACAGGAGCAAAAACGTTACCTTGCATAGCAACACCAAGAGACAATGGAATAACATCCAACAACAACAAGTCCTTGGTTTCATCAGAGGTGGATTGACCGGTCAAGATAGCACCTTGAACAGCAGCACCGAAAGCAACAGCTTCATCAGGGTTGATGGACTTTTCCAATTGCTTACCGTCGAAGAAGTCGGACAACATCTTTTGGACCTTTGGAATTCTGGTGGAACCACCAACCAAGACAACTTCATCAATGGTGGACTTGGAAACAGCAGCATCCTTCAAAACTTGTTCAACTGGGGACAGAGTGGACTTGAACAAAGCGGAGTTCAAGTCTTCGAATCTGGCTCTGGTCAAGTTAGAAGAGAAGTCTTCACCTTCGAACAAGGAGTCAACTTCAATGGTGGTTTGAGCAACGGAAGACAAAGTTCTCTTGGCTCTTTCACAAGCAGTTCTCAATCTTCTCAAAGCTCTTGGGTCGTTGGAGATGTCCAAACCGGTCTTCTTTTGGAATTCCTTCTTACAGTGTTCCAACAAGTTGGTATCGAAATCTTGACCACCCAAGTGAGTGTCACCAGCAGTAGCCTTAACGGTGAAAACACCACCGGCAATTTGCAAGAGAGAGACATCGAAAGTACCACCACCCAAATCGAAAATCAAAATGTGCTTTTCGGTTTCGGTCTTACCAGCACCCAAACCGTAAGCAATAGCAGCAGCGGTTGGTTCGTTGATAATTCTCAAGACGTTCAAACCAGCAATGGAACCAGCATCCTTGGTGGCTTGTCTTTGAGCATCGTTAAAGTAAGCTGGGACAGTGACAACGGCCTTGTCAACAGATTGGTCCAACTTAGCTTCAGCAATTTCCTTCATCTTGGTCAAAACCATGGAAGAGATTTCTTGTGGAGAGAAAGTCTTCTTTTCACCCAAGTATTCAACTTCGATCTTTGGGTTTCCGTTTTCGTCAATGACCTTGAATGGCCAGGTCTTGATATCCTTTTGAACGGAATCATCGGCGAAAGCTCTACCAATCAATCTCTTGGCGTCGAAAACAGTGTTGGTTGGGTTCAAAGCGGCTTGGTTCTTAGCAGCATCACCAATCAATCTTTCTTCTGGGGTGAAGGCAACGAAGGATGGGGTAACTCTGTTACCTTGTTCGTTAGAGATGATTTCAACACCGGCGACGTTGTCGTAAACAGCAACACAGGAGTAGGTAGTACCCAAATCGATACCGATAGCACCAGCAAATGTACCTTCAGACATTTTATGAATTCGTTGAAGAAAAGAGGAGGAAAAAAATCCTTCAATTGAGTGAAAAATTTTTTTTTTATCCACCGGAGATTGAAAAAATTGAGGATCTGTGCGCATGCGGCACAAAGCGCAAAGAGGCCCATGCGGGCCACATGTGCGAAAACTTCCTAATGCGGAGATTATGTAATGTTGCCAAGCTCAGCACGTATGATGTACAGGGCTAATTCAACATCGCTGGAAGGGCCGGTGATTGTGACAAGTTGCGTATGGGCAGTGTGCTGTATTCTATTGGTGTTATTTGCTTTTATTCTAGTTTTATCATCGTGAATAAATATCTGGGCGTTGGTTAGGTTTCTGATTCTTCTGATGTTACCACCGCTTGTTCCAATTAACCTTCTTACAAATTTTCTTGGCAAGAAGATATTTTGTGTTTGGGTCGTATCATTATCAATCATCATAGATGAATCATCAGCATCATCTTCTTGAACGCATATTTCTTGCTCATTGATAATGAAGGGTTGTGTCATTATTAGATGAAGATGGCTTGAAACTCGAGGAGGATTCCATTTTAATCCATCCAATAAAGCAGAAAAAGATAAATATTTACCACTCAGCTGCCTTACAAGTTGGCTGAAAACCATCTCTATTGTTTCCGGCCTCTCCTTATTTACGAGGAAAGTGAATAAGCCTCCACATAAATAGTGGTGAAAATCATATGTTAAATAATCCGGCTTTATTTCCAACGTGGTGGTATTTGGCAATATCAATCGAATTTTGCCCATTTTTAAGATCAGATGGTAGTAAATCTTAAATTTGTTAGTACTCTCATAATGAATAGTAATAAAGACATCAACTTACACTCCAAACCGTACCAACAATTTTCCATGAGTTTGAAGAAAATATTACTAACCACAGTTCATTAGTGAAATCGAGCTGATGAACTGATATCAATAATGCATGTTGAGCATTCTGGTTTTTTGAGCATTTTAAAGTGGTCAAAAGGGACACCAGTTCCAGTTGGTTCAATAAAACTCTTATTTCCAACTCCTTTAAAGGAAATCCACAGAAACCGCCATAGTTATACGGTTGGCTCATCTCGACCCCTTTATTGGCAAATGTGGAGATTAGTCGGTCCAATTGAATCCTTTCAAGCGGAAAAAAGACGGCAGAAGCATCCGGTAGTTGTAACATATCCTTAACCATGTTAACTGCTTGTTAATTGCTCTTGAATAGGACAATAAAGACACCTTTACAGAGAACTCACAAGAAACGCTACTTATCAGGCGCTGAGCTGTGGCGCCTATTTATTCCTTTTTCGGAAGAAATGACTCGAGATACTGAAATAACACCAGTTGTTCTCCTTTGAGCCCGCTGTCACTCCTTTTCTACACCAAGATACTCTTCCATTCAATATGTCAGGTACTCCATTGGGAGAAGTCATTTATGCATCGGTGAAACCGATGATTAGACTTTACTTGATTCTCTTCACTGGGTTCGGGTTGACCAGGATGGGGTTGTTGAGTGCTCAGATGGCCCGTGGCTGCTCAGACCTGGTGTTGCTAGTCTTCTTACCAGCTCTAGTTTTTAACAATATTGTCTCATACATTTCAATCAGCGATATAAAAACGATCGGTGTGATTTGCTTCACGGCTGTGGTCATGTACGGTATCAATGCCTGTGCCGCGTCACTGGTGGTATTTTTGACCCCAGTTCCGAAGGACCCCAAGAACAGATGGGTTGGAGGTGCAATGCTTGCAGGGATCATGCAGAACGTCTCCGATTTACCAATCGTCTATATTCAGTCCATGAGTATGTTCACCACCGATCAAGAAAACAAGGGGGTTGCATATGTCATCATTTGGCTAGCCATGTACATCATGTTTCAGTTTAACTTTGGGTTATCACAATTAGTTTCATGGGACTTCAGTTACGCAAGAGCCATCAAGAAGGATGATGATGAAATGGGAACATCGGAGTACGAGGATACGACGGATTCAAAAATAGACGACGACGACGACGAAGCCAAGAGTCCAATACCGCTTCAACCCACCTTTTCACATGATTCCGAGTATCCAACTTCCATTGCAACAGAGGATAGTGATCTTGAAGTGGTTGAAAATCCATCAACTTTAAAGCCCAACTCTCAAGCTGGGGGTAAGAAACGGAGGGGTTCAAATCTTTCTTTAGACCCAGTCTCTCTAAGCAAGGTTTTGAGCCAACAATCAAGACATCTTGCCTTGCACAAGCTTCCCTCTGCTAGAAGCAACATTGACTATGGCGACGGTGCCGATAATGTATCATTGAACGATGAGCTCATCAGAGAATATTCCCATGCCGAACCTTACAATCAGAAGATGTCGAAATTGATGAGAATAGCTACAGATAACAGGATCAATATAGAGGGGGATTCACAATCCCCACCCAAAAATAAGTTGGATGAGTTCGTTAAGAAGTACAATCTAGGCTTTCTCGTCTTTTTCTTCCAAAACTTCAAAAAACCCTCCTCAATTATTCTTGTTGTGTCCTTGGCCATTGCATTGATTCCATGGCTTAAGGCTCTTTTTGTTTCCAATGGAACGGTAGTCTTACCAAACGCTCCAGATCAACAGCCACCGCTCTCGTTCATTCTCATGTATGCTGAGTATTTGGGTTATCCTTGTGTTCCAATGGGTGTGATGTTGATTGGATCAGTTTTGGCTCGTCTTGAGGTCAACAATCTCCCCAAGGGATTCTGGAAATGTGCACTCGCACATACATCGTATAGACTCTGCATTTTGCCAATCATTGGAATGGCATTCACTATAAAACTGAAAGATATTGGGTGGTTATCCGATCCTATGGCTATCTTTGTGACCTGTCTTCAGTTTGGTTTACCTAGTGCAACAGTTCAGGTCTACGTTACTGCTGCCGAGATGGACCCCGATGACAAGTCATGCACCGCATTGAATTGCCTAGGTCTATATCTTATCTGTCAGTATGTTGTTCTGGTTGTTTCTCTACCAATAATTGCCTGCTATTGTATCAAGAAGGTTATAAACCTGTAAACAGCATCTCAATCTTTTATATATTGAATATATTCATTGTCGTTTCCTCTGCTGAGCATTTTGCGAGCAAGTCCGACTTCAAGCCCCTACACGTTTTTACTCAAGTTAAGGACGTCTTCTCTAGTGTCGTTTTAACTACCAATCTCTTCACGTTGAAGTCTACACAGATAAACACGTTTAACCGATCAGCCTTTTTATTCAAAGAATTCAATAACCCCAACAGGAGACGCCATAAACACCCCCTTAAATCTCTCTACAATTATCTATTCAAGAAACTACGGTTTAACTCAAAGGATAAGGTTTTCTTTTACTTATTGAGACAGGAGGAGCAAGAACACCAATTGGAACATTTGAGACGATTAAGAATGGAATTTCCACAATCTTCTTCAAACAATCATCAGATGCAACCATCATCATTAAACGATGACAGCATATCTAGTTATCTAAAAACTAAAATCATGGGCGCAGTGAGATCCACAAGGGACAACCAATATGTTAAATCAATCTACGGTTCCTCCGATCTAATGGCAAACTTTGCACCGTCAAATGGCCCCTACATGGACTCATACGAATCGATTCCTTTACAAACAACAATTCTACTCTACCCATCATATTCTCGTGTTGTGGAGGGGGAAAAATATATAACAAGGGTTAAAGGTTCTGTTTACTGCGATGGGTCAATGTCCACAAAGAATAGATTATTATTGAGTTTAGCCCAAAGATTGTCCAAACCATCTGGCAGTGTTCAACTGGGTAATCAGATGGATACAGAATTGAAGGAAGCCATTGTGAACCAAGAACCAAATAAGGATTTTACACAAGATTTTACATCAAGTTTAAACTCCATGGAAACAATCCCGTCCAATTGTGTTAAGGAGAGAATGCAAGGGATTCTGTCCCGCCAAATTCAAAGGACGCCATTGAACATCACCATTGGATCAAAGGACAACGTGGAACATTTAGTTGGAGCCAGAGTGAATTCAGATGACTTTGGTATGTTTGAAATCTCACTGATGACCCCATATGAGCCCAGTTACATTGTCGTATCTTCAGCCATCAACCCAGATATTCTTCAAACAATCAATACCGAGATTATTCTGCCCACAGGGGTTAGTGTAATAACCGATATTGATGACACGGTTAGAGAGACAGGAGTTCTAGGGGACAAAAGAGACGTTTTCAGAAACGTCTTTTCAAAGCCCTTCTCTGAATGCGAGATTCCGGGTGTTTGTTCATGGTTGGAAGAACTGCACAACAATTACAAATGCTCAATACATTATGTTTCAAATTCACCTTGGCAAATATATAATATTGTTGATGGATTCCTGAGCTATTTCAACTTCCCGATAACAAGTATCCATCTTCGTCAATATTCCGGCAATTTGATCTCCTCGTTTAGTCAGCCAAGCGCAGAGAGAAAGAGACCATCCATGGTTAATTTACTAACTGATTTCCCTCATCGAAAATTCATCTTGGTAGGAGATTCTGGGGAACAGGATTTGGAGGCATATCTTTCTCTTTTACCAGCTTTTGAAAGTCAAATCAAGGCCATTTATATTAGAGTTGTTTCAGGATCCTTAAGTTCTCTAGGAAAAGATGACGAGGTGTACAATGAATTGCTGCAGATGCTGGATACGAGAAAGATTCAACGGCCTATCATCCAAAGTAATCCCGCTGGCGTGGATTCCGATGAAGATTTTAAAATAGATGACAATAATCATTTTTCCAAGATGGAAATTGGGCCCCATTCAGAAAATCCTACGGTAGATACTGACATTAAAGGCGTTGATTCTGCTAATACTAACTTCGGTGGTGCGAAAGTCAAGTTGGCCCCATTAGTACCAAAAAAGCCATTTATTTTACAAGGAAATAAGATTGAGCGATCAGCGGGAAGGAAAAACAATAAATCAAACGAATATCAATACATATCAGAGCCTAAAAGTGAAGGTTCTACACCGGATGATCGTCCAATCACTCGTGTTAGGAGCAGGACTAAAAGTTGGAGCAAGGAAAGGGTCAGTAGCATTTTGAAAATGGGAGAAAAGATCTACAGGGGGGGTAACGAGGATGTACCACCACCACCACCACCTCCACGAAGTCGGTTGGAAGAACTATCATCGATTGCCATAGCAAATAAATCCATTGATTCCAGTGGAAGTGGTGGTGATGATGGCTCAGCAATTGTTTTTGAAAATGAAACGGCCGCCAATCCTCAAGGGGGTAGACAGCACGCAAACTACGGTTACTTCAGTGAAGAGGGAGATATTGAACAGGAAGATAAGAGGAGGTTACTTTGGAGGCAAAAGGTTAAGAGAATCGTTGAAGAAGTACCGGAGCATATTGACGTCAAGTTATGGACGAGGATCGAAAATATACACGATGACAGTATCAATATAATATTGGAGGAAACTTATAAGAATAAGTGAACCAATGGTTTATTTTTAGATTATATTACATGAATATATGCATTTGTTACGTTAAGAACCCACACTCTAGACGCTTAGGAAATAGTTAGGGAATCAATCCACCTTGTTAGCTTCGGCGAAGGCGTTTGACCCATCACCGTAATCCTTGATGGTTGGTTCATCCACATCATTTTCAGCGTCCTCAAGAGCCTTCTTAAATTGGGACATATCGAATTCTTCACCGTTATCATTGTTGAGTTCTGCCTCTTCTCTGAGCAATCTATCGGAGAACTTCTTTTGAACAATTTCACGGCCCGAGAGGATCTTCTTCGACTTGTCCTTGGAATTAAGAACTTGTTGCTTGTGTTCCTTCTTCCACTTGGCAAATGTTTCTGGGTTGATTGGTGTGAGACCAGTTTTTGGCAACTTATCTCTTTCGGTTTCAATGAACTCTTCCAATGTGATTTTCGGTTGATTTTCAAGAGCCATTCTCTCCAAACGACGTTGTTCCTTAGTCTTCAACACAAATCCTGGTGGGAGAGAATGACGGTACTTACACTCCACCTTCAATTTTGTGTCGGTGTTAGGACATTGCCAAAACCAACCGTACTTACCGTCTTCAACCGCTTGAATAAAGTATTTACACACTTTATCAGTTGTTGTCTTGGGGTTGCCATGCTTTGAAAGAATCACATTACGGAGCTTTTCTTCATCCCATCCGTCCATTGTATCCTGCATCTTTTTCTCCTTTTCCAAATCTTTATCATCGGTATACAAATCCTTTTTAACCGCCTTTCTTGCCACATTCAAATCATGCGAAAACTTACACTTGTTACCCTTGGTACAGACCCCCAATTTAAAATATTCACAAAGAATTGACTTTGGATCGACACCAAATGGTACTTTTTGGGTAACCACTGAACCCTGTAGCAACTTGAGCGCCTCCAATTTCGCTTCTTCTGCAGCCTTCTTCTCTGCAGCTCTCTTCTTTTGCATTTCCAGTTGTTTACGGGCATCTGGTGGGGCGCTTGCTCTCACTTGGGCGATATGTTCTTGCACTTTTTTGGATTTATTCTTATTTTTCAAACCAAAAGTACGGTCCTCGGCGGCCTTGGCCTTGGCCTTAGCCTTGAGCTTCTTTTCGGCATCCTTTTGCTGGTTCTTATTCGCTTTCTTTGGCGGCATTCTTTACAATTTGATGTCTTATGACGTTGAACTTGAGAGTGAAAAGTGAAAAAAAATTTTGCGCAGGATAGATTCAATGGTTACGTAACATTACGTAACATTCTTTTCAAATATACATGAAACCATCGAATTATCTTGTGAATAGAGGTGTGGAAATAGGGGATTGGAAAACTATCCGTGCAAGTGGTATCATAGTTATATTTCTGAGCTTTTTTTTTAAATATTAAATACCAGCTTTTGGAGAATATTGTAATCTACACGGATTTTTCATCTGATCAAGACATTATTAAGGTGAGTATGCATTGTTAACATCATACTCTCTTTGTATAAAATTATTTACCTCTTTCATGGCTATAAAAATATATGTTTTAACCCTGTTGCTGAGCCAAGCTTACGCAATCTTACATCATCTTTGGCCCTTCACCGGAAAATTATCACACAAGCTGAAACGAATCATGATCACTTCTGTCTTCTTCACTAGAGCTCCAATTGGATCGGAACATGTTATTGGGTTCAAGAGGAATTTCAAAGAGAAACCAAGTGAAATCATTGCGCCAACTATCTACTTCTTTAAGAGCTTTAAACGCGTCCAATAACTACAACAGGGTCACATTACCAGATAATAGAAGAATGAGAAGAGAGTACAAATTGGCCTTCATGTCCGGGTTGGTACTTGCGGGATCATATGTTTTTATGGGCAATTCAATCTATGCAGATTCTAATAATAATGGGTCCCAGCATGTGACTACACCAAGTCAACCAGCTGCTGCGCCAACCACGACTCACACCTTCTTTTCAACTACAACAACAAATTCCTTAGTGAATGGGGGATCCAGTGCACAGAGCAATAAACAGGGTATCACAATCTGCACTGACGAAGAGGTGGACAGACGCTTACGTAAATTTGAGGAGTCATATTACGTGAAAAGAGGCAAGGGTGTTTCCAGGTACGACATTTCACAATTGCCATCAAACAACCCAATTGAAGATGACAGATCGGAGAAGATTGTAGAACTTCCTATTCAGGATGTTTTCAACGATGGGGCAAGGGTTGATTCCGATTGGCACTTTTGGTCAGTTTTTGATGGCCACGCAGGTTGGAACACGAGTGCAAAGTTGAGGGATAACTTGATTGATTATGTCATTGCAGAATTGGACACAGTTTACAAGATTAGTGACAAAAATTTGAGATTGATCCCATCAAATGAAGTTATCGATAAGGCCATCAAGCAAGGGTTTTTAAAATTGGATGATGATCTCGTGAATAAGAACGTTCAAAAGTTGCTAGATAACCCAAATAAGGCTGCTGCGGCGGAATTGTTGATGCCTGCACTTTCCGGTTCTTGTGCATTGATGTCCTTTTATGACACCCATACAAAAATGTTGAAAGTGGCCGTTACCGGGGACTCGAGAGCTTTGCTGGGTTCTCTTAATGAAGAAAACAATCAATGGACAGTGGAAGCACTCTCAGTTGATCAAACCGGATCCAATCCAACCGAGGTGGCAAAACTATTGAGTGAACATCCAAATGAGCCAAACGTCGTTCGTAATGGCCGTATTTTGGGATCTTTGGAGCCATCAAGGGCTTTTGGCGATGCTCGCTATAAATGGTCCAAGGAGATGCAAACCAAGGTGTATGATCAATTTTTTGGCAGGCAAAGTCCTGCCAATTTGAAAACCCCACCATACGTCACGGCCGAACCAATCATCACAACTCATGAAGTCAGCCCAGGTAAAAACGATTTCTTGGTCATGGCTTCTGACGGTTTGTACGAAATGTTATCCAATGAAGAAATTGTTGGTCTTGTGGTTAAATGGATGGAAAACAAGAAGATTATTAAACCAAAGAAAGGTTTACTTTCATCGATTTGGCCAAATGGGAAAGATAAGTCTTTACCAGAGGTTCTGGATGTGAGTGATAAATCGGGAAAGCCAAAACAGAGGATTAGAAGAAGGGGGGATATGAACAGCTACATTTTGAAAGATGATAACGTTTCTACACACTTGATTAGAAATGCCTTGAGTAATGGTGGCAATAAAGATGATGTTAACTTGTTGGTTTCAATCCCATACCCATTGAGTAGGAGATACAGGGATGATTTGACCGTGACTGTTGTATTCTTCGATGATAGTGGGAAGGATCATCCAACAGGTAAATTGGAGATAAATAGGGAAGCCACTGCCGGAGGATTGGACGAAAATTTGAAGTCTAAGTTATAAAGTGTTTAAAGATAAAATTTGCTTTAAGTTTCAAATGAGTAATAGGGGGGGAATTGAATAACTAAAAAAGGTAAAAGAAGGTAAAGATCATAAATACGACAAAATAAAAGACAAGACCCGTGAAACGCCCGTAAAAGAATCTAGCATGCACATTGGTTATCGCCCTCATTGGTTTGAGATGGCGCATTCAAATCAACTCTATTTCCGTTCGTATTGGATTCCAAATCTGTTGGTGTTGATGATTTATTGGCAACCTTTTCTAAAATCTGTTCACCAATTGTCATAAAGACCTCATTGACGTTATAAGCCGTCTTAGCGGATGTTTCAAAGAAGATGGCCCCCTCTTCATCGGCCAAACTTTGGCCTTCTTCAATCGACACCTTTCTTGAATTTTCTATTTCCGTTCCCGTCTCCTCATCAATGATAAGATCGTACTTGTTACCACATAAACCGATGATGATGTTTTTTGGTGCCTGGTCCTTCAATTCCTTAACCCAGTGTCTAGCTTTGATAAACGAAGCTGGTTTTGTCACGTCGTAGACAACCAGAGCCGCTTGAGAATTTCTATAGTACAATGGGGCCAAGTTTGCAAATCTTTCTTGACCAGCTGTGTCCCATATTTCAAACTTGATAGTCTTGTCCTTGATCGTACACCTCTGGGTGAGGAAGGCTGCACCGATTGTAGGTTCTTTGTTCTCCTGAAAATCATTAGAAACGAATCTCAAAACCAGAGATGACTTACCAACTGCGGCTTCTCCAAGAAGCACCAATTTGATAGATATTTGGTTGTTAGACATATCTTTATGCAAAAAGGGGAGGTGGCGGAAATCAATCTAACGTGAGAAAGTTCGTTATATTGGAAAAAGGCTGGTGACGATTACGTAACAACGTGGCGCATGATACAACTTGCCCAAAAGGGGAATTTGCTCATCTCTGAAACTACACTGGTGGTTTTTAAGTTGCGTGTTTCACGGGAGTTTGAGGTGTATTTAGTTGATATTTTTATTATTAAATAGAATGGATTGCAAAGAGTATATAACTGGTTTTCCTCTTGCGCGCTCAAACCAACAGAGGTCTTATAAGTATTTACAATTGTTGAATGGGATTCTGGTACTATTGATAACAGATCCCAGTGAAGACATTATTTCATGTTGCTTGACAGCCGCAGTTGGCCACCATTCAGACCCCAATGAAATTTCCGGTCTGGCCCATCTTTGTGAACACATGATGTTTGTTAATTCGAAGGAATTCCCTAACCCGGATGAATACCGTACAACTGTCCAGCAGGCTGGAGGGTTGTTGAACGCTGTGACCAATGGAGAAAAGACAAGCTATTATTTCTCTCTACCAGGCAAAGGAACTGCTGGGTCTGAAACTTTTGAAAAGGTTCTCAAGATGTTCACTGCTAGTTTTAGAGCCCCACTGTTTAATATGGTGGATTTGAACAGAGAAATCTATGCAATCGATAACGAACACAACAATAATAAAAATTCTTCAAATAGGGTTTCGTTTTATGGTTATAAGCTATTGGCCAATGGCAACCACCAGTTTTCAAGATTCTCGACTGGAAACTTTGATTCCTTGACGGAATCAAGCAAAAAGTATGACATTCACGAGAGATTGGACCACTTTTTCAGAAACAACTACAAACCCGAGAATATGACGTTGATTATTAGGGGTCCCCAAACCATCAATTATTTAAAAAAGATGGCAATTGGTCATTTCAGTTCAATCGGGTTGAAAAGTAAAAAGTCCCTCTTTGGCACAAGGCTCATCGACAAAACTGTCCGCCTAAAAGACCGATTTGATGAATTCAATATCGGGGAAGAAGTTTGGAGTGAAAAGTACAAAACAAAAGTGTACACTGATAAGAACACCGGGAGAGCGGTTTTGATAAAGATGGATATTTCACAAGGGTTTCTTAGACTAGGTTTTCCAATTGATGTCAAAGGCTCAGGATTGGATCCAAAGGATTTGACCTTTTTTATGGATTTTTGGTGTGAGATAATGGGTGATGAATCCGCTGGATCCTTGGGACTAACATTGATGAATAGCGAATACATTTCTGGTATCATGACAGACTCCCCGAGTTTAACGTTCAATACAAACCTTGTGGAAATCAAGCTGACACTCTTGGAAAAGGGGTTGAACAATTTGGATGAAGTGTTTAAATGCATATTTGAATACTTTTCAATTTTCAGTGAACCATCTACAAAAGGAGTCAAGCATATTGCCAAGTCGATGTCTCAATTTCATGGGATCTGTCTTTACAACTTTCTTCACTCTGAACCAGAGGCCGATTCTGTCTTGGAGAATAAGAATCTTTCTCAGCTCATGATGGGTAATATGTCCACTCTAGGCAGATGGATCAATATTAGGTTCACAGTCTTTGATAAGTCAACCATGGGGTATAAAGGCTCTTATGCTGAAGGTCAAGAGTTCTGGTTGGAAAAATCACGACAATTCACTCAATTCATGCGACAATTCATCACAATTGATAATGCTCTAGTTACATTTACCGGAGACGTTGACTCAATTTTAACCAGCCATTTATTTGTTACTTCACCAACCCATAATGAAAGAGATGCCCATTTTGATTTTGAATATTGCATAGTCAGAATAAACCCGGACATTAAGAATTTGAACCCAAACTTGACTTGGTCTATGGAGTTACCACAACCAAACCAATTTGCTCCAGAGATGGTAAATGCCCAATTAACTCTACTTGACCAACTTGATCAGACCGTGCATGCATCTTCCAACGCATCGTTGGGTTATTCGGTTAAAAACACAGGTACATTGACAAGACCAAAACTGGTTTTCCATGATAGGGGTCACCAACTATGGGCGAAAAGAGAAAGTGACATTTTATTTGACGACAAGGCATTATTAACCGTCTTGCTCAGACCAACAGATATACAGCCTACCCTGGAATTGATATCTGCTCTTGACATTTTGATGTCATTCCTGAATGGTAAATTGTCCCAGTATTTATATCCTGCCCTCTTGCTCAATTACAGTTTTTTCCTCTTACCTTCAACGCAGGTGGACGGGGGTATTATCTTACATGTTTCAGGGCCCAACATTAACATTCATAGGGTTCTAACAATTCTGGTGGAGGAACTGGGTGTGGTGACAGCCAATTTTGCTCAGCAAATTTCAGACGAAGATTTCCAAAGACACAAGAAGTTGGCCCTGAATGGTCTGGATAAGATATACACCATGCCGTCATGCGTTTTAAGTGTTTTGGGGTTATACGCCACCCTAGAGCAGTATATTTGGCCTATTGATCAAAGAGTAGATGCGATAAAAAAGATCACCAAAATTCAGATTGATTGTCATGTGAAGGGTTTATTTGAAACTTGTTATATGACGTCCTTGCTGCAGGGTGATATTGATGTCACAGATTACAATACAAAATTTCTCCCAATCATCACAAAAGTGGTCAAGAAATTCGATGGTCAGAACAATCCACCCACCTCCACTGTTTACTTACCGGAGAATTCAAATTATGTGATTAAATCCCAGACCCAGGATGCCAGTAATGTGGTCACGTATTTTATACAAACCAATTTGAGGGATGATTCAACTACCAGGACATGGGCAAAGTTGGTGGCCTACATAATGACCACCACTTTGATTTACAAGTTGAGATCGGAATACCAACTGGGATATATTGTTCAGGTGGGGTTGAAATCACTGAGAAAAACACAAGGAATTGCTATTACTATTGTAAATAGCTCTTATGACAGTGCTACCTTGGATGAAAAGATAGATGTGATTCTAATCAAATGGTATGATGAGTTGGCTAGAAGACTGAAGGGACCCAAATTTGCGCAATTGGTGAGCAAATTTATCTCAGTGGAGTTATCATCCAATAACCTCTCCTTTGAAACCGGTTCAGCCAGTTTATCGATGGATTTGTTCACTATACCCGGTGGTGAAAGGCCTATAGTTGTACAGCATAAATCCCTCTGGGAGCAAATATCCACCAACATCTATGCATTTTCCAATAGTTCAATGGGAGAAGAATATATTGAAATTGATATTGTCAAGAAGATCAGCCTCGAAGACTTGCTCGAATACATTCAATTGAGAATCTTGCCAAATGGTTCAAAGAGAGCCAAACTTTCCGTTCAATTGGATAGCACCAAATCCCAACAGGAAATAAACGCAGCACAGGCCCCAATTCAGCTATACATCTGGCTCTCCAGTATGGGGTTACCCATTGAAATCAAGGATCTGACACAAATAGCTCAGCAGTCAGGAGATTCACAGGTAGCCTTTGGTAAAAACCTGTTCAAATACTACCGCTCTAAGGGTAAAAGTATTACGTTGATAACCGGAGTTTTAGCCAATCTATCGAAATCAGTACTATTCAACTTATCTGGAGATGGGAAGAAAAAGGTGGATGGTCAGAAACTTGCTGAGTGGATTGAATTTGATGAGATAGACGAGTGGAGAGCCCAGCTAGGGTATGTCAAGGATCGTAAGACATTGAGAGAAAAACTGTACGATTTCTAAGGGGTGTTTTCAATTAACTCCGTTCTATATATTGTTTTAAGGAAAAGAAATTATATGCAGTGTGTATTCAAGCCTTGGCCCACTCCATTGCCTCTAAACAGGTGACGACAACAACAATGGTCACGGGTAATGTCAAGATAACGTAACCGTAGAACAAGACCCCAGCCATCTCCTTTTGGTAGATTTCATTCAATTGGCAAATTTGGCTCAATTGAATGGCTGGCGGAGATGTGATCAATAAGAAAGAGGTAATGAGAAAGATGGGATCGTCCATGATGCTCAAAGAGAGATATTTGACCCCCAGCACCACCAATGGAAGTAGAACCAAAGAGGGTAGGACCATTCTGCCCAACAAGGACCCCAGAATCATCCTTGAGTAGTGGGGAGAGGCGGGTGGAATTTCCGAGGAAGGAGCCAAGTTGGCACCCAAGACGACCAAAATTAGAGGAATGGAGACGGTCCCCAATTGGCGGATCGAGGACGAGAGCGTAAGCTGGACGAAACCGTTATTCTCATAAAACTGGGACTTTAGAAAGGGGACGGATGCGACAATCATCGCCAAGAGCATAGACCACAACGGTGGATTCATCCACCCCATTAACTTGTTAAACGCTTTCACAGCAAAGGATTGGTTAAGGGGTTTATCCAGTTCGTCCGAGGACGAATCTGGTGTTGAATCACGATGACTGCTCAATAGGGGTGTCGAGTCCTCGGATTCATCGTCCTCATCTTCACTCTCGCAATCGGCGTCGTGTAAAGTGGAATCCCGATGATTAACGCTCGTTGAATTTCCTGTATAGTCCAAAGGCTCAACTCCGGTATCAACGATTCTTTCCTCATCCTCAAGACCAAATGATTGATGGAAAATCACGTGATGGGGCTGAGGCTTCAAGAGCTTGTTGTAACCCCACGACCATCTCAACATCTGTCCCAGCTGCTGGAATATAAGGAGGTATATGAGTCCTCTGGAGGCAATCTTATCGGGAGAATCGTTCTCAATGTCGTCCCACTCCAGACCTGGCAGCGAATAGGCCAATGACAACGTAAGGGAGACAGGAAGAGAGTTGGAGTTCCCAAAAACCGACATGGCCGTGACAAAGTTTGATTCCGGCTCCGTTAGGTTCAGCCATCTGCCTATAATGAGGGAGGATCCATAAGAAACCAAAGTTGTGATCAAGAAGAGAATTGGGATGATGATCACCTCCAGGAGCTTCTTAATCGAAAGGGAGGATGCCAACTTCGAAAAGATAAGTGCTGGTGTGAAGAGATCCACGTTCAACCTCGATATTATCTTGGTACCTTCGTTGGAGAGAAGCCCCTTATGAGCTGCCCAAAACCCCGTCAGGGAGATGATCATCACCTGGATGACGGCTTCAAAGGTCAGAAAAGTGATTCCCGAGAGAGAGAGCGTAGCGTTAAGCTCCTTCAGCATCAAAGGGATGAAGCAGTGATAGTTACAAGAGAAGAAGGCTAAGTTACCCGATAGAGATAAATTATTTCGCAAGAAAAACGTGGACGGAGATTGTGACATCACCAGCGGAAAAAGGCCTTGAGCTTTGTCCCGGCGGATGGGACCTTCGAGACACTGGACGATTGGGTCTCACTGGATGGGAGAGTGGGAATTGGTTTATCCGAGGCGGAATTGGTAATATGCTCAGCATGGTTTTCGTCAACTTGACCAAGATCTTCAGGGTCTGAGATATCGGATTTAACTGCGAGGTTCTTGAAAAAGGACTCGAGATCTCTGCCAAAATTGGTGAAGCGGTCATTCAATTGAGGATTTTCTGTAAGGGAGGAAACCTCTGTCTGAGGAGGTCCTTGGTCTTTTTTGACCGGTGGTGCTGACACAGAAACTGTGGGAGACATGCTTGTCCTGGTCTTTCTGGCTGTGGTGAAAAGATTCGTAAATACGTTACCTTTGCTGGTCAAGTGTCTGGCGACGTGTCTTGGCTCAAAGAAATTAAAGAACTCGTCCTCAGTGTTGTGGTTCCAAATCAGACCCACTCTGGATCGCTTGAACTTTTCAATAAACTTGTAATTGAAGCGGTGGCAATCATTCTCAAACGCGTCCAAGCCTAACTGGTCAAGTAGATGATCGTTATTTTGGAGCTTCTGATGGTGTAGAAATTGGTCGTACTTGATGCTTGAAAGCATCCCAATCGTGTATTCCTCAAATTGGGTCCGGATAAAATCATCTCCTCCCTTGTAGCCACCGTTTGATATCTGGGGATTGTGGTTCAAGGTCATAGATGCAGGCTGGTATTGGGTGTCATCGTTTACAACGTCGTTGGATTTATCGTGGTCCACCTCGGAAATGATCGAATCAATAAACACCTTGTCGTCGGAGGTTAGCTGGATCAAATCCTTGAGATTCTTGTTGAGATATTCCACCCTGCATCCAGACGTCGCATTACCAAAGATGCCCTTCTCGGGTTCGTCCAGATGGACTATCAAATCAAACCATTCGTTCTTTCTCTCCAGTATGATGTCATTGCTGGCCCCAATGATGAACGACTCGGTGTTGTCGTTAGACAGATAGTCCAGTTGTTGGAGGGTCATGTAGGGCTGGAAAAACCCTGCTTTGCCAAAGATGGTTAACGGCAATCCAATGAATTTCATCATCGACTCCCTGTCCGAGGACTTCAACCCATTGGTCTTAGTCCACTCTCTCGAAACCCTATCAAGTAATGGAAAGCCCGAGTCTCCCAAATGTAGTAGCAACGTGGGTATGAGCCCAACAAGACAATATTGAATGTTGGATAGAAGGTTTAGATCCTTGGAAAAGACCAAGATCTTCGCCTGACCTAGGAGCAGACATTTGAATAATACCAACGTATTTCTTCGCAACTTCAGTAGACATTCTTGAAAGTTCAATCCCATGTAAATGTCGCTCTCTCTGATGATCTTCTTGTTCGTTGAATCAGCCACATTCTCCTCAAAAAGGTCATCATTCTTTAAGATGTAACCATTCTGGTTATAAACCCCCCGGATGTGCTCCCAAAGGGTCAATAGGATATCATAGTCATCAAAATTGGACTGATCAAACCAACTCTTGGTGATCACACCGAGCTGTTCCCTCAATTGAATCGGTAACGGCTCCCGAGAAAGCAGAACAACCGATTTTTGAATCGTACTTCGTTTTATCTTTGCATCATCTTTTTTGACCAACTCGGAAGCACTGGACTGTCTTATGCACCCGCACCCAAAAAGGGTTACAACTGTTTCATATGGGTCCTCCATCTCTATGATTGGGGTGTTCTTTGGACCACCCTCTTTTGCAACCTCTAAGGGGTCATCCACAGTGATCATATGTTCGTATGGTAACTCAACACCATGCTGCCATTTTGGATCGTAGGATAACGTGAAATGGGTGAAGGTTTCGTCATATAGATGAGCACCATCTGGTAAAGCCTCAAAAGGCAAATGCGGCCACATTTTTGTATATTCCTCAACCTTGGAAGCCATAGTTGCACCTCGCTGTTCCTTTTTGGCATGGAGAATGTCATCGTCTATCCAATATTCAATTTCTGGCCCTTTGATGTGGTCAAAATTAACTGCACATAAGGAAAAGACGAAATCCGATGTGATGCTATCTAGAGCGGCAGCTGTGGCGGGATTCCTAATGTATTTGTATTGAGGTGTAATGTAGAGGGGCTCTGCGGCGTTTTCTGAAGATGGTTCGATCGATTCCACACTTTTAAGAGATGTGGTGTCTTTCTCGGGGCCGCTTGGAGTATCAGTTGATTGTAATTTGTTATCAGGAAGTTTATCATCGCATGATAATTCTACAACCGTGTCAGTACCAGTGGGTTCCTCAGGTGAACCGATTTTAGCTTGAAGTGTTTCGGGTTCTTGCTGAGAAATTGATTCTGAGTTTGCGTATGCAGTATGATCATTTGATGATTCTGAACTTGAACAGGAAAACTTTTCAAGACATTGAGTAACTGCTTCAGTGAGTGAATTGGAGCTAGTGATGTCAGCAACAAGGGAATCGCCTGCAGCCGTTGCTTCACTATGTGGTTCATTTTCTTTTAATACAAGTTTTTGCTTTTCTTCTGCTGCTGCAAACGGAGAGATGGGGGCGATATCTGACCCAAGAGGATTCTCGCCAACAGGAGCCGCACTTGGTTCATCAATTGCGTCAGATTGAATACGATCAATATTTGCCGCCTTGGATCCACCTTCAACCTCTTCTGTTTTTTCTGCCATCTCTTTACGCTGATCATCTGGTCCCATTTCGCAAGGTTTATCCATTGCTTCGCCACCCTCTCTCTGATTACCACGTGTAACTGCATCTTCCTTTGATTGATCACCTTCTTCTTCTTCTTCTTCTTCTTTTTCCACCACCACCACCTCCTCCTCCTCGCTGTCGTCATCAACTACAAATGCATCATTTTTTGCCTCTGCCAGATCTAATTCCATCCTGGGGTTGGATTCCACGATATCCTGAGCCGCTTCAATCTCATGGTCACTTTCGTTATTACTTTCCGGTGACTCCACGTTACCAATTTCGCTGGCAATCGAGTCACTAGCCGTCACTGGTTCACTTGAAACACTCTTAGTGACCTCTAAATTCTTTCCACTCTCTTTTGGCTCCGATTTCGACTTCTGTTTACCCATCTTCAGCGGGTTTCTAAAGAAGAGAGTTATGATCAGAGATGAAAGATCTTCAACCTATTGGCTTCTCTTGGCCACAAAAAGATAAATCCTATATTCTTAACACTACAAATCCTCAACCGCAACGTACCCCAATACAAAAGATATAAAGTCTAACTACAATTGTGCTGGGTCGTTTATGTACCGCACAATTGGTCCTTCTCCCACCTTTTCGACAATCTTGTCGATCCAAACAAGCAGCACACCAGCCTGTTTGAGAGCCCATTCCTTGGCCATAAGCGTGTAGCACCATTTGACCACTGCGTCCAGTTGATCGATGTCAAAGGAATTGACCAGATTTGGTATATCGCTCACTCTACATGAGGTTAAGGCGTCCAAAGTGAGATGGCAGTAAGCCTCCCTGGCGTCATCTGCAGCACCAAATGGTTGGAACTGCATGAGAGATTGAACTCCAGTGGCGGTATCGCCTCTCTGGAGAGCCTGTCTTAAAGATTGGCCCAAGTTGTCCATATCAGCCACAGTGAGGTCGGATCTTTCCTGAGGAAGAGGATCCTGCTCATAAGTGAAGTCTGGATCGTACTGTTCAATGTCAATTCTTCTCCAGTCGTCTAGATTGGCTGCCATCGATGAATATAGTAGAAGGGTGTCGTGAGTATAATTTTGAAGAAAACCTCCCCTCGTTATACGGTGTTTAGGCAATGAGTGGCTTGGAACAGTACTTGGAGTCCAAATATGCCGTAGATGAAGAGACTGATAGGAAGGTGAGGAAGAGAAGATTGAGCGAGGATTGGAACCAAGTTGGTAACGTGCAAACAGACCAAGTTACAGCGGAAAATACGAATGAAGACACACATTTGCCTCCACATGTTGCGGAGGTGAAGGAAACAGAGGCAGGAAAGAAAGAAAAGGAGGAGGTTAGCGAGAATGCGTTGGATGTGGCAGAAATTCCGGTTTATAAGTCGTCACAGGACCCAGAGAAATTGGACAAAGAGTCAAATGTTGTTTCAAGAGTAGAAAGTAAAGTGAGCCTACCTAAGGGCCCTAAGAGAAGGAAAGCACCGGAAACGTTCTTGAGGGATAATCTGGAACAAAATACGGTATATAGGGACAAATATGGAAGAAAAACGGATAGAAAACCAATGAATAGGGACGAACAACGTCAAATGAAGGATGCTGATCGTGAAAAGAGAATAGCCTATTTGAATAGAGACGAATATAGTGAAAAGATAGCAGAGTTAGACATTGGAAAAGCCAAAGAAGAGAAACAATCCGCTATTAGAGAAGAAGATCCGGCTTTGATGTTTAATAAAAGGATCCAAAATGAATACAATGAATCTCTTGAAAAGAGTACTCATCTGAGTGTTTGCGGTAGGAAATTGTTCAAGGATGAAACCCTCTTTCCTCTTAATCGATTTGGTATTGTTCCTGGCGCATTGTGGGATGGCGTGGACAGAGGAAATGGATATGAAGAGAAGTGGTTAAATGCTCAGGTAGAAAGCGCACACAAGTCCGCGCAGAAGAAGGCGGTTCTCAACGAGGACTAATATCAGGATAAAAAAAGAAACAATTAAGCCTATAAAACATTTAATGTATATAATACCCTTTTAGCCTAGTGTACAAAATCATTTCTTCAACATGTTTAATAACTTTTGGGACGCATCCGCGTTCTCGTTGCTGTGGACGACATGTTGTGTCTGTGGGGTGTACGGTTGTTGTTTCTGGCCAGCAGCCTTTCTACCCATCATTTGGTTGAGAATTCTCTGTGCAGCACCGGTGGAAGGTGCAGAGCCAGGGGCAGGTGCATGTGCAGGTTCAGCGTGAACGGGAGCAACCGGCTGAGGCTTTGACTCTTTCTTTTCCTCCTTTGGCTTTGGCTTTGTCTTTGGCTTTGGCTTCGACTTTGGCTTCTCATCTTTCTGCACTGCAGTAGATGAGGGTTGAGGTGGAGTCTGGGTCTGGGTCTGAACCTGGGTCTGAACCTGGGTTTGGGTCTTTTCGCTAGAGCCGTTCGTCTTCGAAGAAGCTGGCTTGGGTTTGACACTCTTCCCCTTACCATTTGCCGCCTTAGTGTTGGCCTTCTTGGATCTGACCACCATCTGCTTGTTGGTCAAGTTCAACAAGACGGAAGAATCGACCGAAAGACCTCTCTGGGTCTCCAATCTGCCATCAAATGTGTTCCCAGTCAAAACAGGATAGTCGAAGAGAACCTGGACAGAAACGTTTGTTTCAAATGATCTGTAGCCAATCACCGTACCCTTGGAAAAGGCGGGAACCCTTCCTTTGTCAATACAATAAATGACCCTGTCACCCAAATTAAACTGCTGCTTTTGCAAGTTCAAGTTCCCCTTGGATGGGTTTAAAATAGCATATCTTGGGCACTTCATGTTCTTAGAGATATTTGCCCTGGCTGAAACGGTGTGTTGAATGATCTGGTGCTCAATGGCAGAGATCGATTGTCTGGAAAGACCATCGGAATTGAGAGTAACAAAGACAATATTGGCCTCCTTCTCTCTCAACCATTTGAGCAACTCAGACATCGTCTCATCCACCCATTGGGAGCTTTTATCTGGTAACAAGTCATTAATCACAGGGATATCGTTGCCTTGGTAGTTGGCCAATGCCTTAAAGACATCAGGGAACTTCTTTTGATACTCTCTAGCAAAATTGATCGCCACATCACTGAATTCCCAATATCTACCGTTAGTTTTTGAGTAACCCAATGCCTTGAGTCCCTTCTTGACAGATTTCAAGTTCAAACCGACGTTCCTTTTCTCCCCAGTTGGCTTACTAACCATCATCATCGACGTAAACTTAGCAAAGAATCTTGGATGCATTTTTAGAATCCGTGCACAATCCTGAGAGGAGTGGTACCTCAGAGCATCATTCTCTCTCAACGCAGCGGCAGTACCAAAATTTGGCTCGGTTTCATCAGAATATCTCTCCAAATCAATAATAAGTGATTGACCATCTTTGAAATAATCAATAACCTTACCCTTGGCACCATAGGATTGAAGACCCAAAAACATCACTTCAGAGCCCTTAGGGTATTCTTCCTCAATTGGAGCTAATGGGATTTCTCTGAAACGTTCGTCAACATTGACAATCTTATTCACGATTGTTTGGATTGGGAAGGCCTCCAATTTATCGGAAAAGAACTTCTTTAGATCACCACTTTGGTTAGGTGCAACACCAATGACTCTTCTCACAAAGACAAAACCTTCAACAACTTCTTCAGTTTGGTTTCTAGACTTCGATCTTGGTGCAGGAGAATCTTCCTCCAAGATTTCCACGTCCGAAGCCTGACTACCCTCGAATCTCAAACCTTTCTTATGATGCATATCATAAATAAGATCTTTCTTCAATTGTTCAAATTGAGAAATCTCAAACCTTTCCAATGGAGAAGAGGTGAATTGCTTCTTGCCACTATTCTTGGATTTGAGGTTTTCATATCTCATCAAGTTGTCAATCACATATTCCACCTTGTACTCTCTCAAATATGGCCACTGAGCATAAACAATTTCCCCAACATGTTGTTTTGCAAACTGTTCCACGGTTAAACCTTCGTAGGTATCAGCCAAGGTCAAAATCATCGACGTCGATCTTGATGGTTGTTGGAAAACTGTTAGTTTCGCCATTTCCAAATTGGAAGTGAACGGGATAGTGTGCAAGGAAGGAAACCCGGCCAACAATTTGGAACCTGTGTTCACACCCTTTGCTAACCCAATAATATATTTCAAACCCTCCATTGAAGGCAGGTGATAGACAGATTCGGTTGCATGAGATTCAAAATCGGGGAATGCCGCAGGGATTGGAGTCTTGACGATATGCTTAATTTGAGGGTTGAAGTGGTAAATCAGATCAGTACCAAATGAGTTTCTCTTCACTTCCTCAGGGGTCAACTTGTCGTTACAAGGAGCCATTGTTTTCAACAATCTTTCCTCATCCACAAATGAAAGTAAGACAACCGCCTCCCATGATGCCGTCTTACCGTTCTTATCCGTCTCACAATCATCAGGGTAGAAGTCAGCTATTGGAGATTCCTTGTCTGTCATCAATGGTCTATAAACAGCAGGTAACAATGTCCTCGATCTGGCGGGTAAAACACTCATCAACTGTTCAAATGGAGTGAAAGGTTTACCCAACTCGAAATCAATTTTAACATTGATACCCTTGATGACATCGGAGATTCTTGGGGCATAATGGTACCGGTAGTACCATGGCCAAGAGCAAATACCTGTGTAGTAATAATACAAGACCCATTGCAAACCTTCCAAATAGTTTTCGGTCAAATCGATCATCTTTTCCTCATCGTTGATTGAGAAATGGAGTTTGTCTTTGTAATATTGGTCCTTCCATTTCACGAACTTTTCGGCGTACAAATCCTTTTCATCATGCAAGGTTTTTTCGTCCTCAACAATGACCGAGCTTTGCCATTTCTTGATGATCGTTTTGAGGTCGGCAAATCTCTCGGAATACTCGTCCTGGGTTTCGTTCCGGTCAATACCATCGATGTCCAATTTTGCGGTCCAGGTGTTTTTTGATTTACTGTGGATGATCAACACCCCCACTTCAAAACCGAATTGTTTGATAAAATCGAGGTTGGTTTCGTTTGAGAAGAACTCTGGGTCCAATCCCAACGATGGGATTTTGGACTCATCTTCGTAGAATTCGCCAATCTTGTAGTTAGATCTGTACAAGTCGAGTAACCAAGAAGATATACGCGAGATCATACCTCTTTGTTGTTTGAGAATAAGCTCTCTACCCTGTCTCAATCTACGTTTTTCACCCTTGATTGAGACGTTATCCAATTGTTTATTGAACCATTCGATATCCACAGCACCCGCTTCGAAGTTTTCCAACTCGAATTGGGAGAGCATCTCCAACCAGATCTTCAATCTCTGATAATTGATCTTACCGTGTTGATTCAAATAGCCATCTGTTCTTCTCATTGTCTCCTTGAATGTTTCAATAAGTAAAGGGAAAGCACCCTTTGTTAAATGCAAATCCGGAAGATTTGGCAAGAAATCATTCCCAATCACGTACATGATCAAGATGAAGTCGTCTAAAACACGCTCAAAATCGTATTCAAAGTTGATCACTTCTGCCAAGTCCTTGAATTCCTCTTGAAGGTAATCTCTCACGAGAGAAATGTGCAAGAAGTAGAAATTTTGTTGTGTGAGGTCATTTGAGGACTTTTGCTTTTGTCTTCCAAATGTCACCTCTTCTCTCAAGATTGAAAAGTGGGGTTCATGTGATAAAAGTCCCAACATGATCAAATCTGCATCCAAACCGTAGACACAGTGTCTTGTATTTGAATTATATCCTTCTTGAGATTTTTGGGTTCTGATGTAATCCATAATTTTATGTTCACCCTCACCAGGAACTTCGTGTCCTGAGAGGATCACGTTGATGTTTTGCCAATTTGAATCCGTCGACACCTTCTGATTGATGTAAAACTTCAAATTTGTCGTCACCTTGGCCATGAACTCTGTACCTGGTGTAATCGAGTTGGTATCGAACGGTGGTTCCTTTGGTAGCGGTTCTCCTTTTTCCACCGCTTTTTCAAGAAGCTGTTCCGCTTCAACCGCGGTTCTAAATCTTCTAGCTCTCTGTTGGTTCATCTTAGCTCTTGGAGCCACACCGTCAATGGCCATGTAAAACACCTTTTGTGGTTTCACAAGGTTGAAGAGGTGGTCAATGTATCCAAAAATCGCTGTAAAGATCTGATCTTCCGTAAAATGGGAGAGACCCTCGTTGGGGTGCGAACAGTTGTGCAAGATCGAGTTCATATCCAAGTAGAGGTTATCAAACTCCACCATCTCGGGCACATCAATTTCTTGTGTAATGAGAGGCCATCTCTCTGAAATGAATCGAAAAAATTTCGGGATACCTTTAGGTGTTAGTAGTGTGTCTTAGTTGTGTATTTGGGCCGCTATTGGCTTTTCTACTTACCCATTGGGGGCTTTATATGAGAAATAAAAGCGATAAATTCGGCGTCCAACTTTTTTTGGTGGTGAAGTGATGATGTGGATGGTGCACGGGTGTATAAATTTTCATCACACTTTGATCTTACAAGGAATAGATGTTTGGCCAGCAGAACAACGGAGGGGGATTCTCATTTGGAAATACGGGTCAGCAGCCGCAAGGTGGTCAGCAGACCATTGGAGGCTTTTCAATGGGTCAAAATACCCAACAGGGCGCCCAGCAAGGTGCACAACAGGGATTTTCATTTGGGAACACAAATCAGCCTGCAACAGGGCAACAAGGGGGGTTCTCTTTTGGATCCAGTAACACCAACACCTCAGCCGCAGGGGGGTTCTCTTTTGGTGGAAATTCCGCCCAAAATGCCCCAAAACCAATGGGTTTTGGCGCACAAAACACAACCACAAATACAGCCGGCTTTGGTGGTGCATCTACGACGACTGGCGGTCTCTTTGGTGCCAAGCCAGCAGCACCAGCGGCCTCTGGGGGTCTTTTTTCTAATACAAATGCGACCGCACCAAATACCACCGGCGGCGGTCTCTTTGGTAATGCTAACACAAGTGCTCCAGCAGCCTCTGGTGGTGGATTGTTTGGGAACACCAACACCGCCACCACGGGTGGTTTCTCTTTTGGTGGCAATGCAGCTCCGGCAGCTAATGCAGGTTCAAAGCCAGCGTTTGGGTTTGGTGGTGCCACCACGACTACAACCCCAGCTGCTACCGGAGGTCTTTTTGGTGCCACCTCTGCTGCGGCCCAAGGTGGTACGGGGGGTCTCTTTGGGGCAAACTCCACAGCAGCCACCACCACTGGTGGAGGCGGTCTTTTCGGCGCCAAGCCTGCCACAGGCGGGTTATTTGGTAACAATGGTGCTACAGCAGGTGCTGCCACTGGTACCACTGGTGGATTGTTTGGTAATAACACAAGCACACCTACTCTAGGAGCTACTGGTGGTCTTTTTGGAGCCAAACCTGCTGCACCTGCTGCACCTGCTACAGGTGGTCTCTTTGGCGGTGGGACCACAACCGGTGGTCTTTTTGGTGCAAAGCCCGCTGCACCTGCTGCTACTGGAGGACTTTTTGGTAACAACGCGGCATCAGGAGGACTTTCCTTTGGTGCCAAGCCAGCAGGCTCTGCGGCCCCTACTGCTACCGGTGGTTTTTCATTTGGTGCCAAGCCAGCTGCTGCAACAGGTGGGTTTTTTGGAAACAACACTGCTCCAATGACTACAATGGGGGGTGCCACGGGAGGTCTTTTTGGTGGCCAACAGCAACAATTACAGCCCCAGCAGCCACAAATCACCGGCATGACCAGGGTGTGTGAACTTCCGGAAAACGTGCAAATGGAGCTTCGTCAAATCGACGAGTACATCCAAACCCAAACCTCTGTCGCAGAATATCTTCAAAGACACGAGTCACATCACAGGGCGCTCATTGAGGGAATTCCCAAGGACATTCAATATCTTGAGAGGAAGGCGATGATAACTAGAAGAGCACTCGACTCTGATTTGAAGTTTGTCGAGCAATTCAAGAGCGCCACGCTAGACTCATTTAACCAATGGGTAGAAAAGGTTATTAAGGTGTTCAACCAATTGACCACGAACCCGATGAATGCGTCCGGCTTGGAGTCGAAGGGACCGGGCTCGGAAAAGATCATCATTGGGGTCAACGGGATCAGAATGGCGCCGTTGAATCCTGTCAAGGAGGAGAGTCCAAAACTGGATAAGGATACACCCATCAATGTCAACGAAGTGTTGAACGCGTTCTATCTCGATAAAATGGACCATTTCTCTAAGAGCATCCAAAAATACGAACTGCTGCTGACTGAGGTTGAGAGGGCCTTAGGAGACTTGGTCCGGGCTAATAGAACTCCACCGGGGGGTTTTGAGGCCATTGTTGGTGCTCTCAAGGAGGAGTTCCAGTTGTACACCCAATTGGCCAATGAATTTGTCGACATTCACCACGACGTCCAGAGGTTGACATCTCAGGTGTGAATTTGTAAACTTTAATATCCTAATTGCAAATCAAGAAATGAGTTTGTGGTTAGATCAGGTGATGAAGGGGGTCTGGGGTTGGGGTGGTACTGAGTGGATGATGTACCACGGCATGCAATGATTAGAGGCTAGCAACTCAGCTCAGTGATTTCAAGTAAGTAATTTAATCATATAACTTAATAAATTGCATGCGATAAGGTTAATTTGTAATAAAGTGTTTGTTTCTACACTAGATTCTGTTAATTCTTCTCTATTTAATAGTTGTCAAACTGATGAGTGACTTGCGTGATCTTTTCCGGTACATGCACCCGAATTTCTTCCTTGTTGTTTCAGAACCAACTTGAGGTGACCATAACTTTATTGAGCAAATGTAAGAATTCACCAAGTAAGGAGACAAGTGGCAAAGCAACAAATAAATCGACAAAGACTGTTCAAATCAGCAAAGTCACAATCAAATTCCGTATTTTCTACTTAAACATATATCAAGTGATTTTTTAAGTAACTGGCTCCATGGATGTTAGCTTGTGGCTATTTTTTAGTCTTTCAGAGACACACGAGCACCGTTCATTGCTGAGCCTATTACGTAACACCAGTTACTCTCTAACGGCGTATGGTGACTGTCACTTGTTTGCCTTCTTCTCTCTCTTGAGGGATTTGATTCTTTGCCAAATGATTGTATTCAGCAGGGAGCCTGATTTTAGCTGATTCAGCAATTGCTTAATTCTTGAATCCATGGGATCATTATCGGCTCATTGATCTGTCACCTTGAGAACTCATTAATCTGTCACCTTGAGAACTCATTGATCTGCTCCCTTGTAACCTCATTGATCTGTCCCCTTGTAAACTCATTGCACCCACCAACTGTGCCAGCCAGCAATCTTTGGGAGCAGAGGACAGACTCCAGGAATGTCCACCATGTGATCACGTGACAGAAAACAGGTGTTTGTCTTTGTTTCTCTCCTCCACTTGCGTTCACATTTCAACCATACACTAGCTTGACGGTGCCCCCTGTTATTCAACATTTCTTCTTTCCTTAATAGTAATCAATACATAAGTGATTCCCTTGGAGGAATTAAGTATTGAATAGTTCAACACATCGTTCCTTACAACTCTGTCTACTTACTACCCTCTTTCCTACTGTGTGAACCCACTCACCAACTCAGTTCGTCCTGTTAGCTTGCTCTCCACATTGTAACCGCTTACGTAACATTCTTTTCTCCATGGAGTTCTATGGTGACAAGTCCTACACGGTAGAGCGGGCTCTCAAGGTCCAGAAGGCGCTCTCCCGACCGGACCTTCTTCTGGCAATGGCCCTCAAGCCTCGGTACAGCACCGAGACTTTAGCACCAAAGGATATCAAATCAATCACGTCGATCCGTGAAAGTGTTGTGAGGCGATTAGAGAGAAGGTGATTTAATGCACTTTATAGAATTAAGAGTGGTAATATACAGCATGGGTTCAGTGCTTCTTCCTGAACCTGGATCCGCTACCGGCCGCGGCTGCGTTTCCGTTACGATTATTATAGCTTCTTGGGTTTCCTCCTGCACCGGCATATCGCTGGCCCTGGTTCTGGTTCTGGTTCTGGTTCTGTGGTCTGAGAGGTAAAAATCCCGATCTTGTAGGTCCTCCTCCTTGACCTCCGCCTGGACCCCCGCCTGGACCCCTGGGCACATTCTTTGGCTTATAGCTTGGTGGTGGCATGTAGTTGTAATTGGTGAACGCGTCATTGTAGCTTCTTTTTGTATGCAACTTGTTATTCTTCATGTTGGTGAAGTACTGGCCCACAAGAATCTTGGGGAGATTCTCACCCGAGAAGGCGGATCCATTCACATTTGGTGTTTTCGATATCCTCTGCAACCTGCATTCGTCTCCATAATGGCCTCTTTCCGCGCAATTATAACAATATATTGTGGCCGAAGGGAAGGCCATCTTGGACACATCTCCCTTGATGATGTAATCTCTCCAGATCGTAGGACATCTATCCGAAGAGTGATTATTTGATTCACAAGTTTGACAGAAAAGATGCTTACGCTTCTCCTGGCAGTTGTTTCTAAAATGGCCTTTCTCTCCACAATTCGAACACACCATCGAGTTGGGACACTGAGTCTCGTAATGGTCATCCACCTTACCGCATGCGTGACAAACAACCACCTTACATTGAGCCCTTATATGGCCTCTGCGCTTACAGTTTGAACAGATCGGTTTCGAGGATTCCCCCGGATCCGTCACCCCAAAGTATCTACCCTCACCACGAAGGTTCGCAAGGGTCTCCTTATCATCAGACACCTCCTCCAAGTTTGGAGCAAAGGTCACCGGTTTTTGTTCCTTGCCGATGGCCACAATGGGCTTTTCGTGCGGTTTTTGGCTTTCGATGTTCGCCTCCAACCGTGCTATCAGCTCCTTATCAGTTAGAGGTCTTTCACTCTCCATCTACTCTCACACAGCGTAATAAACCTCAAAACTCTCACCAATTTCACTCTATTTTAACGCTTAAATTTTTCACCCTTCACACTCAAAGGGTTACCCTACCTCTGTCCTCACACAGAATACTACGAAAAGGTAAAAAAATGGTGACTATTCTAACACGTTTCTCCTCTCAAAATCAACCTTAGTTGGACGACGCAGACCTTACAATGTCCGCAGAAAAGCCAGTGTCTACAGAAGAGGTCACTCAAAAGGTTGACCAACTTAAAGTGCAAGAAAAGCCGGCAAAGGCATCAAAGAAGGGTGGTAAGAAGGAATCAGAATCTTCAAGACCAACCTTCTTAGACCCTCAACCGGAATTCATTGACCACAGAATCAAGATCTTTGAGCAAATCAAGGCAAAGAGAGATGCGGAAGTGGCAGCTGCGGAAAGGATGCCAATCAAAATCACGTTGAAGGACGGTACGGTGAAGGAGGGTACTTCATGGGAAACATCCCCAATGGACATTGCCAAGGAAATCGGTAAGTCGTTTTGCGAAAGACAAGTGATTTCTAAGGTGAATGGAGAACTGTGGGATTTGGAAAGACCTTTGGAAGCAGACGCATCATTGGAATTCCTTGATTTCGAAGACCCAGAAGGTAAGGCGGTTTTCTGGCACTCCTCAGCCCACGTCTTGGGTGAAGGTTGTGAATGCCACTACGGTGCCCACTTGTGTTTTGGCCCTCCAACCGAAGAAGGATTTTTCTACGATATGGCCATTGATGACGGTAAAACGGTTGTTTCCCAAACCGATTTCAAGAACATCGAAACCGCATGTCAAAAGGCCATCAAGGAAAAGCAACCATTTGAAAGATTGGTGATGACAAAGGAAGAATTGCTTGAAATGTTCAACTACAACAAGTACAAACAAGCTTTGATCTCCTCGAAGATCCCAGATGGTACTTCCTCCACTGTTTACAGATGTGGTCCCCTAATCGACTTGTGTAGAGGTCCTCACGTCCCACACACGGGTAGAATCAAGACTTTCAAGGTGCTGAAGAACTCCTCCTCCTACTTTTTGGGTGACGCTAAGAACGACTCACTTCAAAGAGTTTACGGTGTCTCCTTCCCTGATAAGGCAGCCATGAAGGAACACATGAAGTTCCTTGAAGAGGCAGCAGCTAGAGACCACAGAAAAATCGGTAGAGAACAAGATTTGTTCTTCTTCCATGAAATGTCCCCAGGTTCATGCTTCTGGTTGCCTCACGGTGCGCGTATCTACTCCACCCTTGTGGAAATGATGAGAGAACAATACGTGATCAGAGGTTACCAAGAGGTGATCTCTCCAAACATGTACAACTCCAAGTTGTGGGAAACCTCGGGTCACTGGGCCAATTATAAGGAAAACATGTTCACCTTCGAGGTGGAAAAGGAAACTTTCGGTTTAAAGCCAATGAACTGTCCAGGTCACTGTTTGATGTTCAAGTCAAGAGAAAGATCCTACAGAGAATTGCCTTGGAGGTGTGCTGATTTCGGTGTCATCCACAGAAACGAATATTCCGGTGCTCTGTCCGGTTTGACAAGAGTGAGAAGATTCCAACAGGATGATGCCCACATTTTCTGTACTCAGGAGCAAATTGGTGATGAAATCACCGGTGTCATTGACTTCCTCAAGCACGTCTACGGTATCTTCGGCTTCGAGTTCAAGATGGAACTCTCCACTAGGCCGGAGAAGTACGTTGGTGATTTGGAAACATGGAACAATGCCGAAGCCAAGTTAGAACAAGCCTTGAATGAATGGGGTGGAAATTGGGAAATTAATGCCGGTGACGGTGCCTTCTATGGTCCAAAGATTGATATCATGATCTCCGATGCTTTGAGAAGATGGCATCAATGTGCTACCATCCAATTGGACTTCCAACTGCCAAACAGGTTTGAATTGGAATTCAAGACAAAGGATGATGCTGGTGAAACGGTGAGACCGGTCATGATCCACAGAGCCATTCTTGGTTCCGTTGAAAGAATGACCGCCATTCTGACCGAACATTTTGCCGGTAAGTGGCCATTCTGGTTATCTCCAAGACAAGTCTTGGTTGTTCCTGTTGGTGTCAAGTACTTTGATTATGCTCAAAAGGTTCAACAAACCTTGCACAAGGAAGGTTTCTTTGCCGATGTTGACCTCAGTGGTAACACTTTACAAAAGAAGGTGAGAACTGGTCAAGTTCAAAAGTACAACTTTATCTTCATTGTTGGTGAACAAGAAGAATCCGAAGGTTCTGTCAACATCAGAAATAGAGATATTCAAGACTTGCAAGGGAAGAACGAGGCTGAAAAGTTGGATCTTGTCATTCAACAATTGAAGACTTTGAAGTTTGAGAAGAGAAATGACAACAAGTTAATCTAAGCGTTTAGAACCCACCTGATAGAATTAATTAGAGGGAATTTGATTCGATTTTTGTAGTCCCCTTTGTATTTAAGCCATGAATATACTCAGAATAAGTTGGGTCTTACGGCATACTGTGGTTTTAATATTCATTTTCCCAATGGATCCTCAATCACCTAATTACAAATGCATCATCCACCATTAACAGCACGGATAAGTAAGCCTGCTGAAAGCAATTTTACATCCCTTGCTTGCGGGTTTGACTGTCTGAGCCGTGGCGCATATGCAAAAGGCCATGGCATACGCCACAATTTTCTTTGCTTGATGATCCACTGCATTGGCGTCAACACTGTTGTATATTTACTTCCAAAAATAAGGAATTGAGATGAAAGATGGTTAGTGGCTCTTTCTTCTTTGCCAGGTGTCCATGTGGTGGCGGGTAGTGAGTTTAACTAATTATATTCACTCGCGTGGATGGTTCTGGCATGTGGAAATTTACTTCAGAGGATACACCGTACAAAATAAACCACTGCGAAATTTACTGCGGATCATTAGCTACTGGGAAATTTACCCCGTGGCATTGATTTGTTTCAGAAATGCCATTTAACCCCAGAGAATATTGTCATTAATTGGGTGTTACTCGTGCAAAAGACAGCTAATGTAATTAGGCTCTTTGACAATGATTATATAATTCCATGTTTGATCAAAGCAGAGAGAAGAACCCACCGGGTGGTCATGTTTGTAAATCAAAAATTTAAAATGTTCCAGTCACCAGTATCGTTAATAACAAGATAAATTTAGAGATAATATATAGATTAAAACGGATGAAGCAGCATCTCCGTTACTTGTCACCCCCACAGTTACTCTACGGTGGATTGCGACAGTGGGAAATAGCCTCCTGAGCATTCGATTTTTTAACCGTTAACCCCCCTATTCATTCAACTAAATCACGAAATGTCGACAATTGTTACCCTTCCACCTCCTCAGCATATACGAAGTTTGTCATATCGAATGTGTTGGTCATTTCGCCACAAATCAACAAAAAAAACAACCTCTGTGCCTTCGTTCATCACCATTCCCAAGGGTAAAACCACATTGGAAGCACGTAGAGAATACGATAATCTCATCAATGACTGGATCACCACCAACTGGTTACAGGTAGGCGTGGAAAAGCCCCCCCACATGTCTTCATGGCATTTTTTCATACATGATAGGCTGGTGTATAACAACTTGGATCTATTTCATACCCTTTATGACTGCTTAACTAAGGTGATTCCTCACGGGAAACAGAAGATTCCATTGGATACGGTGAGGTCAGTATGGAATAAGGAAATGCACACTTTCAATGATAAAGAGTTCAACGGGGCGGTGAATTTCATCCAGATGGAGACACATCTGAGATCAATATTGAAATCGATATTCTTACGATACTTGAAGAACGACCGCAAATCCGCAGAAATCTTACAGAAAGTGTTGAAGGATTCACAAGTGATTAGAAAAATGCAGAAATCACTCAGATCCAATGTCAATATCAACCTTGACCGGTTGGATCAATGGCGACAATGGAAGAAATTGAATTCTAAAAACAAATTCACCCTGGTTAAGGATAGAGATTGGACTCTGCTTCCACAATTACCCTACAAGTCTCTTATAAAGGGATGGAATGGAGGAAATGCCCAGCTCCTAGAGTGGTCCCTCTGGGAATACAAATCCATTTTGGGGAACAAATTGAATGATTTTGAAAATGTTGACACTTTCAAAAGTCAATTTGCCGTTTCCTCTCATCTCCAAAAATTTGTCATAGTTACTGCAGACAGGGAAGCTTCGTTGGACTTTTACCGGCTTGTCAAAACCCTCCAGAAAACTTCTCCAGCGACATTCAAGGGTTGTGTGATTTATGTAGAGAAGGACCAGTCGCCGGAAATTGAAGGCTTTTTTTTGGAAAAACCCCTGGAGGGACAAACATATTACACTGTCGGGGATTTGAACCAGGTGGAGCATGTTTTGAAGGTAAATTAGTAGATTATTTAAAAAGATTTTGAATTTACGTTAAAATTTGATACCTTATCAACAGATTTTCCTTTCATAGATTTAATGTCGGAAACTTCCAGTGACACAAAGCCACTGTTGAAGCCAGTGGAAATTGGTCCCAGTAGTGAGAGCCTATTAGATGCTGGTCACACGATGCATCATCTTCATTCTCTTGAGGAAACCCCTCATGGAAGACATTTGGGTGTTTTTGGTGTGGTGATGATGTCGATCCAGAGAATCATAGGGTCAGGAATCTTTGTTGTGTCATCAATGGTGTACAGAGATGTGGGTGGGTCCCCCTTGCTTTTTCTTATGGTGTGGGTGATTGCAGGCTATTCTAGTTATGCCGGTTTACAGTGTTTCAGTGAAATGGGTTCAATTGTCCCAAGATCGGGAGGTATGAAGGTCTTCTTAGAATATATTTACTACAGACCAAAGATGATGATGTCTGTTGTCTTCAACTGTTTCAACATCATTTTTGGGTCTCTAATTGCTAATACTTTAGTCTTGGGAAAATACACCATGTGGGCTCTAGGATACAACGAATTGAAAGATTCACTGGTTAAAAGCATAGGTCTTGGGTTTTTATTTTTTACTTGTATTATTTTGGGTGTTTCCACAAAGCTTGGAGTTCAAATTCAGAACATCACAGGGTTTTTGAAGTTGGTCTTAATAGGGTTCATCTCTTTCACGGGAGTTTACGTTTTATTGATACCAAAAAGTTTGACAGGAATCGAAAACCAATTGACCTGGGGAGATCTGGCTAGGATCAAAACACAGGTGACCATGGGGTCGTTTGTTTCTGCAGTCTTGAAAGCAATATTCTCCCTGAACGGATGGCAAACCATCCATGTTGTTATGAACGAAATCAAGGATCCTGTCGAGACAATGAGAGTCGCAGCACCATTAGGTTTGGGGCTCATCAATGGATGCTATCTTTTGATCAACTTCTCATATCTGGTGGTGATTCCTTCTGATGAGTTGATTGCAGCTGACGAAATGGTGGGTTCCATCTTTTTTGAGAAGTTGTTTGGCCCAGCGATTGGCAGAACACTATTGACATCCCTAATTGCATTTTCTGTGGCAGGAAACATCATTGTTGTAATGTACCACATTTCAAGAATGAACCAGGAAATCTTCCGTACGGGGGTTCTCCCGTGGTCCAAATTTTTTGCATCCAATTACCCTTTTGGTGCCCCATTGGCCGCCCTAATGATCCCATTCACATTGACAACACTTTTTATGCTCATGCCTGCTGATGAGAACACAAATATTTTTGATTATGCCATCAATTTGGAGTCCTACCCACTACAGATATTTATTGGGTTAATCTGCTTTGGTGTTCTCATAGTCAGAAGAAGAAATCCTCAATTGACTCACTCTATAAGAGCCTCGTATTTTGATATTGGATTCATGTGTCTCTTTTCCCTTGTCATGTTTTTAGGTCCATTGAACCCGTTTCAAACATCTTCCGGAGAATTCCAAGGATTACCAAACTATGCTTACTTATCCTTGTTCATTCTTTGCCTATGTTTTGCTTATTGGTATCTCTGGTTCATCTATTTACCTAATAAGGGTGGTTACACCTTATCAGAAAGAGAGATTACCCTGCATGATGGACTAACCATTAAGAAATGGGAGAAGGTGACATTGGTAGAGGGTTTGGCTCAACAGGTTTGATCCAATAATAAATATTATATCTATGTAATGTTGACTAATTTGGCTATTGCCCGATATATAATAATAACTTGGTAGGAAATTCATTTTATCTTACTCGACGACTATTAACCAGCTCTTTTAATTAAAATAGAATATATGTTCAAATCGAATATAATAAACATTTTTGCAGTCAGATAGTGTCAACGTCTTTTCTTTCCCTTCTTCTTCCCCCTCTTAGGTTTTGTACTTTTGGAAACAGGTGTTTCTGATGTGGCAGATGGTTCTGGAGACTTGGATCCTTCAGAAGCAGATGTTTGAAATCCTTCCTCTGTGTTCATATAGGCCTCTTTGGCTAACTTGGCCAAATCGGCAAAATCCCCGGTATCCATACACATTGAGTAGAACTGGGTTGTCTTATCTGAGATCAAAATGTAAGGATGATCATACTCCTTAACCTTTCCTTGATCCAAGACTAAAATTTTATCATAATCAATGATCGTCTTCAATCTATGGGCAATGGTCAGAATGGTACTCTCTGAGAACTCCTCTCTAATTGTAGTTTGAATCTTAGAGTCTGTTTCATAATCAATGGAAGCAGTAGCTTCGTCCAACATCAAGATCTTTGGGTGCTTCAATAAAGAACGTGCCAAGCAGACCAATTGTCTTTCACCTTGAGATAAGTTATTACCGTTTTCAGCCACTTCGCTGCTTAAATCCAAGAATTTGTTCACATTCTCCTCGTCTTCGCCCTCGACCGGCGCGCTGATCTCTCTAATGAGAGATTGACCCGATTCTATCTTGATCTTCAAGGAAGTAAATTCTTCATCGCTGATCAAACCGACTCTCTTCAATGATTCGAAAATACTAATATCATCGAATTCACTGAACATATCAAGATTGGTCCTTAGAGTACCCATAAACAAGGTAGGATCCTGAGGAATAATTGTCAATCCCCTTCTTAATCTATCCAACCCCATTTTACCAATATCAACACCATCAATCACAATCTTACCAGAATCTGGCTCAATGAATCTAAAAAAAGAGGTGATGATTGTTGATTTACCCGCACCAGTTCTACCCACAACACCAACCTTTTCACCAGCCTTAACATGGAATGAAATGCCCTTAATAACTTGTGGCAAATGTGGAGCGTACCTGAGAGCTAAATCTTGGACATCGATTTCACCCTTTTCTGGCCATGACTCTTGTGGATCTTGCTCTGGAACTTCAGCAGCAGGTTCCTGTTTGACATCAGAAATGTACTCCTGAACTCTTTCCACTGCATTTAGATTGATTTCAACATCAGCGTAACAACGTAACAGCCAGAGGGAGTTGGTGGAAAATGAAGCAGCAACAGAAAGAGAAATACCTGCCAAACCTGCATCAATTCTCTTGGCATATGACACGGCCAACCCAGATGCAAATACAACCAACATAGAACCAACCAATTGTGCCCTGAAAGACATCCATCTATTGTTCACCCAAACATAAAAGAATGGTCTGTTATTGGAATCGATCTTGGACATGTTTTGAGCCATGAATCTTCTTTCATCACCATAAGCTCTCAAGGTAGTCACCCCCACCAACGTTTCTGTGAAATGTTGGTTAATTGGGGATCTGGTGATTGATTCAAACCTCTTCAATTCTCTGGAAATGGTCAAGTAGTATTTACCAACAATCACCATAATCCAAGTCATGAAGGCACCAAAAATCAAAAATGCCGGAGTAATAAAGGTGATCAACAAAACCGTGAACAAACAAGAAATAAGGCAGATGATAGCCATTTCTGCACATGGTGCCAACTCCTGATCAATACCTTCAATATCTTTGGAGAATCTGTTCATGATACGACCAATTGGAGTAGAGTCAAAAAATCTAACTTCTGCTCTAAGAACTCTCATCAATAGCAATTTGAACATCTTTCTAGACACACGAACCCCACCTAGGTATGACAAGTAAACTCTCATAACACCAAAAACAGCGTATAACAAACCTAAGAGTGAGTAAATTATCAAATAATAAAGGGTAGAATGAATCGTATCCATTTCTGAAATTCTAATGCCTAGAACTCTCTTAGCAAAAATTGGTTCGTTCCATTCAATGGATTTCAGGAAATCTGCGGATGCATTCCAGATTTGGAAAACAGCTCCCTGTATACCGTTGGATGATGGTTTAATCAACTGTGTAACATTAACCTTGGAATCCTCAGCCATACCCCAAATACGTAACCAATATGATTGGAAGAGAAAGACACATTGGGCAAGAATAAAGATGAATAAGAGAGAAAACCAAACGTAGTTGCTACCAAAGGATCTGATGTAAGTCTCGTACACAGACCAGGAAACAGACCCTTCCGATTTGGTTTCTTCTTCAATTAGCTTCCCGTTTATTGCTGGGTCGGCTTGTGAAATAGGTTCCGCATTGTCGGCAATAGACGCAAGTGTAGATTGTAGCAAGGTAGGATGAGCAGCCTCTGCGGCTTCTTCTGTGGCATTGGCTAATTCTTGCAAGTTGACAGAAGAAGCATTACGAGATTGCAAAATACTGCTGATTGTTTCTTCGTCAAAAGCCTTTTGTTCAAACAAGTAATCAACTTCACCCTGAATTTTGACTCTACCGTTATCCATAATAACAACATGATCAGCCTCTTTGATGGTCAAGGCAATATTATGGGAAACCAAAATACATGTTCTATTATTCATCAAGGTACCAGTGATGCACTTTTCATAAATGTGGACTGAGGTGTGGGAGTCAACAGCGGAAAGACAGTCATCCAGTAAAACGCAGGCTGCCGTTGAATATAGGGCTCTGGCAAGGGAAATACGTTGCTTTTGGCCTCCAGAAAGAGTGATACCCTTTTCACCGATTTCAGTTTGGTCACCAGCTGCTAAGATTTCCAAATCACGCTTTAATCCACATGCTTCAATGACACCCTTGTAACGGTTCTCATCAAATGGCGAAGCAAATAAAACGTTTTCCTTGATAGTTCCATTCAATAACCATGCAGATTGGGAACAGTATGCGACGGAATCCGTCAATCCTGTTTCCGGATCAACAGTCAACTCCTCTCTTGGAGTAGAACCTGGAAGAAAAACCTTACCTGATTGTAAGTTCATTTCACCCAGAAGAGCCAATAAGAGAGATGATTTACCTGAACCAGTTGCACCAACGACGACGTTTAATTTATTCTTCTTGAATTCAATGTCGATATCTCTCAATTTGAAATCAGCCTTCCTACCATTAGACCAGGAGAATGTGGCATTTTGGAATCCAATTTCCGGGGAGTGTTCATCCCTTGGTAAAGATAGCTGCTGATACTTGGTAATCTCCGGTTCGTCCAAAAAGTCTGAAATTCTATCCAAGGAAACCTTGGATTGAATACAGAAGGAGAGCATGTCGGCAAATTGATCTAATGGGGTTCTCAACAAATTGAAAAGAGACAATGCAGTGAATGCAATGGCAGTTGTCAATTTCTTACCGTCAACAATTGTGTAGTAGTAAAAGGAAACTAAGCAAACAAGCGTTGGTGTAACGATCCAAATGAATGCAGCCAACCCCCAAACAAGACATCTCTTGATCAAAATTGCCAATTCATCATCTCTGATTTTCATGATTTCTTCGGCAAACTTCTTTTCCCATGCAAAATACTTAATGATACGGATGTTCTGGAAAGTTTCGTTCAATTTGGAGATTCTTTTATCAGTAACTTTCAACATCTGTTTTTGATATTTCCCGATTAGCATACTGAGTCTGTAATTGATTGGGAGCAAGAGGACGATGGTTAAGGTACCGACAAGAGCAGCCATTCCCAACAACTTGTACAAAATGGTTATTGCAATGACGGTCATAACAAAGGAATTGACAAAGTAATAGAGGTATGCACAGATTTCCGAAACCTTGAAGGAATCAACTGCAATCAAATTAATGATAGCACCCATGTCTCTGATCTTGTCTTCTGGTTGATCCTCTGTGGAGTCAGTGTTGGACACGGAATCATCCGAGGTATCACCTTCTTCCTTCTTTTCCAAATCAGGATCAGAATCCGTCAATTTTCTTCTCAAGGATTTAGCGTAAACTTCACCAATGAGGATGGCCCTCATTCTGGTACAAATACGTCTTCCCAAAAACAAGGATCTACCGGAGACGGCACAAGTGATTGGTGCAGCAAGTAACATTAAGAAGACAAACAACCAAGCTAACGAAGTTGAGTGCTCGTCTGGACTAGAAACATATTCCAAAATGGTCTTTAAAAGCATTGATGGGAAAAAGGTGACAATAGCATCGGCGGAAGTCAAGACGGATTGATAGAAGAACAACTTCTTGAACTGCCAAAACAGGTCGATTGAAAAGTTGTTGAATCTTCTCGATTGATGAAATTTGACCAATGATGGGTATGCATTATCTTCCAATTTTAAGCAGAAGACGTCAGACAACTGAGTTGACACGTGCTGGGCCTTTTCGATCATTGAGTTGACCCATGAAAATGCAGAAACGTTGAAAAACGAGGACATTGGTTCCAAGGTGGGTATTAAACCATCTTCAATGTAGAGGAAGACCGATCTGTCGGCGAATTTGTCAAACCCTTGAATTGTTGTGACCGCAGTGGAAATGAGGAATTCCGCAATATAATATTGCTTGGCATATGGGGTCTTTGTGTGGTTCAAAAGCCCGGATCTACCCAAGAAAAACGTGACCCACCAAAAGGATAAATTGAGGTTGAAGGTGTGGTACCATAAATTTGGATAAGATCTTGGCAATCCCTTTAAAACAAAGGCCAATCTGATTCCTGTGAGCACCAATTGATATCCCCAGAAGGATAAATGTGCCAAAGCTGGGTAAATGCTTGGCCATTCCTTATTAAATCCCTCAATTACGAACGGGAGGATTGAGAATCCCACCTGGGTTAAGATGAGTGCAAACTGGAGGGCAAGGAAAAAGTTGTCCTTGGGGCCCCTGAAAACTTCCTTGACTGTGCTCCTGTGTTTTCCGTCTTCCGAGAGGGGTTTAACGTATTTTATGTCAAAGTGTCTCTCTGCCAAGGAAGGTTCGACTTCCTCCGATTGTGGCGAGATATCGCCCGTGGAGTTATAGGTTGCCTCACCTACTTCCGAATTAATCAACGGGGTTTGTTCTGGGTTTATCTTCAATCCAATTGAATCCTCTTTCCTCCACCACACGTTATCTACTATATGGTAAAGAATGAATGTGATAGACACCAAAAGGATTCCCATCGGGTATGATGTTTCCACCACCACATGTCTTGCACATGGTGTGAAATCATCCACCATCCACAAACTGTCGCAGCTTGTTGATGAGTTCCACATAGTAATAGCGACTGGATAAGTGGGTGGCAAATGAGTGGTGGGTGATTATTTTTTATCCGCATAATTTCACTTGCTCAGCATAACGGTAGATGGCCCAATCAAAGACCGGGTAAATAATCTTGCAAATGCGTGTTTGAGCTGGTGAAAAGAGTGAGATGAAAGCTGATTTATGGATGATGTGGCAACTTTGATTTGAAGAAAATTGGTGTCTTTGATGGACCAGGATTGAATAGATTGGGCCCGGAAGATGCCGCTGTACGGCATCAATTGTGGTTACGTAATGAGGTTGTGAGTAATAGCCGTTTGATAAATGAAACGGTGACTCTTTGATTGGAGCGGACCACGAAATGGAGGGTGATGTGGTCTTGTTAGGATTGAAAAAGTGAGGTGAGCTTGGAAGGGAAGAAAGAAGGAAATGACATTTTGTGTGAAAGAAGTTGAACTAATGAACAAGCTCAATCCCAGAGCAAGGGAAGGAAGCAAGTTTGAGATTGACAGATGTTGAACTATTTGCAGCACCAGATGTAGTTATCTAAGCTATTTGATGAGTAATGTGGTGACATTTTGATTGGATGGCGTAGGAAATGAATATTGGCAGTGTGGAACTAAGGGATAACGTTGGCGAGTGAATCAAGGCGTTGAGGTAATGAGCACTCTCTTGATCAAAGCAGGAGATTAAGTGAGTTGTGAGATGAAGATGTTGAACGGATGAGCATGCTCAATTTGTGTAAGAAAGAAGTTGAGCCAATGAGCACGCTTGTTGTGGGAAGAAAAGTGGGTTTACGGGTGAAAGAAGTTGAGCCGATGAGCACGCTCACGTTGTGGATAAAAGATGTTAATGTGATGAGTAAGTTCACTTTGTGGGCAAAAGATGTCGACCTAATCACTACTTTAACCAGGCTCAGTCAATTCCATCAATTCTTTGCGACAATCAAATGAAAATACGCTTACTGTTATTATAAATATTTAGTAGTTCAATCACTATACAATACCTAATTTTCTTCTTATGAATAAAGCGTATTAGTCATTCCCCTCACTATAGATTTATAAATATGACCTGAAAATGAAGTGAGACAGTTATAGAAATATAGATTTGATTGTTGAGTAAATACGGTATCGGTTGTTCAGGGGGGCTCATTATTCAATTAAGAGTCATCATTCTAAAATAGTCACCTGCCCGCTTGCTTAAATTTATAATTAGTCCACTTTTACATTATATCAATAACTTTCTCTCTTGTATATAGTTTCTAAACACTATCAAATTCAAATTCATTTCTTTGCGGCAAATGCAAAACTGGATTTCATCTGCCATTCAATAACATCATCTCGATTCACATCGCAGTGTTCTTTCATCCCCTTAATGAAAAGCTCGCTCGCTTTCTCCTCGTGGCATTGGTTCCATTTATGACTTGAACTCCAGGTATCCAAATAGTGACCAAACATATTCAACGTGGCCTTCTTTTCAATCACAAGCAAATTCTTACACCATTCTGGGGTTCCATGGGGTTCAAAAGTGTTATTGATCAAATAACCCACATTGATATCCTCCCAATCCAAGCCTTCTCTTTGCAGTAAAATATCATTGAACTTTCTCATCAGATTTCTCAATATATCTCTGCCCTTGGCCTGCCAATAACCACCTAAAGTGTCGGGGGATTCATAGACAAAATCTTCGTACCATTTGTTCATCTCCAAAGAGTGGGGGTGATTGATAAAAATGGGATCAACATAACACCAGTAGGCCAAAACACCACCCTGTTTGAGCAATTGTTGACAATTCTTCAATAAGATGTCAAATTCAGTCCAATGGAGGCATTCAGCAGCGGTAATCAAATCAAAATCTCCACCTGAAACTTTATCAACCACATCCTCGGCTGAACATTGAATGAACTCCACCGTGACATGGGGCGGTAAATCCTTCAAATTTGACTCGGCTTGCACCAACATTGGATGGGAGATATCCGTCAGCACAATGTGTGTTGGCACCTTTGGTAAAATAGCCAGTAAACTTTTAATCGTGGTTCCCGGTCCGGTTCCGATATCCAACAACTTTAGGGATTCAATTGAAGCACAAGAGTGATATTGAGTATATTTGATCACATGTTCAAGAAACGGCAAAGGATAAGAAGGTCTGAATTCATCATACTGCTTCGAGTTGAATCCCGATTCGGCAAATGCGGACATCCTATTGATAATGATAAACTCAACTTGAGGAGATTTTTCTCCGTAAAAATACGGCCCCGCTATTTGAAGAGGAAGATGATCCTTAATTTTCGTGTATAATCTACACAAACACGTAATACAAAGGATTGGGGGGATCTCGATTGATTTTTTGTTTAATGGCATTGGATTCATGCGAAAATGGACTTTAATAGGTTCAATAATTCATAACTTACTCTTTATTTGAGTGAGCAGTGTTATGTGGTTTTCATCAGACTATGCTTTGGTACGATAGGACCGTATAGCGGGTTTGGGGCGATATTTGGCCCTATTAAAATTGAGAAGATTTCTTTCAATTTAAATGTTGATAGCAGTTCAGACCACTGAGTCAACACGACTGAGCCTTAAATCTTTACATGTTGCAGTGGATCAGATAGGACTATCAGAAAAAAGTAGAGGATTACTGATCAGGAAAAATCCATTTACTATGGTATGCTTGAGACGAATATTTTACTGATGTGCATTATATGTAATTGTTAGGCGTTGTTATTGAACTTCTACGATTAATCAATCAATTTGGTAGATATATATGGATAATCAGCGTATCGGTAATTAGATCCCAAACGTAAATAGCTTTCTTCTACCTAGTTTTATAGACTCTCCTATTACAACACCTTTCAAACTCACTTCGTTTGGTCGATTGTTCCTTTGTTCCTTTGGTCGCTCGTTTGTTGAACTTCAACAGATTAAAACTTTATAAAGGTTAAAACAATTAGTCATCATTCTTATCCTTAGTAGAACCTCTCAACAAACCGGTTCTTCTAGCGGCAATCAAACCGGCCTTTTGACCGGCAACAGCACCTCTGGACATGGTAGAGGCCTTACCAATATGTTGATGGTTACCACCACCGTGAGGGTGATCAACTGGGTTCA